>CM073594.1:75340508-75730508 GCA_037074705.1 Zhengitettix transpicula | reverse complement strand
TGAAATAAGAAAAATAAGGGTAATTTATATTAGTGAGAAAATGAAAAGGGGAAAATAATCAATATTATTAACGAGAAAAGAATAAAATATTGTAAGTTGACAAATCAGAAGGATTAAATTAACTTAATCAGTGATAAATCATTAAAAATTTAAGTGCAGAAAGCGAAAATATTAGTTTAAGGAATGAATTTTTGCGTAATTAAAAAATATGTAATAATTGCGAAATTTGTCAGTTAGAATATATAAAAATAGGGTAATAAATATAATAGAAAAATATCAGATTCAGGAGAAATACAAGTAAAAGAATTAGCGTGGAAATATAGGCAATAATGAGACAATATGAAAATAGAGAAATACAAATATTATACATATACGTGAGCAATAAAATCAAATGTAAAACGAAAATAGAGAAGTGGAAGAAATGAGGGAGAAGAAAGGAGACGAATAAATTTTAAATTAATGACTACAAGGAATAAATAATTAAAATGCATTTAAATAAGAAACAGTCTGGACAGAAAAACTTAAAAATTGATCTGAATCAAATAGTTACTCACTTGATCATCTTATGACGGCGGAAAAAACGAAGATGTGATTATTCAACTTTAACACTGGAAAATATATGAATAAAAACCAAAAATATGAACTAGCTGATTTGAAACGAATGAACGTGGAAAATATAATTGAAAAATTAAATCCGTAAAATGGCCATTTAAATAACTTTTGAAGAAAAAGAAATGGGGGGGGGGAAACTTATGAATGAAAAGTGCTTTAAAAAATGAGCCAATTAATTTTTAGCATTGATGAATCAGACAATTGTCATCTTTCAGATTGGTTAAAGACAATCGTTAACTGCAAAAAATGGACTTTTTATAATATATAGCGTGATAATTGTAATGATGTTTTTTTCTGAGAATGTAAGGAGGAAACAGCGTCATCTGGTGACGTCATCTCGTATTAGAGGAAGGTAATAAAAGCACGAGTGTCTGTTCATTAATTAATTAATTGTCTTTCGCCTGGAGGGAGGCAAAGATCACCTGTTAGGAGACTCGTGCTTAAGCTGTCGGGCTGCTTGCAGACGCACGGAGAGGCTATAAAGGGACGGAGAGAGGGAAAAAGGAAAGGAGGGAGCTCACTCGTTGAGCCCTTAATGGATTGCTAAGACCAGCCTGCAGCCGCCCTTCCGATAAGGACACTCACGGTTCGCGTCGTTTCGACTGCAAGCCGCGCGTAGTCCTTCCACGTCCTCCATCCTCATAAATTACTGAACACCACATAAAAGGAGAGAGACAGAGAGTACTTAAAAACTTGGCAGCCAACAACGATACATTAATCAGTTACTAAAAACGCCTTTCAAGCGACTTAGGAAAACAGCGCTAATGTTTTCTACAACCCCCCCCCCCCTTCCCCCAAACTCCTTCTTCATCACACTTGCTTCGAAAAACCACTCTCATAAAATATTCTTAGTTTCTTGCCTCTCCCTTCACTGTTCTTTTCACCTCCATCAACTCCACAAGAAAGAAAGCTTGTTCGAACAAGAAACAACAACATGGCGCAGAAGTTTCACGACGGTGGGGGGAAGAAACTAGAACCGAAATCCAAAATAGAGTTCTCGAGAATAATATCCTACTTCAATCAACACCGACACACTGTCCTCTCTAGAATATCAATTCCAAAATATCTAGAAGTATTTTTCATGATACAGGCGTTTTCTACATTGAAAAATCTCTAGAAAAGAAAATTTTCTTTATCGCCATATTTTTTCCCAAAAATATCTACAATTATTTTGCTTTTACAGACATTTGATATGTAACAAACATCTCTAGAAAAACTGTCTCTTACACATATTTAATTCTGTAGGAAGTGTTAATGTTCTGCAAATATTTGCTATATAATAAAATCTCTAGAAAAATTTACCTATAAAAATCTGAGTATTTAAAGAATATGGATGGGAAAATGTCGACCGGACCGGGAATCGAACCCAGGACCTTCCGCTTATCTTAACTGTAAGATGAGACTTAAGCATCCATGAATATAATCGATTTTATGATTATTTTAGAAGTCTCTCGCAGGCAGAAACTTGTAGGACAGACACGAAGGTGCTACCTTTGAGGATGCCTTTTCCTCTCCGTTTTTGAACTAAGGCTTCCACAAACCGAGGTACCTTGGCCTGTTCTCAGAGGTGTATGTTCCGGGGACACAGACCTTGGGCATACGGTAAGAGTTGTCCGCTTTTCCAAATGGAATAGTCGGCCAGCTGCCTCCTAAACAGGTCGAGGCACGGAGAATGGAATGCTGCGTCCCCACAGCAAACTCTTCTCCCGCTATCGGAAGGTCGTGGAACAAGTACCCAATGCCGGACCTACCAGATGCACTTTTTTCTAGGGTTTTCTCTGCGTTTCTTTAAGGCGAATGCCGGGTAGGATCCTTAAAAATTTAGCCCTGGGGCCCTAGTTAACCCTTGACTATCTTCCTCTACCCTTCCACATCCCCCCTTTCAAATCCCTTTCTATGCTATTAAAGGGGAGTTGCCACCATGTGGATTACCCTCATGTAGCCTGATACCCTAAAAAATAATAGTTTATTTTACAGACATTTTCTACACAACAAAATATCTAGAAAAATTTTCTTTTACATTCTAACGAATCTTTCCATATTATCTAGATTTATTTTGCTAGAATATATTAAAACATTTCTAGAAAAAGTTACATTGGACAATTAATTGAGTCTAGAGTATCTAGAATCATTTTGCAATTTACGGGCGTTTCAAAAATTAGAAAATCTCTAGAAAAGTTTTAGTTTTCAGACATTTTATACAGTCCCAAGTATCAAGGCCTATTTTGTTTTACAGGGCGTTCGCTACATTAGAAAACCTCTAGAAAGAAATTTTCTTTACAGTATATGATTTTTTTTTGAAAATAACTAAAATTGTTTTTCTTTTACAGGCATTGATATGTAAAAACAATCTCTATAAAAACTGCTTCTTAGCCATGTTATTCAGCCCGAAGCGTTTGTTTTTCAAGACATTTGCTAAATTATAAACTCTCTAGAACAATTTTCCTTTACAAATTTACGATTAATTTCAAAGTACCAGAACATTTTTCCATATTACAGGCAATTGCTGCATTAAAAAATCTATGGAACACAAATTCTCTCTACAAACAAGCAATTCTTTCAAAAGTATCTAGGATTATTTTCCTTTTACAATGATAGGTAACATTACAAAATTACTACAAAAAAAAGTTCCATTAAAGGCATTTAATTCTGTCTAGAGTTTCTAGAATAATTTTGCGTTTTACAGGCATTTCAAAAATCTGAAGGAAAATTTTCTTTTACAGTCATTTTATTCTTTCTAAATTATCAATTTGTGTTACAGGGCGTTCGCTACTTTACAAAACCTCTAGAAATAAATTTCCTTTCATGGCATTTTATTCTGTCCGCGGTATCTACAATTATTGAGGGTTACAGACAAAAAAAATTACCCAAGAAGATAAAATCGCGTAAGTATTAGTAATGTTTGACGCTTTGTGATGGGTAAATGACAGTCTCGATATCGCTAAGAACCTTCTTTCTGCTTCCAAAGTTAAAAAGAGGGCACATACATAATTTTGGTAAAGGCAATAGATTCGTATCGAAACGGACGAAACGCGGCTTTTAAATCACTCAAAAGATTATCGTACGTTTCTGAATAACAACTAAATCGGTTTGACCCTTTAAATACGAAAAAGTACCAGAAAAAAAAGGTTATCGGTGTGACAGTCAAGGAATGGAGATTATAGATTTAGTATTCCCCTTAAATCATGAAGATAAATTCAAAATAATCAATCCTACGCAACCTGTAGACAAGTAACAATTAATATTATTGATTTCTATAGATTTTATTCGCTCGCGACCGTACGTTTTCCTTTCGAATACAAAGGCTGTGTCGTCCACATTTTGTGTTTGTCCGCCTTCGTCGAGTCCGTACAAGGACGTGTGCGTGTGCGTTTTGTATGACAATATCGACACGTCGTGGAAGTTTCCGATATTCCACGGACACAACGGTTTTTATAAATGAAAAAGGGGTTTGGGGGTCGGCGAAAGAAGGGATGAAAGGTGTTAAAAATTTCACAAGTGCAGAAAGCTTCTGGGACTTCGGGGACAGGAAAACAGCAGCCGATAAAATGTTATATATATAGAATAGCAGTGGCGGGGGTGGCGGTGAGATACACAGAAAAGGAATTAACTGGAGGACACATCGACGTCGATAGCAGACAACGTCAAACGGAATTTAATTTCTCTCTCCTATACGCACACAGAGTCGCTGACAGAGAGTGAGAGGGTTTGAAACGTCATCAGGTTGATGACGGAGGGAAACAATTGTCATCGATAACGATTCAAAATAACGAATCCTAATTTTATTAATGTCAGTATTTACATTCCGTCAGAAAACAGTCAGAATAAATTAAATCATAGAATATTGTTTCATAGAAAGGATAATAAATTAAAGTAAAAAATAGCATAGTTTGATACCCTATATATAGGATCCTCTAGAGGTGTTATATATAGTAAATAAAAACTTCCAAATGTAGAATAAGAAAGATAGACAATTCAGAGTTAATTTTTTTTCATTTTTCACTTCCAAAGACAATCTAAAACATTTAAAATACAAAAAAGGGAATAATTTAGACGTTTGTGACGGAAATAAGTTACAAATGTAATTAGTATCTTTGTAAAAAAAATTAATAACTTTCTAAAATTAAATCTATACTCAAAACTACCGTATTTTGATTTAATTTTTTGATTTTGAATTTTTTTACTTCACAGTTGGTTAATTTCACTAAATAAATAATCACTAATCCAGCTGAGTTTATCCTTCCTTTTTCTTTTGTATCTGCTTCGCTCTTTCCTTTTTATGCTCGTTAATCTTTTTTCCCTGGTGTGTCCTTATTCTTTTATTTTCTTGTTTCCTTATCAATTTTTCACAGCAAACGATGAATACTTTTGTAATTACAACATCACCTCACTAGTGACAATTTGAAAACCTAGATAAAACACCGATTATATACAGTTAACTATATGTATCTATCTATCTATATATATTAATGATCACAAAATAATTAAATCAATTGATTGCCACACGTTGGAGACACCAATATGTAATAATAAAAATTAATTAATAAATAAATTCATTGTCACACGTTAGTGATGCTAAAATGTAATGATTAAAATGATATTTATTAAACAAATTATTTAAACAAAGTTTTTTCAATTAATTTAATTCAATAGTTGTTTATAAATCAATTACAGTTATTTTATTTAAGGAGAAGGATTTCAAAATAATTACGACATTCTTTAAACTTGACAACTTATTCAGGTTAAATTTACAAAATTTTTAAATGAGATGATTTACTTTTAAAATTTACAATTTTATAGATTTACAACTCTTTTGTCAGGGTCATTTATCTTGGCCTTATAAGTAAAGAAACAACCTTTACATTTACGTCAAACAATCAAATTTCTTTACAACCTAAGAAGTTAAACAATCAAATAAACCTGAAATCGAAATCTGACGACTTTATCTTTAGTTATCGTTTACAGAACTTTATCAAAATTCTTCGTACTTATAAAACGTCTGCTGGTACCAGGCTTAAACTCTTGGGCTCGGGCTCACCTCACAATTCACATTAAAAGGCCATGAAATCACTGAATTTACATTTGATTAAACAAAATGACGGTCGTAACTTTCGGGTCTCTCCTCTGGAAACTGGAAACTGCTTCTCCTTCCGGACTAATGGTTGGACGGATTGTTAGAATTGTCTCTCTGTGGAATTGGTGACGGTTGCGGTACTTATAGATTTTTTATTGTGGCGTGATTTATTAGGTTACTTCTTGTAACTTTACGATGGGTTATGCTGTCCAAAACTTTATACTCAATTTCAACTGTAACCTTTCCGGCTGGATCTGCCTGGCACGCTGTTCGTAGTCCCACTTCCAACTTCCGACTCCCGATTGTCTAAAAAACCCGTGGTTCAGCACGACAAAAGCCCGCCTGTATTGTTGCCTTGAAATTGGTGCCGCTAACAATCCACCATAAATATCCAATTATCAAAATCATTAATATATATATATATATATATATATATATATATACATATTGTAGTATTCAAAATAATTAAAATGAATGAAACAAAGATGCCATCACGTTGGAGACAATTTATGTAGTACACAAAAGTGATTTCCAGAACAAACTCCACGTCGGAGTGCCGATTTATGCAATAATCAAAACATACTTTATAAAATTGCCAGAAAGAAATTGCCAGCACGTTGTGGCGCCAATTTATGTGGTAATCAAAAGTACTGTAGAAACAAAATACCAACACGTTAAAGCGAAACTAATGTGGTATTCAAAAGATTAAAATAATAAAAGAATAAAATCGAAATTAAAATTTATTTTAAAAAAAAAAGATCAAATAAAAAATTTATTTATTTTAGAAATTTGTACTCAGTTTTTATGAGAAATTTTAATTTCAGAACCGCTTATCAGGCCTATATTAAAGACAGTAGAAAAAATGAATTTAAAATTACAATAACAAGAAAACTATTACAAATCTGAAAAGTTATATAATTCTAGCAAAGATATAGAAACCTGGCGTTAAACGATATAAAGGTTTACAGATGAAAGTTTGGTTTCTTTACATACCAATTTAGTTAGTGCATACGTGCTTTGTTTTAATGTTTTTTATATGAAACACAATTTCACTGAGAGGCCATAGCACTGATTCCATTCTATTCTCACTTTTCAAACACTTTGGAAATTTTTCGGCTAATTTCTGCTTCGCTGAATATCTAATTGTTTCCTGATCTGCTCTCTGAATATCAGAGTAACTCGCTATCTGCGTAACTAACTGATTTTACTTTGATATTTTTCTTACTCTCTCATCAGAACCTCAAAACACACACTCTGAATATTCGAGTAATTGGTCTATCGGCGTGACTCTCAAACACACACACTTCGCTGAATATAAAAGTGGTTACATTCTGCATTCTCAACATCTGACAACAACTGGCAGGTAACTGGGCTCCGTTATAGTGGCAACCATTCTCGGCAAATAATATAGTAATTTACAATGCTCTGGCCTCCGAGTTACACCGCCAATAATTAAAGAAACGATTAATTAATTACATATTTGTAATCTATGTATATATATATATATTGTAATGCCAATTAAACAGGCCATAAATTGTTTTTAATATAATTAAATTGTTCGCGGTACGAATGCGTAAAGGCGACAATGAAGGCGGGTTTTTCCTTTGTTCAACAATGGAGACCGAGCGCGCTTAAACTCAGTATGCACTTGGAGAACGCCAGTCTGGAATCGGCGATTGAAAGGTGGAGTCAAAATTCTATGTATGAGAGATAAAACTTAAAAGTCGACGGTGAGATATAATACAGTTCAGTTCACCTAGAGCAAAGAACAATAAAGTTTGAAGATATAAAGTACGAATGGCAAGATCCTGTATTTGTACATGAAAACAAGCAAATATTTCACGGAGAGATTTACGTAATAATTTGCACACGGTGAAACAAATGGTTGATTCACGCTTATTATACCATTTTCGCATATAGGGGACCGACAACCACTAGCTGATGATAGGGGGAGGCTCATCCGAGGTTCCAGATAGCAGAGGACAAATATTTTAATCGTGTGTATTAAAGTTTTCAATAAAGTTTAGAGTCTGTGTAAAAAATAGCCTTTTAAAGTGGTAGTTTTTAAGATACAAGAAAGAGATCTGGTACCAGACAGACATTCCATGAGTAACCAAAACTTTGATTTAAATTTGTAAACGATTATTAAAAGGGTATAGTCAGATTTCGTTCAGTTTTCTTTTTACTTATTTTCATATTGTATTAGGTTAACTTTTTATAATTGAATTGTTAATTGTCAGTTTATACATTGATTTTGTTCTAATTATCAAACCCAGTAGTGACCCTGAGATAAGAGATTCGACGTATAAGTTGTAATGATATAACAATTGTATGTTCAAAAATGCCGTGAATTAATAAATGAAAATTAAAGTATTTGTTTTAAATGGATGAAATTCGCCATGAAAAATAGGTTTTGTACATTGTAAAATTTATCAACAATAATAAATTTCTTTTAAAGCTCAGTAAATGTTGTTAATTAATTCATTTAATAAAAGCCTTCCAGTTGGTTATAACATTTATGGCTTCACCAACGTGGGGTAAATAAAGCCTTCCAGTTTATATATATATATATATATATATATATATAATATAGTAATTTACAATGCTCTGGCCTCAGAGTTACGCCGCCAATAATTAAAGAAACAATTAATTAATTACATATTTGTAATCTATATATGTATATATGTATACTTATATATATATATATATATATATATATATATATATTGTAATGCCAATTAAACAGGCCATAAATTGTTTTTAATAGAATTAAATTGTTCGCGGTACGAATGCGTAAAGTCGACAATGAAGGCGATCGCGCTTAAACTCAGTATGCACTTGGAGAACGCCAGTCTGGAATCGGCGATTGAAAGGTAGAGTCAAAATTCTATGTATGAGAGATAAAACAGTTCAGTTCACCTAGAGCAATATATATATTCATATTCATTATCGAATATTTCGACGTTGTATTACGTGTTAAGTAAAACTTCATTTAACTACTACGTAGGTAACTACTAAAGTCAGGTCAGAAAATGTATAAGTGATTTTATAGGAGGGGTTATAGCGATATGAAATAGCAACAGCCAGTCTGATAATAAAATATAATCAAATTTTATAAAATTTTTCACGATGAAACAAACCTCAAATTATTTCGTATGCAATCTTGTACTAATAAAATGACACATATTTGAAAATAAAGTTAAAAAAAATTAAGAAAATTTTAATACAAACCACAACAATTTATAATCTTTAATTGATTCAGGTGCCGTGGATATTTATTGATAAAATAGTGAGAATTTAAAAATCAGTCCAATGAATCGAAATTGGAAAGACAAATTTCAACTTCATTGATGAAAAACAAACTTGGGGCATAATCAAAAATTTAAATGGAAGTTTATGATTCACTATAAAATTTAAATTTACGGTTAATAATAAAAAATTAGTTAGGAGAAATTTAAATTCAAAATTAATAAAAATATAAAAATTAATTTACTTTAAAAAAAGATAAATCTAAAAGTTAAAAACTGAAAAAAAAAGTTATTTTGTTTTTGAAATTTAATTTACAGAAAAATTTATTTAATTATTTTGATTCAATTCTGCTTTTCAATTTTGACAGAAATATATAAATTTGTCTTGATTTAATTTCAAAAAAAAACTTTAACATCGTAAATTAATCTCAATTCTAAAATTGAAATAATTGACAATGTACTTACCTCACAGTCGTTGTGGACTGGGATCAGCTGTTGGTTTTTATTGAAGATGGCTGCCGGTGTCTTCTCGTAAACAGCCGCCTAAACACGTCTGGGCTCACTCACGCACACACACGACTTCGTCTCCGCAACTCGTAGGAAGATCGCTCCGTTTGTCACAGACCCGAATACTTGCACGAAAACACAATAAAAAGCACGCTCGACGTAACTTTCACGTGATAATTTTCCGATCTCACCAGCGTGGAGTGGACGTGGCAGGTTCCCGTGGAAGACTCCTCTAAAATGACTAGTTCTTGATTTCGCGAACCAATCACGAGAAAGAATTTGAATTCAAAATTTCGCGAGGTGTTTTCTGATTGGTTAAGCCCAGCATCGAGTCAAACAGAACACAAGGCCGTCGAGGACCTTAACTATTTAACTCGTGCTTCAAAATTCACACAACTCACAACCTTAAATAAAATTACAGAGTTTGTCTTACAATTATTGTTCCGTATTTTTCCTCCATAGATCATTGTCTCTACTACAATTCATTTACGACGAAGGCAGAGTCTATTTTAATACCATTAATCGATTATAACTATAGCACAATTATTAAAAAAAACATAAATTGATATCCAATTTCCGCTATTGATTATTACAAATTACTTCAAATAACTACGTAATTATTGTATTAAAAATGACGTCACTTTTAAAATTAACACGTTTAAAATGTTACATTTTATATTATTAATCAAGCAGATTAATTGGCCTTTATGACGGAATCCGCTTCAAAGTCCATTTTTTATATAGGTTTCTTTTTGTTTTGTTTTTATGGTCGGGTCAACCTGTTGGTTGTTGGCGACCCTCTAAAAGTATTTACATAATTTAGTTACAATAGGTTAGAAAATTTCCAATTGTGAACAACGTTTCAAATAGCGGATATCAGTTTTTCGTCGGAGACGAACTCCAGGAGGCTCTTGATCGCCGTGGTGTGTATGCAGAAGTCTTCTCCAGAGAATTCGGCCAAAGTCCTCCTGCGTATATCCTTACATTTTGTGTATTCAAATAGAATATGTTGGATGGTAAGGGCTTGATCACATACATCACAGGTTGGCTGATCTGTTCTGGAAAAAAGATATTCGTGAGTGAGTTGGGTGTGCAAAGTTCTAGTTCTGGAGATTATTATTTGTTGTTTTCTTGAGATGTTGTTGAGGTGGCACAGATCTGCTGATGTTTGCAGGTTCTGATGGAAGAAGCCGTTATTTCCTCCTCTCCTCGTGTCCTGCCAGCTACCCTCCACTTTTCCTGTACATTCATTTAGAATGTCCGAGGCTGTACAGGTCGGGGCTTCATGTGTCGTGGCACCAGTGCGTCCACCTCCTCGTTCCCTGCGGTGCCCGCATGAGCCGGGATCCAGACAAGCTGCACGGATTTCCCTCGCGAACTGCAGAGATGTAGGTTAGCTCTGATGGCGTTGATGGTGCCATTTCTTATTTTTAGGGTCTCGTAAGTGCTTTACTTTGTTAGGATCATAATTCTGTTGATTGAAGATTCCAGGTGGTATTCAACTGTCATTGCTATGGCGAAGGTTTCAGCGGTGGTGCTAGAAGCAAAATTATGGATGGCTATTTTCCTATTGAAGTTGAGAAGAATCTCCGCACAGGTAGTGCCTATTTCCGTTTTTGAGGCATTGTGTAAACCAATGTAGGGTTTCCATGCTTCTTTAACAGCTCATCGAGGAGCTTACCATAAGGATCATCTTGGGAATCAAGGTCAATGAGGTATCTATTTGCAGGTCGATAAACTTCCATGGAGGGAGATTAGATGTAGTATTGTGGTCTATGTTGGGGATGGTGAACTGGAGACTGCGAAATAGTTTGGCTGATGCATTATGAAAAGGAAGGAGGACGTTTGAGGTTGTACACGTAATTCAGGTTGGGTCGACTAGATTGTGCTCTGACATTCATGGAATTTGCCTGCAGGGACTTTATGTACTTAATTGTGCTTATTCTTCTCCGGAATGTAAGAGGAATGTCTTTACCTTCATTAAGGAGTCTAACTACCAGGGTGGTTCTCATACACCCGGTAATTACTCTCAAGGCTTCATTCTGTATCAAATCTAGTTTCTTGAGAGCGGATTTTGGGGAGGAGGAATAAATATGGGCCCCGTAGTCCAGCTCTGATAAAATGATCGCCTTATAGGTGGTTGAAAGCAATTTCGCGTTTGCACTCCAGTTGTGAGCTGCAAGTGCTTTCAGGATGAGGAGTCGCTTTTTTGCCTCAATTTGAAGGTTGTTGTTGTTATATTTCCAGTTGTTGAACACTTTGCTTTTCCACATTTTGACTTTTTTTTCTAAAAAGAACTAATCATCTTCAGAGAATAATTGTCAGTTTTTCATAATATTTTGGTTACCAATGATGTGTTTATTTTAACCCCCCCCCCAAAATTTTTCTTGGTCAGTTGTTTCTACTTCAGTCGACCCATTTTTCAGGAACTCTAACGTTTTTCCTGTCAACCATCCATTATCTCAACAGAGATTGAGGTTTTTCTCTGTGTATTGTTTTTTTATAAACAGTTCTGTCCGGTTTCTAACCTGAGTTGAATTAACGTAGAGCGGTGTTCCGATGACTTAAAAGATGCCCCAAGATTATAACGATAAGTAAGAAATCGAAATGTCGTTCTATTCGGTTAGGAAACCAGAAAACTACCCATTTTCTCCTTAACACGCCTGATTTTTTCCAAACCTGTTAGGTTTTTTCCACATTTTTTCCAAATGACAGAGCTGAAGCATTTTCCGATAGTTAATTATTTTTCAACAATTGCTATAATATTTCTCCAAAATTGAGTATTTTTCCATGATAATAGTACGTTTTCTCTCTTTTCTGGTCATCATATTTTTCCACAATTTTAAGACATTGCGTTACTCGTCTTTTCGGAATATATTTTTCCGCTTCAGACTATTATTTATAATCTTGCACAACCTCTTTGTATTTCCGTTCGTTTTTAACGATATTTTTAATTTTTGTACTCTACCATAAAATATTTTCCAACAAATATGTAAAATTAATTTACTGACCTTTAGTTGTTTCGTATTTAAACAACATTTTCCCATATTTCAACAAAAAAAAACGGAAATATTTTTCACCTATTGTCAGTTCTATTAGTCATTTTTTTCATAACGTCAAAGACGAAAATTTTAATAGCTTTATATTTTTTAAACTCTTTTAATCGTCACTATATTTTTTGAAAACGTAAATGTAATATTTTCCTGTTAAGGGTCATTTTTTTATCGCCTTAATTTTTCAAACCTTTCTTCGTTATTCGTAAGTTTATTCCATTCTGATTCCGTTAAAATCTTTCCTGAATTTCTAAAACGTTTTGGTATGAATCTTTCGTTAACGCGTCAATTTTGGCAACGCCGTTTTTTTATATCGTATTAATTTTTTGTTAATTTTTTTTTAGATTCGCCTTCCTCCAAGTCGTTATATTTTTCCCCTTCAACCCTATAATGTTTTGTAAATCACTAGATATTTTCATCACTTATATATTTTATTGTTTTGTTTTTCGGTGTTGGGTTTAGTTTCCGTTAATCGTCTATTTTTCTCGTTAATTGTAGTGTTTATCCCACTTAAATAGTGATACAGATTCCAATGACTATGGAAGTAGGACAATCCGAAAATATGTTTATGTAGATAAGGACTGTTAGCGAACAGTAATAACGTAATTGTGGATTTAGGGTCACTGATATATTTAGCTAGGAAAATGAAAAAATAGGGGAGAATTTAAATGTAAATGAGAGTTTAATATTTTTAGGCTAAAGAAAAAGCGTCTTAAGGGGATGATTTTAATGTAAGAGATGAGCCGTAAAGGGGTAAATTTGGAGAGTTTGATTGTAACTCAGTGAGACCAGATAAAAGACTCTGGCTCCCGTCGGTGCTTGTGATAATGACCGGGCGATTAGAGGGCGGTGGGTTCCCGAAACGTCGTGAGTTTGGTCTGTGTCAGTCGTAATGGAACCTTTGTGAAGGGAAGGGACAGGTGCGAAGTCAGCGCAGAGGCGCAATTAGCGTCAAGGAGAAAGCGGGGATGGGGAAACGGGGGTTATTGGCTGCACTAAGGAGTTGCAACTTTAATTACATCACAGCTCAACTGGGAAAAGGAAAATGGAGGAGTCGAGGTAAATGGATTCTGTTTCAGCCGACTGTCTGTCTGTCCGTCCGTCTCTGTGTATATAAATCGACGTCTCTCCTCTGCCGAGAGAGAAGCGTCGTCTTTGCTCGCTCAGACTCAGTCAGGAAAGGATGAAGAGTGCCTTTTTAACAGAACAAATCCGATCGACGATTGACTGTTAAGTTGGCAGCGAGTGTAACACTTGATATAAAAAAACACTCCATAGTTCCTGACAAATATTAAATTGCCTCAGTGAAAAACAGATGAATGAAACTCAGATGAAAGACAAGTGAAACTTAAGATCAATAAGAAAGTACAGAGATGAAAAACGTAACAGATAAAGAGAAGAAAAGAAAGAATGAATAGACAGGGCCGAATCAAACTAAATAACTTATTCAGAAATTGAAGAAGAAACGTCTGGATAAAAAACAAATTGAGGAATAAAAAGGGAACACAACAATAAAATGAGAAATGAAAGAATGAAAGAAAGCGAAAAAGAACGAAATAATTGTATAAAGTAAGATATATGGAATAAACACGTAAGGAAATGAAGAATAGAACACAAATGAACGGTTGTAAATTAAGTAATTAAATATGAATAAAAACTATGTCAGAAATTGTACAACAAACGTCTGGATGATAGGAAAAAAATATAAAGGCCAAACTGACGATTTGTATGTGTAATTAATTATGGAAAAACAAAGTGAGTCAAAATGAAGGAAAAAATTTATTAAGAAAGAAGTAAGGTATGAGGGTGGGAGGAATCTATCACGAATTCTATCATGTAACTGAAAAAATGTAAACGGTTGGTAAGAACAAAGACCATAAATAAACAAATTACTAGTAAGGAACAGGTAGAGTGAAAAAAATACCTGAAAGGAGAAAGGATTGTTGTAGGAGAGAATAAGAAAGAACAAAAGGAGACGGAGGGAAAAAATTAATATAAATAAGCCGAATAGGTGAGAGATAAAGAGACAGAACACAGAAAAGATAGTAGTCAGCGATAAAAAAAAAAGAAGGGGAAAAGATAAAAATAATTGAAAGGAAATTAGGAAAGGAAAGGCAGGACGGAACAGAAAAAAGTGGAAGAGTAATAAAATGGAGAATAAAATTAGACGAATAACAAATTAAAAAAACAACGTAGGAAACGTAAAGAAAATAGAAACGAACGAAAATAAGTACTTAAACGTTAGAAGGTAAAAACACAAGAAAGCATGAAACGAAAGAAGATAGGAGATAAAAAGTTGAAAAGGAAATAGAAAAATTATAAATATTGGGAAAAAATACTAAAGGAAAAATAAAAGGGCAGCTTAAGAAAAAATATTCTCGAGTATTTAGAAATGACATAGAGAGTTTTCTTGAGTGTCTGATTAAATATGACGGTAAACTGTGGAAAATTATCAGGCAATGACATACTTAGTTTAATTCCCGAGAACATGCGCCGTTTGAATGAATAAAAATATAATTTTTTTTATTACGTCACACTCAACGATCGTGATTCATTTTAACTTATACTATATGTTTTGTGTGTGTGTGTGTGTGTGTGTGTGTGTGAAGTAATGAAGTCTTGCGTTGCAATCTCTATAAGAGGTGTAGAATGGCGTTACTGTGGGGGGTTTCAAAGGTCGATTATAAAAGCACAAGACACGTGTGTGAGAGAGACGGAGACTTTGAGGCTACCGAAGGCTTCGCCACTGAACACAAAGGTATGTAAATTACGCGAACCTTGGGGTTTCTGAGACCGCGTATAATTACACTCTGGGCCACTTTCCACCCCCTTGCCTCACACTTTCCTCTTTTCACTGTGAATTTCAACGCGCTCTAACCCCCCACTTTTTCTCGCCCCTTTATAACCGACCATGAAACAGACCAACCACAAGCCTCGCCATGGTGGAATCCGACCTATCACGTGGGTTTGTCAAAGTAAAGTAGAAAGAATCCACTTTCAGACTTTTTTAACCCGGTCAACGCAGTTTTTTTCTAGTCGTCTTCAGTTCGACCGAACGTTTCAAAAGATGGCAGCACCATCCCTCTACGCTCGTTGTGGAAGGTAGCTCTTTTCGGTCATTCAATGTTCATTTTAAACTCGAAGGATGAACAAGGAGCACTCCCGTGAATCTGAACGCGAGTTGATATCTGTAGAAGAAGGGAATCGCACAAGCGTGATGGACTGGGAAAATTAGCTTTGATGGACAAACCAACAAATAGAAGAAAGAAAAGATACTTAAATGGTTGAAAAAAGAAATAATTAAATATGTATGAGGGCGAAAAATTAGAAGTAGGGAAAGTATTAAAAAATAAAACACTCAGGTAAAGAGAAAGAAAACGATTGGACAGAAGAGATGTATGAAAACAGAGAATATAGAGCTAAAGTATAAGTAAGGAATCAAGTTAGGATCAAAGAGAAAGGAAGAAAATAATTTATAAAACAGAAACGTAAAAGGAGGGACGAATAAAAAAATAGTCAGACAAATGACATGAAAAAATAAAGAAGGAAAGAAAATCAAGAAGGGGTAAATTAAAATTTGGGGAAGGAAGTACAGAAAGGAAAAATGGCAATAAAGAAAGGAAAATGGAATAAGAGAATGGAAAAAGTACGAAATAAAGGAAAACAAGACGAAAGTAAAGAAAGAATTTAATAAAGCCATGAAGTAAAGAATAGTTGAAGGATAAACAAAAACACGCGTGTTACAGTAAGTATGTAGAAAAATAATTTAGAGTTATGGTAGAATAAATTAAGCAAGTTAGGATGAAATGGATAAGAATAAAACAATCGATGAAAGCAAAAGATTAAAAGAAGGACGAATGGAAAACAAATTAAATAAAAAAATAAATAAGGAAATAAACTGAATGAAATGAAAACCAGAAACTTGGAAAATGAACTTGAGAAAGGAAAATGGATGAGAGAATGGAAAATAAGGGATGAAATAAAGAAAAGTAAGACGAAAGTAAAGAAAGAATAAAATAAATACTAGGAAAAGCCGAATAAGTGTTAAGGGAATAAAGTCATGAAGTAAAGAATTGTGACGGATAAATGAAAAACACTGAAGATACAGTGATAGGAACGCAGAACATAAACAAATTAATTCGAAAGAAGGTAGAAAGGTAACAAAAAAGTAAAGGTACAAAATTAAACGAAAAAATAAAGTAAATAGAATGTAATCTATGAAGAGAGGTCAGGATGACAGAATAAGGATGTTTTAGCGATTATACGACTCTGGTTGGTAAAATGGAGGATGTCTAGGGTTAATAAGAGAGACTGTTATGAGGTTGTTAAGGGTCGGAGGACTCCTACAAGTCCTAATCCACGCTGAGGTTAAGAAGACTCGATCAATTAGAAGCTGGCCGGGAGTGATGACGCTCTTGAGCTTGGATTTCCGGACTAGGAAACTATAAAGCGAGGGATTGCAACGGACAGACAGACAGACTAATCAAACTTAGAGACCGTTTCCAGCTCCAACAAGATCCAGAGTCCTTAAGACAGAATCACGAAAAGGCCAAGCTCAATCAAGTCCAGGGGGAGTAAAAAACAATTGAGCAGTCAAATCCCACCCAATTTACAAGTTAGGAGAAACGAAACTCTGAATCTGTCCTCTTCAGCAGGAGATCCATAACCTCTTTTCTTTTGCAATTTAAGTTCCACATTCTTACAAACCTCGTTTTATATCTTTCGGTCGTTCTTCGTTGATTCGTAATCTCTTTATTCAATTTTACAGCAACAACCGAAACATTTCCGGTTTATTACGCCAAATTGAAAAATCTGTTAAACGTAGCACGCATGACGTCACCACACGTCACACATTTCCAAAGGGTACGCCCACGTCCGGCAACGTATCTCAGGGTAACGTTCAACTTCCCATTTATTTGGTCCTTAGTCTCTCGCTAATTTTTTTAAAAAAAATAGTGGCACGGGAAGATTTCACGGGTGACGTCATACCTACGTCATCATCCCCGTGTGCTCTGTCAATCTTATCGCTTATTCTAATTTGATGCTAATTTTTATTGATTCTCTCACTTTATTTTGTAGAAATATTTTAACAAAAGAAAGGTTTCTTTCGAGATTAAAATTAGTCGGAAAATTTTAAAAACACACGCTAGGTACGCTAACGTTTTTCGTATACTGAACCTACGTTACTCATTTTGTATAAATCTTTTTCCCCGTAGATCTACTAACATTTTAAAAAAAACTAAGGTTTTTTCTATAGATATTTTTTACACTTTGTTACGTGTATTATTTAGAATTTCTATATTTCCTCTTTTTTATATCCCTGACTCTCTTTTTATATTTTCTTTTCTTCAGTCTTATCTTTTTAAAAATTATTTTCGTTCCTGTAAGGAGTAATTTTTTGTCGCGTGTCTGCAAATCTTCTCTTTACCATTCGCGTATATATCTTTTCCGCTTCAGAAAAACGACTAACATACCGAGAGAGATTTAAAATTAAACAAAATATAAACAGAGAATAATTTATTTATTTATTTGTATTCATCCGAACATCTCTTTACTTAAGACGTCATAAGAATCCGAGTGAGTGAAAAATATATTTTTTGGCTACAATTATTGTAGGTGGTAACCACGATGAAAATAATTTGAGTAGCTTGAATGGCACAAGTTCGTTCTGTTCCGATGATCTTTCTGGAATCTTGACGTAGGTCAGACGTCAGACGCGCGTGACGTCACCCTGTGAAACTTGAAAAAAGGTTATTCCGCACCATTTCAACGCTGTTAATAAAATCCGCTCTGTGTGGTTCCGTTCAGAATGGGACTTTTTTTTAAGCGGGTTTTAAAGCCGGATTGGAGCCTTCGGCGGATGATTTTTTCTCCCCTTCATTGGGGGAATTAATTGCCAGGAAGCAGCGATTGGTTCAGGTATTATCGAGGCGGGGGGCTACTAAAGACACTGGAATTTCCGGGGGAGAGAACTACCCCCTTCCTTCCTTCCTTGCGCAGCCCCCGGGGCGGTCAATACCACCGCAAGAACCAAAGCGGAGGCGGCGGTGGCGGCGGCAATCCAGTTATCTCATCCCTCGCCAACCCCCTACAGGGGGATTTACATCTCACTTAAGCAGCCTTTGTTGTTGTTTGTCTCCTAATTGCAGGATTTGATTCATCCAGACACACTAAAAATCACCACGTTAGATATTAGAGGGTCTGAAGAAAATTAAACATATATATAACGTGGTGATTTGTAGTGTGTCTGGATATATGTATATATATATACATATATATTGTGGCAATTAAAAGGAAATAATTAGTTAATAAACAAAAATCATTTATATATATATATATATATATATATATATTGTAATGCCAATTAATTAGGCCATTAATTGTTTGTATTAGAAATTAAATTGTTAGCGAATGAATTTTTAGCGGTATTTTGAGCGACAAAAAGCGACAATAGCGCTGAGTTCTTTTGCTTTGAGAAAATGCCAAAATGGAAATGCGCGCTCAAACTCGAAATGCACTAGGATAGTGAGTTGGTGCCGAAAGATTGATGTGGACGCATGAAGTTTTGAGTCAGCAGTCAGAAAGGACAGCAAGTGGTCGTGTCAGAAACATAGTCGATACGACCTAAAGTATTTAAAATTAAAGTTAGTTTCGGTCAGCAGCAAGGTGCGGAATAGCAGAGTCTACATTTAGGACCAGCCACAAGAGAATAAACATTTAAAACAAATCTTCACTGAGCTACATTTCAGTTTAAATCCAAATCAGTAAAAGACTAATAAAATAGCAACTCGTAAGATTGCTGTAAGGCAAGCAGACATCAGATAACTGATAATTAGGAGGATAATCCGAGTTCGTTGGAGGCAAGAAGTTCCATTTCGATTCAAATAGTATAGAATCTGTGAGTCGACATTTAGTATCAGTGTAAAATTTTGCAATAGTGTACTACTGAAGCTACAGAGAATGCTGGTACCAGCCGAACAGTACGTAAGTAACCAAACCAAAACTATGATAATATTGTAAACACTAATAAAAGGATAGAGTCAGATTTCGTTCGTTCGTTCGCTTTCTTCTAGTTTTCTTTCATTGATCGACTTATTGTTTTAATTTTAAGCAAATAATATTTTGAACTGTTAATTAGTCAAATTATTCTTTTATCGTGTCCTAATCATCAAACCCAGTAAAGACCCTGAGATATTAAAATTTTAATTGTAATTGTTTTGATTCCTGAAGCCATAATTTGATTATAAATTATATTTTATTGGTAAATTCTTGTTTAATCATTCATTTAATTAACGCCTATCCTTTTGATTAATATTTAATTTAATTAAGGCAATTAGTTGATTATTACAATATATTGTAATGCCAATTAATTAGGACATTAATTGTTTGAACATAAAATTTAAATTGTTTGAGAAATCAATTATAGCGGTCTGTTCCAACAAAGCGACATTAAAAATCCGAGCTCTGTTGCTTTGTCGGATGGTCAAAATGGCGTATGCGCGCCAAAACTCGAGACGAGGATAGTTCAGTTGGTGACTAGAATTTAACAGAGTTGGTTGGTGACGGGACATTTCGGAGCACGGAACAAGTTATACTAGAGCAGAGACTAGCCGTCGTTTATTGTACTATTATTAAACAAAGTTGTGAGTTGAAGACAAAGTAAAACATTCACGAAAGCATTACATCGAAACTTGCTAAGTAAAAGCAGTTTTACGTCCATAGCTAGGCAGAAATAGTAAAATTGCAGTTTAAGTCCAAAGCGGTAAAAGACTAGCAAATCTACAAACCACAGAATTCACTTAAGGCAAGCAGAATTCACCTAAGGCAAGCAGTCAACGGATATCTGGCAAAAAGGAGGATCATCCGAGTTCCTGACATCCTATCAATTTTGACTAGAATTAGGGTAAAATCTGTGAATCTTAGAATCAGTGTAAAATCTCGCAATAGTGTATTTAGGCCTTAAGTTTTTCTTCGTTCTTGGAAGTGCTCTAAATTTGGGGCATAATGTAATGCCTGTTAAGCGAGGCATTGTTTGTGATAGATAGTCTGGACTGTTGGAGGGGCAGTTTTGTAACGTGTTTATTTAGGACTGAGTATGTCTTCGTCTTGGAAATACTGGATGTGTGGTCTGGAGAAACCATGCACCTGCGTGTGGGGGTGGAAAAGACAAGTCCAAAGTAATTGAGGGTTCTGTCTCGATTGTCGGCTTTGGACGTGACAGAGTAGTTAGCCATTTGCTGACTACGGAACTGCAACTGCATAATATAAATATCGGGATAATGGAAGAATCTGTCAACTGGAATTTGCGACGAAGTTTTCGAACAATGGACAAAGGGAAAGGCTGGGATTATATAAGGGAGAGATAAGCTTTTGAGAGTTAGTCGTGCTGCAATCACCGAGACTGAAGGATATGAGTTAGTCGTACTGCAATCACCGAGACTGGAGGATGAGATTAAGAGAGACATCGTTTAAGGGAGGAGAATGTGTTATAAGTGGCAGTCTGCGAGAGAAATAGCCAAATATTCATCGATAAACATATTGTATGCTGAAGTCTAATCTATTCTATCCTTAAATTAGACCACTGTCTTCGATTGTAGGAGACCAGGACACTGCATCCAGCGTCAAATAATCTTCAGAACGAGCAAATAATATTTCCTTAACGAACGGAGAACCAACTTTTATCAAACCAACACTGTTTATTTGAATCAGTGGTTAAAACGGCTAGTATATAAAGTGTGTGTGTGGACTAACGAGTCAAATTTTCCTGAGTAATCGTAAGATAAAATTTCATGGTATTCATAGAAGTAAACCGAATTAAAAGATAAAGTCAGACATCGTTCTTTTCTTTTGTGTTAATAAAATAAACTCTTTAAATTTAAGACCAATCTTATAGAATAAGTTCGTCGATAATTAATTTCGTCTATGTCTAGACGAATAAATATTTCTTTTTAATTTAAAGCTAAATTTTATGTTCTTTAATTATGTTTAAATGTTTTGCCATTATCAAACCCAGTTAAGACCTTTGAGAGAATGAGAGATATGTTTTTTAAAATTGTATAATTGTTTTAAGTGTTGATAAATAAATTTTGTTTGTTTTAAAGTTAATAATTTTTCATTTAAAACCCAATCATTTTTTATCATTACAATATATATATATATATATATATATATATATATATATATATTGTAATATTCACAAATTAATGAAACTTAAATCGTCTCGTTAATGAGTCAATTTGTGGTAATTTAAATATTAAAATCATAGGATGTATTAATAACAATCAAGATTTTCAAATAGACAAACAAATTAATTTATTAACGCACAAACAATTAAATTTACAAAAATTATCAAATGAATTCACAACAGTTATTAAGGAATTAACTTTCAATTTTACATTATTAACTAATATTTAACAATAACATTTACTCTTTCTCAGGGTCGTTTACTGGCACTTTAATAAAGAAACTCCTGGTTAACAATTGAAATTTTATCTATCATGGACTTACTTCATCATTAGATTTATTACCATGTAAAAACATAAAATATGAACTTTAAATAATGAACGAAATTCGAAATATGACGATAATACCTTTACTTATGAGTTTACAAAGAGTAATTCTGTGAAGTTTTAACTTACAGTCTCTTGTTCTGAAGGCAATTGGTCGTACACACACACTTTATATACAGGCCATCTTTATCACTGATTCTAATAAACACTGTGGGTTTGACAAAGTGGCTCACTGTTCGTTTAGGAAAAACGCTCGTTTCGTAGTTTATTAACTGCAGGATGCAGTAAACCTGGCTCCCAAAATCCAAGACAATGGTCTAAATCACGAATATAATAGTTTAGAATCTGCACTCAAAATGTTTAGCGTTGAATATTTACGTAATTATGTCGCAGGCTGCAACTTGTAAAAATGAACTGTTCGAATTGTTTTAGATGTTGTACTACATGTATCCAGACACTTTCTAGATATTTTACTTTTGGTCTGTTAACGACGACTGAAACACACGCCGCTTCTGACTAGCCAACAACCTACAATAATCACAAACATGACATTATTGCCGCATTCTTGTGTACAACTGTGTGTTTTCTGCCGCTAACAATGCGAGTCCAAATTTTTGTTTATTAATTAATTATTTCCTTTTAATTAATACAATATATATGTATATATATAATGTTATAATCTCTCTTGTGTTTTTTTTTGTCAGGAAGTTTGAGGTCCTCCAGATTACAAGGCTTGGAACACGAAAACTTACCTTGAGTTTGGAAAACAGAATTTTGAAATTTATCTCCATAAAAGGTTATAATTATAGTGAAGAATGCTGAGAAAAGGTTTGTTTTATCAAAAAATAATTGTCAATTCAAGATTACCACTAAACACAAATATAATTACAACACTTTCCTTATATAAACAACAATATTTATAACAGTAAGAGTAAAGAAATGTGAGAAGTGAGGTTATAACCTCAAGTGATAATACAAATGTTAACTTACAACATTTTAAAACTGTGAGAATGTCTCTCTGACACTTCGAATTGAAAAAAAAAATAAGGAAAAAAAGCACAAAAAAAATTCACTATTACAATGCTTAATATTAATAATAAAAAACATTAAATTGATATATGCAACGTTCCACAGTCACGATTGTTGTTTCAGCCCTTGTCAACCTGGTTAGTGCAACCTAATCTGGATCGGAACTATGAAAAATCCAGCGCTCAAAATACCGCGCAGGGCAAAAATTGGGGCAGGCCCACAATAACTTCAAATATATCGGGAGACGGCTTTCTCTCACGATGCACAGGCCAGGACCCGGGATCGAACCATGCGTAGGTGAAGGCAGCAGGCAAAAGAGTCCTTAAGGAAGGAGACGGCGTCTTCAGAGTCTCTCTCTCTCTCTCTCTCGAAATTAAGTTCCCAAAATATAGAAAAAAACTGTCTACCTTCCTCTACCCTTCCGCATCCCGCCCTTTCAGATCCCTTCCTATGGTATTAAAGGGGAGTTGCTACCATGTGGATTATCCTCATGTAGCCTGTTACCCTAAAAAAAATGGGCGCACCTTATCGAAATTTATCCCAAGGAATTGAATGTAATTTTGTCTCATTAGTGAAAATGGCTGCTTGTGACTTTTTCTGGAACTGTCACCCACGGAATCCAGTAACGGAATAAAAAAAGTCCAAAAATAAGATTCAAATGTTTTAACCGACAGGATTGTTGCGAGTAAAAGCATAACTTTTTTTATCAGAATTTAGTCCTTGAATCGGACTAAATTAATTAATTAAAAGATTTTTTATTTATTAATTAAAAATATTAATAAAGTTTGTTACGACATGTGAAAATTAAAAATACGTAATAGAATTTATCCGTTATCTAAACAAGAATTTTTAAATAATAAAAATTCTGAGTTTAACGACCTAAATATCTCTGCAATGCTTGATTAATACAAGATGGACTGCAAGTACACAAAATAAACTATTGATGCAACTGCCACATGACCGCAAAAACATGGGACGTTACATTAAATATATATATATATATATTGTAGTAATTAGTAATTAATCCATTGTTATAATTGCAAAGTAAAGGACTCATTATTAGACTATATAAAGCATACACCGCGACAAAGCGGGCGGCGAGTCAATAGAACCATTGTTGAGACGTACGCAGTCAAAAATTCTACGAGACGAACACACAGTCAGCGAGGAGGAGCGAAACGAAAAGGTTCCAAGTTAAAATTGAACAAAAAGTTTTTCAGTCTGTAATTCATCGAATAAGGTTACAGGAAAGTTTCTCAATAAGTAAAGCCACAAACAGTAACCTAATAATTTCCTGCCGCAGTAAAAAACTCAATAAGTAAAAAGAGACCGTCACCGATGTCATCGAGAGGAAGTTGTTAACAATCCATCTAATCATTAATCCGGAAGGAGTTGCAGTTTCCAGTTTCCAGAAGAGAGACCCAAAAGTTTCGACAAGTGTTTTGTAACCAATTTAAATTCAGTGATATCCCCAAAAACGTGTGCACATAAAACCCCAAAATTGAGACCTGGTCGGCCGTAAGTAAAAGAACTCTAAATTTATTTGTAAACCATTTCTTTAAGATACGTCAGATCGTTCTTCAATTATTTTCTTCTCTTTAATTAATTCTTTTCTTCAATTGTTTTGTTAGATAATTTAAATTCAATTCACCCATTTATCAAACCCAGTAAAGACCCTGAGATTTTAAATATTATTGTGTAAATTTATATTATATAACTTCATTAATAAAATTTGATTAATTTGTTCACTTAACATTCTTTTTAATTATTTAGACGCCATTTTTAATCTGTTTATTACAATATATATATATATATATATATATATATATATATGACAATTAAACAGGCCATTAATTGTTTTTAATATAATTAAATTGTTAGCGGTACGAATGCGTAAAGGCGACAATGAAGGCGGGTTTTTCTTTTGTTCAACAATAGAGGCCGCACGCGCTTAAATCTCTGTATGCACTTGGAGAAGAACGGTTGGCTGCGAGAAACGGAACAGTTCAGTTCACGTGGGGATCTGAAAAACGTAAAAGTCTGATGCTCTAAAAGTCTGGAAAAGGCGATTGAAAGGTGAAGGAGTCAAAATTTTGAGTACGAGAGATGAAACTGGTAGAAGTCGACGGGGAGATAATATAGTTCAGTTCACCTAGAGCAACGAACAGTAAAGTTTGCAGATATAAAGTACGAATGGCGAGATCCTGTATTTCTACATGAAAGCAAGAAAAGATTTTGCGGAGAGATTTATTTAATAATTTGCATGCGGTTGCTTCACGCTGATTGAACAATTATCGCATAGTGGAGATCGACCAAAGGAGGCGGCTCATCCGAGGTTCCAGATAGCAGAGGACGAGTATTTTAAATCGTGTGTATTAAAACATTCAATGAAGTGTAGAATCAGTGTAATGGCCTTTTAATGTGGTAGTTTTCAAGATACAAGAGAGAGATCTGATACCAGACAGACGGTCCGTGAGTAACAATACTTTTATACACATTTTGTAAACGATAATTAAAAAGGTATAGTCAGATTTCGTTCAGCTTTCTTTTCACTTATTTTCAAAATGTTTTTGGTTATTTTTTTTATATTTGAATTGTTAATTGTCAGTTTATACATTGATTTTGTTGTAATTATTAAACCCAATTATGGCCCTGAGATAAGAGATTCGATGAATTTGATTGTAATTATATAAGAACTCAATGTTCAAAAATACCATGAATTAATAAATCTAATTGAAAGTATTTGTTTTAAATGGATGAAATTCGACATGAAAAATAGGTTTTGTACATAGTAAAATTTATCTACAATAATAAATTTCTTTTAAATCTTAGTAAATGTTGTTAATTGATTCATGTAATTAAAGATGACCAGTTATTCATTACATAAACGACGTCTCCAACGTGGGGCAAATTAATCGTTAACCTAGTATTTATTTTATTAATATATATATATATATATGTATAAAATGAAATGAAATGAAATGATTATAAACTGAATATATGCCCTAATTTGGAGTGCCAAATTATGTAGTAACTAAAATGAAAGGAAGTTGAAACTAAACAACTTTTAAAAAATAACATATTAATTTAATAAACAAAACTTACTCTTCGTATTTATTTACAATAATATTTTTATTATGTCACGGCTTTCGTAAGAAATTAATTTCAGGGTCGCCTATTGGGCCTCCAATAAAGGTAGTACAACAAATTTAAATTTACAGTAAACAATTAGTCCTACTTGAAAGTTATATAATTTTATTGAAATGTGACAGTAAATAATATTTACAGTACAAGGTTTACAGTTGAGAAATTTTTTTGAGTTACATTACCATTGTCTGTTCATCGGGGGCTTGTGCTCACATAATTTGATTTTAACACTTCACTAAATAGGCCATTTGCACTGATTCTATTCGATTTTTGTTTGCAAACACAAAACACTGTCGACGTCTTTCTTTTTCGGACTATATATTTGTTGGTAGATTTACCTTTACGCGCTGAACAATCGCTGTTTATAGTTCACTCTCTGCTCTGTCTAAATATCTGATTATTACGCCTTGGATTCTGTGCTCTCAATATCCGAAAAATCACTGGTACTTGGCAACGGACATCTTGCAACTGAGAACTGGCGACTACTAACACACCATTATCAGCTTCCCAAAACACACTCTCTCTGCTAAAGTTCTACATTCTGAATACGGACTCGTCGGCCTCGCAAATCACACTTCTTCCTACGCTAAAATTTCGCACATCTATTTATGCCTTAGACGACAAAGCTCTTCGTAGAAAGAATTATCGGGTCCGTATTCTTGTCGACAATACCATAAGTAACAATGCAATGGCCACAGATTTACGCAGCCAATAATGAATGATAAAATGTATTTATTAATTAATTACATATTTGTAATTACTACAATATATATATTGTAATACCAATTAAGATAGCCATTATTTTGTTTAAATTTTATAATATTTGTTTTACTGCACAGACTAGAGGTGGATGCCGGCTAATATTAAAATCTGTTTACTGACTCAGACTGGAGATTTTTGGGCTGCTCTAACAAAATAATATGATTGATGGCGGATAAATGGTCATAAAGGGAGAACAATAATTGGAGATCTTTGGCGGCTTTTTGATATAATATCTGACTGACGTCGGGACAAGTCTCCAAAGAAACGACGGACAGCGGCTTTGTTGATATTCAATTACAATACCATGGATTGTTTATTTAACAATATTTCGAGTAACTCCCTTAACGTGGGAAAGCCGGATGTGATCTGAGTGTAGGAAAGCAAGATCGTGGGAAATGAGAATATTCTGTAGAGGGCATTTTGGATAAAATAGTCAGTCGTAAGCCAGAGAGCGATCGGGGTGGATGTGGTAATGGATAGCAGCCGGAGGGCGGTGCTCGAAGGTGGATTTTTGATGTTGGAAGTTGGAGCTTGAGGAAAGCAGACGGTTTAGTTGAGATGGAAGTATTAGTTAAATGCAAGAATTGAACGCTGTTGTGATGTATGATAAAAGATCCGGAACATTTTAAATAAATTGAACGTTTAGAGTTGGCAATCTTACTGGCCAAACTGACTGGTGGCCGCAGGCGTAACATCTGTACGAAGCGTTATAAATCTACAACCTGGAATAAGGATACAAAAGGGATAAAGTGCTGTGCTGTGAAAATTGTCAGTCAAATATCTGTGTAAATTCTATGCACAGAATTGGCCATTTTATTTTAAAAGTGAAACATGTTCCTGAACCCAAAATGCAACTTGTAAGTAGATATTAAAAATAAAGAATTATTGTAAACTGTAAGTTAAAGGTGGGGTGTCATTTTTCGTTGTTTTCTAGGAACTTCATTAAATTGTATTTTCTATATTCTTTAAATTCTTCACATTGTAATTGAATGTTCGTTTTTTTCAATCAAGCCCAGTAGAGACCCAGAGATATTTTGAGTTTCCTTTCATTGTAAAATTTGATGTAGCTGTAATGTAAAGAAATAAAATTGAGATTGAAATTTGTATTGTTGAGTAAATAAATTTGTTTTGTTTTATTAAATTTAATAATTTGGTTAATTTAAAATTCCTATTAAATTAATTGTATTTTGTGCTCCAGTGTGGGCAAATTAATTAGCCTTCTAGTTGTTAAGAACATTTGGCAACAACTTTATCATTTTTCGTTATTTAGTTTGGTTCGACAAAGTCTTTAAATTTACTTTATAAAATTTTGGAAAAACGTGGGACAAATCATTTTTTTTATAAATTGCTATTTTATTTGATTATTACAAATTGGTTCCACAACGTGGGGATTATTTCTTATTTTTAAAGGCATGTTTAGTTGGTTATTACAAGATATATATATGTATATATATATATATATATATATATATATATATATTGTACTACCCCTCTCAGTATAATTATGATTATAGGAAATTATATTAAACATGTTATTAAATTTTATCAACAAAATTATTTTATTAATCTAGAATACATTTTAATAAATCAGACTCGGTACCCCAGGGTCTTTACTGGGTTTATAAGGAAACGAAACACAAAATTTACAATTAAACAATGCAGTTAACGAAAATGAAACGAAATCTGACTCTTTAACCTTATTTAACAATTTACAACTATGAATATAGAAAAAATAAACTTACAATCTCTCTGGTCCATGCAGTTTGGATCTCTCGCATACCAGCACACACTCTCTTTATATAGGCATAAAGAGCACCAGGTTGCGCTCACAATCTGCTTTCACAGCCACCTCCTCTTGATGACGTTACCCTTACGACGAATTCCTCCAAACAAAAAACTTTGCTGACAGACAGATTTCCACGACGAAACTCCTACCGACTGTTGATGACTGATGTCCAACTGATTACTCTCGGCCACCTAAATTGGCCTACCATCCGATGATCTCTCCTGACGTCTGCTGACTCGAACTTCTCTCTCCTATGACTTTCTCGAACAGATTCTGCTACCTCACTCCACGTCCATTACCCTACAACTCTCACGTCTAACTCTTCTCTGCTGTCTCCAGTCCAACAACTGTCCTTTTCTCTGCTCTACCCTCTCCAGAATATTCGCTTGTTTTCACAGTTTTTGAGTTTCCACGTTCGCCAAACAACACCAGCTGTTGCCTTTCTCACGCTCCGAGAGCCACTCAATACAATTAAAATAAATATTTCCTTTTAATATAATTGGATGTCCATAAAACTTCTTTCATCATGCATTTAGGGTTCCGGCCAGATGTCTGTCAATACCATTAGCTCTAAGCCGCTAAACGTCCAATTATAGACCTCCCCTTCTCTGAAAGCCACTTATTCATCATTTTATTATTATCCCTTTTTTTACTAACCACTCAAGAATCCCCAGTCTGAATTGGTAAACAAATCGGATGAAACAAGAACAAAATTCATGTCCTTCTAAACTGGCTATTACAATATATATATATATATATATATATATATATATATATATATATATATATATCCTTTTACATCAGTGCAATGGCGATTATCTGACAAAGGATGCCGCAGGTCAAAGCAAGGAAAAGGAAATGGAAAATTGAAACAATGTTTCTAGTGGTGAATAATCCGTGTTGTAAATTCTGACTTTTGCCAATTCCCACTAAATAAATTTCATACAAGTTAGATAAATTTCTTCTTCTAAATTACAAGTGATAAAGGAAATATTAACACTGTTTAAAAATTCGCAGTTACGAATATATATATTTTCAATTAGCAGCTGGTCTGCCGTGGTTTAGGGGCCAGCGCCATTGCTCGCATCACAGAGGTTCGAATCCCGTCATGCGCATGGTTGTTTGGCCACGTCCTGGTGTTAAACTGGGATTAGGACTGATGGGTAATCAACACTCTGACCACGTGTCACTCCTAAATCCTGAATGTGTTCTGTAAGATGAGAGTCTGGCAGTCCTCTCGGCAGGCCTGGGCCCTCAGCCAAGGATAATGAAATATATATTATTCTTAAGGCTTTTTCCATTTGCCTAGATTCTGTTTAAGGTAAGAAGGTTTAAGAAGAAGATGAAAAGGAAACGGATAATACGAAAGAAAGAGGCCAAACACAAGTATATAGAAAGAATAATTAGGAAACCAATAGTTAACAAGAGGAATTAGAAAACAAATAGTTAACAATTTACAAAGAGGAATTAGAAAAACATTGTTTTCTCGATAGTAGACAATACACGGAGAATTAGAAAACCAACGATTCGAGTAGTAAGACGAGATATTGCAAGAAGTAAAAATCCAACAAACACACTTTGTTCTTAATAAAAATACATATCTGATTATTTAAGAGTTAAATTATAAAGTCAGATAAAGTTTTTATAATTGAAAAGAATACAACGTTTAGTCAGTATTTGCGATCACGTCAGTTATTTGTAGTTTTACAATATTTTGATAGGAATTTATATTGTAATAATTAAAAGGGTTGACTTACCTAAACGAAATTAATTAACAAAATTATTAAGATTAAAAATTTGCTCTCTGAAAGAACAAATTGTAATCCCTACCTTTTACGCCGAATTTCATCAAGTTAACAAACAATATTTTACTTAAATTTTGCAATTCGTGGCGTTCTAGGAAAAATACAATTTTATATTTTTACAATCAAATACGTCGAAATTCTCTTTATCTCAGGGTCATTACTGAGTTTGATAGTAATTAATAAACTAACATTAACAGTTCAAACTCATTTAAGTTAACTTAATACAATATGAAAATAAACGAAATGAAAGAAACTAAATGAAAAGAAAAACGAACGAAATCTGACTTCTACCTTTAACCCTCTTTTAAAGATTTTTAAAAATTTATTTGTACTCACGAATTGTCTTTCTGGTACCAGATCTGATTCTTGGAGCTTGAGGACAACACTCACTAAAAAGGCCATTCACTGATTCTACACGATAAAATTTTACTACCCTCGGACGATGTTCTCGTACACTGCCATCTCGAACTTTGGATCTGCCGCCCCTCAGTCAGCCCACGGACCTAGGTCTCCTTGATGTCCCTATGTAGAATTTAGTTCAGACTGTGCGAAGCAAAACCTTTTACTTCATAATTTGCGATTATTATTTGAGTCTCACCGTTAAAACTGTTACTCGCGTTTTATGTAAACTAGTAGATCTCGCAGTTGGACCTATTGGACTGCGCTATTCATATTTTAAATCAGTATCCTCGCTTTACAGTAACCTTTGCCGGACCGAACTGTTTCACTTCTCTCCTCAAACTTTTCTGTTTCGCGCCTTGCCGCAGACTGACTTCCCACGAGCGCGCGGTTTTTCAACAAAGGTTCCGTCGACACAGAGTTACCGTCCATTGTTGTTCTTTGGCAACTCGTACTGCTAACAATCCAATTTAATTAAAACGATGGCCTTTTAAATTGGTATTACAATATATTTTATGTCGGCCTCAGAAGTCAGCGGAGTAAGTAGTTGACTATCAAAATTTTGTAAAACTTTATAATTTGAAGAGGTTGCAAATAGCGACGACCGTTGTATTTTTTCAGTACAAAATTAATTTTCTGAGTTTATAAAATACTCTGCCCTTCTTAAGGGTAGAAGTCAATCAGTGCGTAGACTGGTGAGGGTTTGAACAACCATTTGTGGAACATGGAACTACACAGTCCATTCTGTACGACGAATTCAGCAGTAAAAATAAAATATTATGCCCTGTTTTAAATGGTAGAAGAACGAGAAGGGGTGAATGGTTCAGAATCTAGGACTGTTGAATCTCGAACGTTAAGGACCCGGAGGTCTCGTGGTATATTCATTTTTTCCCTACCAGCTTTGAATTAAACATTTTATAGCCTTTACGTGTTCAGCTTTTCTTAAAAAAAATAAATATTAAATCTTAATTTTTCATATAGAAATCTTAAGTATTTTAAATATTTCCTCTTTTTTTAATTTTTATCGTATTATAAATATATTTTTAAATATTATTTTCTTTTAAAAAATATATAAACATTTTATTTCATTAAATGTGGTAATAATACTTATTTCCAACACAAAATAAGTATTTGTCTACCAACGATGTGTAGGAATTTCTACACTTTTGTTGCACTGTTTAAAGTATATTCGGGACAAAGATCTTGGGAAGATATCACCCACGAACGTCTACATGATCCCAAGTTCCTTGGTTGGGGAAACAAAGTTAAAATTAAATTTAAAAAATCCAAAGAAAAAACATATTTGATTAAGTTTTTTCTTTTATATAAACAGAACGATTTAAGACAGCTGTTTTTGATACGTTTTCTATTACTGGTCCTATGGTTCAAAGATAATATAAAGAAAAGATGCAGTGAATCTGAAACAATGTCATGGACACATATTGGACAGATGTTTATTTTAATTATAAATAAGCAAAAGACCATTTGACGATAGTAAAATATTTGTAATAGGAATTTCACCACATATATCCGCTAATTTCCGGCGTATTCGGGTATATGATGTTTTACAAAAAAAATTATAGTCAGTGACCACACAGGACAGAACGACTATGACTATCAAAATTTTGGTGAACGTCTTACCTGAAAGGTCGCAAATTAGTTACGAAACGTCGTTTAGTTTCTATTAAATATGTTTTACTGATGTGAAATGGCTGTTATTTATTTATAATTTATATATTTATTTTATATTTACACTAGCTGGGTGCCCGGGTTGTCGCAATTAAACTCGACGACATACATAATCCCGGATTTGACTCCAATCTCGGCTGTTTTCGTGATATTTTTTTTTAACGCCCCTCCACCCTCATCGCTAAAGGTGCTCCCCTTCCATGCTCAAAGGGGTTAAAATTTTACACAAAAATATATGGCTCCTTGAGCCCGGAAAATATTTATACGACGCAAATATTGGCTCATTGAGCATGTTGTAAAATCTCCGCCTCCACTGCTAGAGGCTGGTAGACGACTCTTACCCAACAGTGTTTGTTTCCTGGACGCAAGGAACACGTGTACAAATTTTGTCAAATTTTTTCTACGGGTGTAATTTTTTTTTAGGAACATACACACTGACAAACACACTTTTTTACTTATCAAATTGTATTTAATGTATGTATCCCGTGGACTTCCATCGCACTTAGGTCCTTTTGTATTTTAATAAATTCATTTCGACGGCAGTTGCGTGCTAATTTTTTACGTTTGTTTTTGGTCTTCTCTTAGTGAGATTTTCCCCTTCTGACGTGACAGTTTACAGAGACGCTGGAAGTGACTGCACGCGCCAATTATTCTTCATAGAGGGGTTTTTGGTTGCTGGTGGCTTGTTTGTGTTTGTCCTGTGTCTCTCCTTTCAGCACCCATATCTTGTGCCACCCTTATATTTTTTTTGGCTACGTTACAATAGACACTGCGGCAAGAGAGAAGTAAGGGGGCGGTTTTTCTTTTCTTCTTCACCCCCAGACCCATCCGAAACAGTGGTGGTGTGGGTTTGGAGAGCGCGTGGCTATTTGTCACCCCCTCTGTGACTGTCTCTCGTGCTAGTGTGCCTGTGTGTGTTTTTGTGGTGTTTTCTGAGGTGTGGGCATAAACAGGAAACGACATTGGCTGTCCGCCAACGAATGGTTGGGGGGGGGGAGGGGCGGAAATTAGGGAGACTGCGTCGGGTCCAGACGTCGACGACGACGACGACGGCTAATAACATTCCTCCTACGCGCGTCTCTTCTGTAGCGTTTCCAATAAATTCAACCCCCACCCAATTGTCTCTCTGTGCCTTTGGTAACCGGAATAGGAGACTTCTGAAGGGGGTGGTTCGGAAGCAGAATTCATAAATTACGGAGGGCCCCGATATTCATTTATCTGCTGACTTGTTTTTTATTCTCCTTGTCTCCAGATGAAGAGAAAAATTTTTTTCTCTCTTCCTGACTCTTACGTTCTCTTTCAACTTTCCTCCGTAATTATATTCTTTTGATACTAATAGCCCTTTTCCGTCTGTCTCAGCTGTGCAACGCGCACGCGCAGACGAGGGTGACTTTCAGCCTTATACATCGTTAGACTCGCAGCTAGTCTGTCAGTTTCCTGTGGAAAAAAAATTTAATAACGGTCCAAGTAATCTTATAATTATTCACAGACCACAAACACCCCCTTAATGGAATAATCGACGAGTGACGTAACCGTCTGACGAATGTAACGATACAAATGAGACAAAAATCGCCAGTATTTGTATGAATTAAGTATCAGTAAAGTTGCACTGGATGATCGTATAATTAAAAAAATTATAGGATGAATTTACATTGTAATAGACGACGATAAAACTGTAAAGAAAAATAAAACCACTGATAACGGCTGCAGTGGTGTACAAGGTTATTTGTATGATTCACTAAAGAAAGCTGTGTTGTAATTTGCAGATTGAAGATGACAAAATGTCGAAAACTATTGTAAAATAAGTTAATAAAAAAGGCAAAATCTGGAGGCTCACTTAAAGGAGGATTTTCACTTCTACTCCTCGGAAACAAAATTCTAGTAAGAGGTGTAAATTAAAATATTAGTGATTGAAATGTGTGACGAGACGAATAAATATGGGAGTTTCTAGGAAGAAAACGTGTGAGGCAAACAAAATAATAATGAAAAAAAAAATCATATGCGATCACCGATGTGACTGAATTGAGCGTCTGAACCCAACTGGGGTAAAATTATTACTGTGACAAGGGTAAAGGTAAAACGAGGACAATTGGACATTGATCTAACTCAAAGTCGAAATATGGGTAAATAAAGCAAAGAACAGTTGATAAAAATCGATGGAAATAAATAAAAAGTATGCCTCAAACGAGTTACGACAGTGATACGAGACAACCAGGCTTGAGCAACCCATGAAGTCACGAACACGACGGCGACTAAGCTTCACGGTAATCAGAATAGACAGAAAAAAATTTCTGGAGGATTCCATGTCGATTAAAGATAATAGAGATCAGGGAAGAAGTTATATAAATATGATAGTTTCTAAGGAGAAAACGTTAGTTAGACAGATTCGGAATATTCTTCATAAAGGGGTATGAGATTAACGACGAAGGATAAAAGTGTTCTTAAGAAATGGACAGGAAGTGTTTGATTTTTAACGACGAATGACGGCAAGCATCGACGATTGATGTTAACTAACGAGTAAGTTATGTAATCAATAACTGACCCAGCGAAGTAACTAATGAGTTACAGTGTTGTAACTAATAACTAAACGGATTATTTAATAAAATAGATAAACGAAGGACTAACTGAATGACTAAACAAACAACGTAAAATTATAAATAAAGACGATTAAACGAGGGGCCAAGCGTTTTAAGTCAGGTTTCAGAGAAGCAACTAGTACCGTAATTAATTGTGACTGAAAGAGGAACGATTAACGTTGACTAATGACTAACGAGTGACGTAAATAATGAGTACATGACTGACGAAACAAATAACTAAACCACCAATTTAACTAAACACTGATATAGGGGTGTAACTAGTAATGATTTAACCGAATAAGTAAACGAGTCACGTAACTAAAGACGTAACTAACGATTAACGAAAGCCTTAGCCAATATCTAAAACGTCTGACATAATGAGTAACTTAACCAATTGGACCGTTCCTTTGACGTAACTAATTACGAAAATTGTAAGGGAAAATTAAAAACAAATTACCGATAGAGCGAAAGTCGTATTTACTAACGTAGTTAGTCGTAAAACGTAGACAAAACATCACGTTGAAAACCCACTCTGATTAACACATCCAGATTCTTCTTTAAGTGGTGAATGACTGAATTTTTTTTTGATGGTTAAATTAACCCGCTTTCGAAATTAACCTGACCACGGAATTTCTATGCCGGGTCATACAAACTCTTGTGTCTCTGTTTGCGTATTTTTTCTCTCTCCATTTGGCATTGTTTTTCCCTACGAGTGTGTGTATGTATGTGTGTGTTGGTTGCACTTTTTTTTATTCCACCTCCCAGTGTGGTGCTGCATCCCCTCAAATTAGCGGGGTGTACGTGAGCACACAATGGCGGGCGACCTGTGCGGTTTCCCTCCGATATGGCACAATGGACGCATCATCAATAACAGCACAGCTCAGCACAGCTCCGCTCAGCTCTGCTCTGCTGTGGTGACGATCAAATCCTCGCCGGCGGGGACCAAATCCGCATCAGCGGCCATTGTCCCAGGCTCTTCGTCAGCCCCATTAGCCAAATGCTAAATCGCACACAACTATTATTACGTCGCAAATCATCCGACTCACCGGACGCGGCGCCGGAAACCTCACGGACGACGCCGACCCGACACCGATGACTAACAATTATATCGAACTCGAAAATACACAACGCGCTGTATGTCCCATTTAGCATCAGGTCGGTAAAGAAGGGCGCTCATTTACCGACGTCACGTCGCAAAGGCCCCTCACGACGTCACTGTTCACTGTGGGGTAACCAAAAATGTTTATAAAAAAAAATTATCTACGTTCACAACGATTTACTGTTTTCATTTCAACGCTATAATTATTATAAAATCGTAACATATTTCTCAGTTTTGTAACACTAGTTATCGGCCTGCTGTGGTTTAGTGGTCAGCGACATTGCCTCACATCAGAGACCAGGCCATGGATGTTTGTGCTCGTCCTGCTCATGAAAACTTGGGTTAAGACAGTGAATCGACGCACTGACCTAAATCCAGAATGTGCCATGTAAGAGGACAGTCTGGCAGTCGTCTTGGTAGGCCAAGGTCCTTCAAGAGCTGTCCAGCCACGGAGTAGTAGTCGTTAAAACACATCAAAATCCTTTATCATCGCCTATTACCTGAAGCAAAATTCAGTGGGTCGGTAAAGAAGTGCGCAACCACAACGGCAGAGGCTACGTCACAACTACGTCACTGCCACGCCCACAAAATAATTTTATATTTATTAGAATTTTAGATTTATAACACTACTGCCTATGAAATTCTAAAATTAATGACGAATCGTTTTGTTGTTGTACCATTTCTGACCAGTTGTTTAATTAATTAATTTTATGCGGTTTGTGACCGATAATTGGTTTAGTAATTTTTTATCGGTTCAGAAAGTCGTTTAGATTAATTTAAACAGTCAAATTGATACTACGGAAACGGTAAAGTATACTATAGTCCGAATAAAATTAGAAGGCACTTGTTTTCTGTGTACCCATAAGGGGTGGGGGTGTGAGCTTTTAATCCACCAATCACAATGTTTTTTTTTGAATGAGCGCCGAGATAAGCAGCGTTGCCGAACAAGTCAATTTTTTTTTGCATTTTTGTTTTCGTATGTCAAGTCTAGTCCGATTTTTTTCTCTCTTACTTTTACTTACTTACTTTTTGCCTCTTAGTTTTCTATCGATTTTCCGTCCCTGCAACGAGGAGGCGAGGTTCTACAAATATTTCTCTATTTTCTGTTATTATTTCAATCCTATATCCAGTTGAGATGTATATATGTTTCATTCAGTTTTCTAGAATACGCTTGTGCTAGTTTGTCTAATATTTTCCATTCCCTTTTTCTTTGGAAACATCACCGCCCTCACTCCCACGCGAGGGAAGAAAACAGTACCACCGCCATCCCCAAAACAGAGTGCCTTCTAATTTTAATCGCAAATTTTACTACTACCGTCTGTCGTCTGTTTTTTTCTTCTTCTTCTTGCTCCTCTTTGTTCAGCGTACTTGTGATTAATTTTCTGCAACAGCAGATTAAATTTATTTTTATTTTTTTAAAGGTTTTCGAGGAAACGGCAGGAGGAGATGCAGAAGAAGAAGCAGCTGCGTTCGCCTTAGCTTCTTAAATATGATAATGTTCGTTCTCTTTTTCTTCCGCCCGCGCGAGCCGAGGTACAGACGTCGATGAGGTGGTGGATGGGGGAAAGGAAGCAAACCAGATTGCCGCCGTGATGGGGGTTGGAGAGGGGCTGGAGGCGAGTAAAGGGGTGGTAGGTTTCACAGGGGTGGGTGTGAGTGAGTTGTTCTTCGCCGCCTTGAATGGAAGAAACTTGGTGGAGCCGTTAATTGTCGAACTTGGTGGACTTCTTCTTCGCCCTTGCGTGTAATATCTTAGGAATTGTGTGGGGAGAAGAGAATGCCGAAAACCATCCGGAATGACTGAAAACGACGTTGGGATAAAAAGAAAAAAAGAGGAAAATATTACTTACTTCACTTTATCAATTGATCTCGAATCATCTAACCTCATTTATGGGGTGGTGTGGATTATTAAAATGGGAACAATTGGGGTGCAAAGCGCACAATTAATCGAAGACCAACCGCATCTCCCACCGATTGGAACCCTTATCGTCATCGCAGTATCCCTGATCATCTCCACTGATTGTCGAATGTTCGTCTTCCTCGTCCTTTTACCCCCATGTATCCGCTCCCTTGATTCTCTCCAGCGTCGCGGGTGAGTCAAGAGTGTTTTATTACGTCCTTAGACAGGAGCTTTTATTCCCTTTAAGAGCGTGTCTGAAGGTGGAAAGAGGATTAAGGCACAGTGGCGTAATGGCTGGCTCCTTTACATGAAGACAACAGCTTTACTACTACGACACTGCTGCCTACTCACTCACTCAATCTCTCTGTGTGACTGTCTGTAAGACAAGAGGCATCTAGCGACATGTTCATAAACTAACGCAGCTTTCTCTCTCTCTCTCTCTCTCTCTCTCTCTCTCTCTCTCTCTCTCTCTCTCTCTCTCGCTCGCTCTCTCTCGCTCTCTCTCTCTCTCTCTCTCTCTCTCTCTCTCTCTCTCTCTCTCTCTCTCTCTCTCTCTCTCTCTCTCTCTCTCTCTCTCTCTCTCTCTCTCTCTCTCTCTCTCTCTCTCTCTCTCTCTCTCTCTCCCTTTTCTGTTATAATCTCTACAGTTGTCATAGATCTTGGTCCCAACCTTGACGTGGAGGCAATTACTAGCACTTACGACGTATGACAGTCCAAAAGAAACTACAAATGTACAAGAAGTTTGATTTTACTATGAGGTTTCAACAGTCGTATAACGATTCAACCGATACCTATTGTAATGGAAAATAATTTAAATTCGTTTTTGTATTGTATTAAGTTTATATAACATTTCATTATTCTCGTTATTGTTGTCCGTAAAAGAAAATACATTATGTTATGTTGGGATGGGGAATCTGTCTGTTTTGAGAGGTGTATGTTTCCGGGGTCGCAGACCTTGGGCATTCGGTAAGAGTTGTCCGCTACTCCCATTGAAATAGTCGGCCAGCTGCCTCCTAAACTGGTCGAGGTACGGAGAAGGGAATGCTGCGTCCCCAATGAAATCTCCTCTCCCGCTATCGGAAGGGCGTGGGACAAGTACCAAATGCCCGACCTACCTGATGCAGGTTTTTCTAGGGTTTGTCCTTCATTACTTTTAGACAAATACCGGGTAGGATCCTTAAACTATAGCCCGGAGGCCCTAGTGGCCCCTGGCTACCTTATTCTACCATTCCGCATCCCCCCTTTCAAATCCCTTCCTATGCTATTAAAGCGGAGTTGCCACCATGAGAATTACCCTCATGTAGCCTGTTACCAAAAAAAAAGTTATCAACTCCTTCTCGATGAAATTTTCGACAGTCCTTTTTTACTCATTGGATTTCTAACTGTGGCTTTACTTATTAACTTGATATGTCCAAACTTTAGTCAATATTTACTGTCCGAAACCTTTACTTGATCAAATTAAACCTGCGACTTTTCTTGTTGAATTTCTGCCCGTGACTTCTGCAGTTAGACTGGAGTTTTAGAATGCCTGCCGCCGACAAAGACTCGCCTGTACATTGTTTCTTTTGATATTCTCGCCGATAACAATCCACCACACATTTCCAATTATCAAATCCCTAATTGTCTCTAATTAGTATTACAATATATATGTATATATATACTTTACAATTAGGCTTTCAGACTTCTGTAATGTACCATTATTCTAACATATTGTCTGTAATTGAAGTATATAATCTTGTTTATAATAGTGTCGATTTTTTCTCAATTGTCTTATTTCAAGTTTGTTTTTTCCAAATATGTACTCCTGTAATTTTGTATATTGTTCTAAATATCTATTTCTTTAATATTACTCTGTTATTCTATTAATTTTTTGTAATTAATGTAAATTATCAAATAACTAATGACACTAATAAATCTAATGTTATCAGCACGACCGGACGAAGTAAATAAATTAGTTTCTAAGGATATTGAACTTCCTACACGAGTAGCAAGAAACTCAGGTCAACGATGGAAACAGGAAGGCGACGATCCGACAACTTCAAGAGTGAAGCTCTGGAGATCAGGACAGTGATTGCCCATTTTCTTCAGCAAGGAAACTTAAGAATGGAGAAAATGAAGAAATAATGGTTCAAGAATTAGAAAAAGCGGGAAACTTCAGACTGGAAAATTTCCAGTGAGTGAAATATTAGCAGAGGTCAACTCTATACCGAGTCTCTTAAACGTTCTCATTCTCCACGTTTTCTGAATTACTTTTTGTCACCCAAGGGATTCTAAACTCTGGGGGGAGAGGGTAATCACCCATGGTTGCAATTACCATCATTCCACGGAATCCCTCACGAGGAGCGTCCCCATTGCTGGCTCAGTCCAGGACAAATACTATACGCGCATATGATACGATAGGATAGAGCAAGCAGAACAGTAATGTTATTAAACACAACAAGGCTAGGCTTAGAGAGACGGAGGTTAATTAGTTAATTCAGGTGCACGGACCGACGTGATCATGGCTTCATGTGTGATCATCACATCATCATCAGAGAGCACGAACATGAGACTGGTTAACCGCATCAACGTAAAAGCCGACACGGAGCACGCGGTGGAAAAGAAGAAAACAAACGTAAACATAATTCAGGAGAAAATACTGACAATGGTTTTCTAACGTTCATTATTTTTCCAAATTATACTATTCAAGCAGGCGGACCAATAAATCTCTGAGGTCTACTCGCATATATACTGTAATACATCAAATTTCCTTTGCACTAAATATTGTTTTAACTTTGTATTTTGGTGTTCCAGTCAAGCAATATCATTAGTTTATTTAGCCTATGACGTCATCAACGGTTACGTCATGAGTCCAGATGATTTTCCGCAGAAATTACGTAAATAATACATTAATTTTTTTCACAATTTAATTAGCAATTTCCCGCGTTAGTGAGCCTGAAGCCGTAAAATCATGATGATAATCAGAACTATCCTCCTGATTGTCGCCTGAATGACGTCAAAGGGAAAAAATATTCGAATTAAAATTTGGTTTAATGAAGGGTCATTAAACCAAATTCGAATATTTTTCAAAGCAATTAACGTTTATGACTCACGATGAACCGCTTGATGTCGTTAAGAGACGCCATTTTCGAATACGGGAATTTCTTCCACGTCGCTGACGTCACGTGACGACATCAGTCGTCTTTTTTATAAGAACAGGAAACAGCGTAGAGTAAGGTTTGTATTTTAGTATAGCTATAATCCTGTAAATTAGTTAATAAAATAAGAGAAATGGCTACGACTATATTTTGACTGTTTAATGTTGTCTGTATATGTCCCGCTGTAATGGTCTCCATTCCATCTTAGAAACTTTGTTTATGATGATTCGTGCACCCATGATATTTTAAAATTTATTTCAAAGCGTTTAATTATTTCTTAAAGTATTCTCTGTAAGTTGAAGTCCACCTTACGTCAATACGGGAGACGGATTTACTCGTGACACGAAGTCGTCACGGGGGTACGTTATTTCTTCTTCACCCTCAATCACTCTATCCCTTTAGGCCACGGAGCATTGGCGCCTCATTGTCCTTGACTTTTCTGAAGCTTTATTTTCCGATTTACTTCCGCCATTGACGTATGTGAGTGTGGAAGTGAGTGTCGGGGTTGGGGTGGGGGTGGGCCGTGGCGTGGTGAGGAAGGAAATAAAAAGGACGCATTTCATTTCCTCTCTCTCCGAGCGCGAAAATCGCACTCAAAATTCAAACTTCATTTCCGCTTCGCAGCGGAATATTTCATTGTTCTTTCTCTCACTCGCAAGGGATCGGAAAAGAGGAGCCTGGGGATGAGAGGACGGTCGGAGGAAACGTTCCTGACGGCCCCCGTGGCTTCCGCAGAGTCGTGAAAGCTCTCTACCGCCATCGTCATTCGGATAATTTAAACTGCAAATGCGTCCACTGGTTGTTACGAGGCCGGCGATTTTCTTCTACGCAGATGAAAGAACACCAAGACATTTCGATGCAGGATGGTAATGACCAGCAAATCCGTAGGCTAGTTCTTTTATCCATATATACCCTCATTTTTCTCCGAAAATACAATTATTACCATTACCTATAAATCAATAATAATTATTATCTAATATTTAGAATAATCTGACAATTAAAAGTCATTACAATACGACGTTTCGACCACAATTTTGGGACTTCATCTTATAATATACCTAAATAAAATAAAATTTCTAATTTATTACATAAAAGCTCAAAGTTACGGAGACACGACATATTGTTCTGATTTTCTGTATATATATATATATTTGTGTAATGCCAATTAATTAGGCCATTAATTGTTTGGACATAAATTTCGAATTGTTTGATAAATCCATTATAGCGGTCTGATCAAACAAAGCGACAATGGAAAAGCAAGCTCAGCCTCTTTGTCGAATAGTCAAAAATGGCGTATGCGCGCTAAAACTCGTGAGTGCTAGGCGTTAGTTGGTGGCGGGACATTTCAGAGGACGGAACGAATAATACTAAAGCAGAGACTAGCCATCGTTAAAGTATTATTAAACAAAGTTGTGAATTTAAGACAAAGTAAGTATTACCCCGTAAATATCGCTAAGTTAGCAGTTTTACGTCTATCAGCAGCCAGGAAAGGAGTGAAGTTTTACGTCTGTAGCCAGCCAGGAAAAGAAGTCAGTTTAAGTCTAAAGCGGTAAAAGACTAACAAATCTACGAATCATAAGATTCGTATAAGCCAAGCAGACATCAAATAGCTGACAAAAAGGAGAATCTTCCGAGTTCCTGGAAGCCTATTAATTTTGACATCAATAGTGTAAAATCTGTGAGTCGACTTTTAGAATCAGTGCAATAGTGTACTTCCGAAACAAAAAAAATGCTTGTACTAGCTGGACAGATGTAAGTACAAAACCCAAAACTAATGATTAATTGTAAACGTAATTCAAGGATAGAGTCAGATTTCGTTCTCTTTTAATTGTCAATCAAAGTTAAGTTATTTTATTTTTAATTTTTTTTATCGACATATTTTTAGGTAAATATGAACTGTTTGTTAATAAGATTTTGAAATCAATTTGTTGTGTCCATTATCAAACCCAGTGAAGACCCTGACAAATTGATATTTTTAATTGTAATTGTTTTTGAGTTAAATTTACAAAGTGGAAATAAAAAAATGATTTTATGTATCAAATTTTATTAATTCTTTTATTTAATTAGCGTCTTATTGATGTTTATTACAATATAAATATATATATATATATATATATATATATATATATTGTAGTGAATGACCTTAAGTGGCCGCCCTTGTGTCCACCGCGGGCCTGAGGAGACCTGAGTATGAATACATTAGGCGTGCACGTGTTTCTGCCTGAGAAGGCCAAAAGAAATCGCGTGTTCGCGTCCCTTCTTTTACATCGTTTGTGAGGGCGGAGTAGATATAAAGACTCCGAACCCGAGTAAGTGATACACAAACACTGGGAGACGGGAGGCAGACAGAGAGACGCAGAGAGACAGGGAGACGCAGGGAGACGGAGACGCAGAGGTTTTGAGGGACGTCCATCGCAGGGCGGCCGAAGAAGGAGATCGTGTGCTGATGCCACAAGTTAAGTAAGCATCACAATATATGTAAAGTACATTCAAAAGTGGAATTCTTTTACACAGTGCGGAGATAGACTCCGTTTTTGAATAGCCACCGAACCGCCCACATAACCCTGTTGAGAAGGAGAACTTTTTAATCAAGCCGGAGCTAATTTTAATTTTATGCAGACCAATGTATATCTGCTGGCGCCCAACAATATTGTTTTTAATGTATTTTTTGTAGTTTCAATGTAATAAAGTTTATTTTTTTAATATTAAGTAATAAAAAGGCAAATCATTACAATATATATATATATATATTTATATTTTTTTTTGACAATATTGCTGTTTTCCCGGTTTATTAAATAATTATTTTCCATTCCGAATAACCAATAATAATTATTATGCATTCCCTTTAGCCAAACTTAAATATTGCACAACCAATAATAAATATTATCCATTGTCTGTAACCAACAGTTATTATTTTACATTGTCTATCACCATTAGTAAGTTAGCTACATCATGAGGTATCGTAAAGATCATAATAACGACGTTTTAGATTAAATTTAACCAATCTCATGTTTGAGAATCACAGTCTCGTAAATTTTATTAATAATTATTCTGGTATCGTTAGTAATTATTTATGGATATCAAAAAATGCCGTTTTGTTGTTGATTTATTGTAATATTAATTATAGTATCGGCAGTAATATAAATAATTTCCTTCATCAATTTTACTCCCTTCTTCAAAATTATTTTACTTATGGTTAGTGATTATTTTATAACTTACAAGGGGGGTTACTAAATAAAAAAAATATTAAATATTCATAAAGAAACTTATTAAAAGTTTTTTTCACATTTAACATGTTAAAACCACAGGAAAATCTCACAAACATAATATTTTTTTTATTCTATACGTATTTTTAATGATTTTATTTCTAGTTCGTCTCGTTTCAGTTTCTTTAGCGAGGCCGACACCCTGTGGGTTTCTGGGTCACAGAGAACACTAGAAATCTTACGGACACAACATTTACGTTGTTTATAAAAGTAATTGTAGGGTACGTTACATGTACCGAACGGAAAGGTCATTAATTACCGGGGGTAAGCCGATTTCAGTCGGATAAACACTGAACACTATTATAATTTTAAACGAATATTTTGATTTCGAAACTACCCCCCGGACACTCAAATATTTGGAAAGGAACCTCAATTACTATGAAAAATTTACGTTTGTTTTGGAAAATAATAAGCAGAAAGATTGCCAGAAACACACCAAATAAGTGATGATTTAAATACCACACAACGCTCCTGGAAACCTTGATCCTTTCGTCAGGTTCTAAGAAAACTAAAAACCATAAGAGCATAGAGCAGCACAACTGCACAATTCAGTTGACAAAACTCAAATCAATTACAGTAAAAGAATTATTTCAGAAATATAATTGATTAAAAACGATTCCAAAAACTGTCAATATTAGACTTGACACCGGAAACCTCCACAAACTGAATAATACCTTATTTAAAGCGCTTTGGAGTGCCTAGGTTTTTAATTGTCATTCTGTATTTAAATTAAAAATATTTATATGCTGTCAGAGGATGACGCAAAGTAGTGTCGAAACGTCACGTCCAGGTATGTATAAAAAATTATTTGTTCTGCTGTGTTTATAAAAGTAAAATTAGATTGAAATTTAAGGTCGGATAATTAATTATGATTTTAAATCAGACGTTAAATCTACATTTTTTATTAAAGTTCAGTTTAAACATTCATTACTTCTATTAGCCATTAATTTCCTCATCGTTTGTTGAGTCATTCATTTCATTAACCACCCAAATTCCCGAAAAATTACTCTCCATAAATAAATATTTTAATTAAAAATATCCAACACGCCACAGAAAGAATAAAAATCCCTTTTTGTATTCATTACACGAATCGCGATTGTTAATTGTGAAACACAGAAATATTAACAGAGTTTGAAGTAATGAAGCGTAATGCAACGAGATTACGACGGAGAGGCGTGAATTTTAATAATAAACTACCGTTGATTAATCTCTAAATAACCGTGTGCCGAAATTATTAATTAGCGAGTGACGCAACAAATGTGTAACAAATGAGTTTTGAAATTAATAATAAATAACGGAAATAAAACAAATAAATCGTAAACGTCCCTCTCTAAAAAAAAAAGTCAGCAGAAAACGGTAATTCAAGGATAGGCCATTAATGTGGTTACCAAATATAGAATTATCTTCTACAATGTCTGGTAAAGTAACAACGGTCATTCGGATTGTATCAATAATTTTGGATAATGTAAAATAAAATATTTTCCTGTGAAGACTGTAACGTTTGTTACTTTGGACAGAGCAAATGGGGCATTAAAATTCGCCTGATAGAACAGTAACTAAACATAGGAATTGTGGAACCCCTGTATAAGCTATCTTTCATTATTTTTCAAGATCATGATAAGAAAATTGAAATTTAGAACTCGCAATTACGTCTCTGTGTGTGAGGGGGTGATGTGACAGCAGCCAGGAAAATAATATTTCATTCCACTTTCTTTAATTTAATTTACTAATAATAAATAAAATTACGACATCAACAACAATCATTTAATATCGTAACATCAATTTGATCCGTATTTTTTTATTATTTTTAGTATTCACCCCCAAAAACATTTAATAATATTTGACAGATGATTATGACAAAGGCTTCGAAAGCTCTCGTGAATAAATATCTAAGGAAATAAATATATTGGTTTTGATACATATAAAAGCTTTAAATTCATAATTTTCAAATTTTGAATGTTTTTGGAATATTTTTCGTGTGACGTTGCCAAAGTAATCTGGTTTTTAGAGAAGAAAAATACAACTTTACAGGAACATTTACAATTAACAGTGTAAACCACTTATATATTTTTTTAAAATTAACAAATGATCATTTATCAGTCGTTTTTGATAAAAAAAATTATAATTTTGAAGGAAAATATTTACTTTGTATTTTAAAGTGGATAGTTCTGTTACTTACTGAACAAAGGTTGATGACGTCTCGCTGCATTGATGCAAACAGAATATTCAATCCCACAATGCACTCCATTTTCAATTAAAAAATTCATCAGGGGCTTTCGACTTAATCATCAACTTCATTCTTTGTTACAGAAACAAAAAAATGGGCACTAAAAATAACCGTGGAGTATTAAAATTATATAATTAATTACGAAAAACACACAACGTTTCGGTTCAAATTGGTACCTTGTTCAAGTCTTTTGTATGGAGAAATTATAGAACAGAATGTGTTATTATTGTATTGCTACCTGGTTTCGAATACTTATGTTTCAACTATTAAACTGTTAAATCTTGCCTTTCTTGATCAAACCACATTGTTTACTATAATTTCTCTGCAGCAAAGTCTTAAAGAACGTACAAATACGTACCGAACCGTTATGTGTTTTTTCGTAATTAATTACATTAATTCTGAATCTGGTCATCAACTGCATTATATAATTATTCATATCAAAAAGACGTAAATATAAAACACCTATGCAATATTATGTCAAACAATTTTATCGTAATATAAAAAAATAATTTTTATGTAACTAAACCGTTTAGGTAAAATAAATTTACCACATTTCAAATTTTATAAACATAAATAAACTTCAACAAAACAAAATATATTGTAAAAAATTTATTATAATATAAAACTCATTAGTATTTCCATCAGTGCTACAAGATTCTTTTTATTATCAATTTATTTTATTTATAATGTATTGGATGGATATTTTTGGGGGTGAAATTTTGAGTGAACGTTCCATCGTGAATAATAGATCCATCTACCGACAAGTTTTGGCTGCTGTTGTTTTGTCTCGACGCTAATACACACACGCACACACTTGCTCACCTTATTCATGGGGAGCTTGCATTTTAAACGCCATATTGCTTGCTACTTAATTCATCCCCGCTCTCAGGAAGTGCAGACAGGAAGCTACAAGTTTATCCCGCTGGGTTTAAATGGAAGGGAATGAAGAAGGGAGGGTGGTGAAGGGGAAGAGGGGTGAAGCAGCCCGATGTATTATCCAACAGAGCGAAACGCAGATTCTACGTTTCTCGAGACGATATAAGGGATGGTGCAAGACAGAACAGAACGGAGAAACGTCTAGAGAGAATCATCTCGTAACAACGGCGGGATCAGTCGGTGTTTAATCAAAGCGGCTGTGCTCAAGGCTGAAATGAAAAGTGCTTCAGTAGCCAATGGGAAGTTTCGAGAACCTCCGATGGTCACGCGGACAACGTGACACTCCAAAAATAACCGACATTCTGGGATACCCCTCAATGGACCGTTGAACCAAAGAGAGCCTCCGAATACCCCCAGGTAGAGTGACCGTAAACGCGAAGACTAGTGTAAAATAATTTAATGATTTTCATTCCGTCAAATAACTATAACAATACAAACGTATGTATCAATATTGCCTATATATTTGAAGTATATACATTTTTTAAATAACTTACAAATCCTCAGAAAACCACGCACAATGCATAAACACCTCAATCCTCTTTAAAATAAAATCCCGAAGCCATTTAAACCTATTTAAAATCACTGAGTTGTAAAAATGAAATCCCTACAGCCGTTTATTTTATTTTTAAAATTATTTCATCAATCAGTATTAATACTAAAAAGGTGAATAATTTTTACGTTCGAAAATTATGAGCCCAAATTTGCTGGAAAATCCCTACAGTCATTTATTTTATTTTTAAAATTATTTCCTCATCAGTATTAATAATAAAAAGGTAAATAATTTTTACGTTCGAAAAATATGAAGCCAAATTTGCTGGGAAATGAAGTGAAAATTCATTCCATCAGGGTAATAATCAACTGAGTGAGTCATTCGGATCAAATCACTAAACAAGAACTGATTTTGTCCATCCCGTATATAAACTTGATATAATCCATGGTATGTCTGCAATCCACAGCACTACCATGTTCGATTGGTCACATAGCATTGCGGAGTTGATAAATAACTCCAGTTCGCCAGGTTAATATTAAATTACTATCAAACATTTCCGCTCTTTATTATTCACAAGAAATTAAGTTACATATATTGAACGTTTAAGTGACAGATGTGTTTACCGGTCGACCTATAAAAAAATCGCAATCTTTATTCCACAAATAATTGAAAGTAATTTTCAACCAGTCTGGAAAGAAAAGAATTCATTTGAAGAAAGCTGTCTTTAATTTTGTATTTACATTTTTAGGGAATAAAAATTTATAATGAATAAGAAAGATAGCCAATACAGACAAAAAAAGGGGTAACATTGTGTGGTATTTATATTACCCTTTTTTGTCTGTATTTTCTGTCTTCCTTATTCATTATTTTCAATCAGACGTAATTTTTTAATTTTAATAAAAATATAGACTATTTTTGTAGAATGACTGGTTAATAATATTTTTTATACAATTTAACGGATCAGTCAATACTATCTGTCTCTTCAATGATCATGATATGTAATTTGGTAATAGAGAGTTGACAGCTTTGAAAGTAATTTGATTCCTACTGTGGCTGGGTACGTGAAGTTATATGAGCCTAGTAGCTATGTGACCCATCTAACACGTTAGTGGCGCGGGAGACAGACGTAGCAGGGATTAACTAGTTTATTCGCGTGTCATTACGATTTAAGAGACCGGGTGAGGGGTTTGGGTTGGCTATTCCCACCCTCGCCCCTACAATTACCCAGGGATTTTCCCGTCCAGGTTTGTTGACCTCCGGGCTTTTTTCCCCCAGTCACTATCAACAGGCAGGCCGGCCGGGGCCTTCTGTGTGATCTTCCAGCAGATACAACAATTAATTACCCCTGCCCTGCCGTGCCGTGCCCCGGTTTTCAATTTCAATTTTTGTATCGTCGTGGTCGTGGCTTGGTGCTATTGCCCTTGCAGCTGACAGCGTTTAATTGCACATCGATTCGGTTGGCGGTCTGCCAAGCCCTTTTGTGCGCTTCGCTTCCATTCCGTTCCACCGCCGACCCGGCCATTTGCTATTATTTTCGGAAAAGCGTTTGCCACCGTTCCGTTTAAAACAGCTGACCTTTTCGCATTTAGGTTCTGGGGTGCACGCGACCCCATTTCGTCATATGGTCAAGACTCAACCCCCGGTGGAGTATCGCGGTAATTTAATAAGCTGATTAAAAATTTTTATGTCAGTTAGTGACGTTACAGGGGCTAACTTCTGTTTTTGATTAAGGTTCCCACAATCCCAGGCGCGACAGTCTGTTTTGAGAGGTGTTTATGCTCTCCGTGGTCGCAAATATACCCCTCTCTCTGTTCGTATTGGAACAGTGGCCAGCTACCTATAGGGGGTAGGTTTTTGCATAGTGCTATAGTTTATGACGTAAAGGGCACAGTTAATAAAAATGAAATAAACATTATATTATCTTTATAATGACATATCTCTGTTTTAACTGTTACTCTGTTATCTTCGTCTGAAGAGGGCCCATATGAGGACTGAAACATGTCGTAATTTTATAATTAATTAAGAAAATACCTTTTTAAATGTCTGTTATTATCTTATTTATAATCCATTTAACGCAGACGTAATACTTGATAAATTTAAGTAAAAGTAGTGGAATACGTTTGTCACTTACGTTCCAGGTATAAACACTATGGAGGTGCGGTGGAATTGTGGGCATTTTTTAAAAAAAATATATGCGAAAGCGGCCTTTATTGGCGTCCAATAAATTGTTTACGGGGGATTGCTCACACCCATAGTCTCACTCGATGTTACTATCAATTTAATTGGAACCCCTAACGGCATGAGGAACTCCACTAACAGCATTTTGTCACCCCTTTCCACACACACCTACAAAATAATGGTGTGTTGCCGAACCTTTCTTAATCTCTTTTTCTTTTACGGATTCTGTTGCTTCACATCCCCTCCTATAGACGACGCCGGCGTGTTTGCATGTTTATCCGTTGTCTGATGGCTTATTTACAATTTTTCTCTCTCTCCCTCTCTTTGCATATGCGGCATAGTTGCCGGATTTATCGGTATTGTAATGGCGCCGCATAAAATTTTACACACGTTTCCACCACCGCCGCTACAGACGCGGAGATAAAACACAAGTATCGCTTATTGTAGCGGCGTTGGCGTCGATGTCGATGTCGCCGCATAAAAACCGCCGCCCCGCGACACGCGACCATAAAGCTGATAGGGGGGTGGAGACTTTATTAGGCGTAGAAAATAAAACAACCAACAACAACAAATAAAACGGGCGGGGGGATGCGGGTGAAAGAGGAAGGAGAGGAAGGAAATAGCAGTTAAGACAAGGATAGGGGTGAGAAAATGGGGTATGATAACACGCAGACATTGTATTGTCAACGACACGGACCGGACGACGGTACGGTAATAATTCCTCGAAGAAAAGTCGTGTCTGACCTGGAACGTCTGTTACAGTCGCGAGGGTGACACGGTCCATTTCATCCCTTCTTTACTCACAGGGGCAGAAACGGGGGAAAAATCTTTCCTCCACCCTTCGTCCGTCTGTCTGGATCGGAAAACCGTTTCTGCACAAACGAACAAGTTTGTATTTTATTGTCTGACGTCATCGATTATTAATTATATCAGACTTCTGTAATATATTAAATGTAAGTATTATCTGCCGTAGTAATAAATTATATTAAATAGCATGGATTGAATCAAATTAATACTACAAACGTTTCATCCCTTATTTTATTTCATATAATAGTTTTTCAGTTGATTTGTGACGTGTGTCATTGGCACTATTTAATTAATTAAGTTTGAAGTAAAATTTCATTTTTTTTAACGCGGCACGCGAACTTAGCATTATTGCTGATTTATTTTTACTACAATACGATGCGAATAATTTTGTTATAATAAATAAACTGTTGAATGTCAAGTTGGTTTTGGGAATACATTTCTTGTTAAATATCACACAAGCTTGAGGTAAAGCAAAGAATAGAATTATTGGGCATGGAGAAACAATATATAGATCTATATATATAAACACCAACACCAATGGTAGATTGGTTGGTGGCGATTGGACCGTTAGGTTTGTGTTGTAAATGTTCTTATGCAAGAAGACTTTTCTGTGCCATTAGGAATGGAATACTCAGATAAAGTAACCTATTACTGAATTTTTGGAAGAACTATACGAATTATAGACGATATTTAGCGATCAATATGAATATTTAACATGATAAAATTAATTATATTGGCATTAAAAACCTAAATAATTGATGAATTTAGTTGATAATTGTATACTTAGAGGTGCATAATTGTGATTGAATAATTATTAATCATACAAATGTCGACATATTACTAATATTTTATTTTGATTGCAATTTGCAATATCCAATACATTTGTCGATCTCGGAGACAGGCGTGACGTCATATGATGACGTAATCTCAGACCGAACGTTTTTCCGTGTCTACCTACATCGCAGCCGACGGTGGTATCTGATTACCCAACCTGCACCGGCACCAAAAACTCGAAGTAACTGTAAATTGTGTGTCGTGCTCAATATTGGGTTAATTAAAAAATTATACTAAGGGCAGTCAATGAGGGGAAAGAGACGCATGCTCAGTATGTTTATTTATTCACAATTAATATATTATTATTATTTAGCCGTAATTTAAAGACATTGTATAAATATTATATATTGAACGCGGGAAAATCTTATATATATATATATATATATGTAAAACAAAATTTTATGTAAAATTATATGTTTCAAGGTTTGTTTGATGATGAAACAAAATGAAAAAAATTACGTCTGATTGAAAATAATTAATGAGAAAGACAGCCAATTCAGACAAAATAAGTGATAATATAAATACCACACTACGTTTCTGGGCTCCTTGTCCCTTTCCTCAGGTGCGAAGAAGAGCCTAGAACAACACAACTGCACACGTCAGTTGAAAAAACTCTAAAGCGACGAAAACACAACGATAATGGGAGAGTCGAAGGGTTAGCGTAACAATAAGGGAGCAACGATAATGGGAAAACCGAAGGTTGAGCGTAATAATAAGGAATCATGGCAATTATTGAGTTTCATAGTGTCTGTAAATTTAACAGTTATGATGAGATAATGTGAAGCATCTCTGATTTATTAATTAAATATTGGCCACCTTAAATATTATTAAAAATCAAAAAAGATTTTAGTAAGTACGACTCACTCCTTACATCAATTAAAAAGTGGACTGCGAAAAATATTTTTTTAAAAAAAACAATTGTCAGTAAATACCACCCCGGGTTCTATTCCCGGTCAAAGTCGAAATTTATCAGTCTTGATCTTCTTACTAATAAAAATATTGCAAATTACAAAAATTATGGCAACAATACGAAACAAAGGAATAAATACAGAGGATCGGTTAAAATAAAGGGTGGACAGTTGATGTTGTGAATCATAAAAATAATGTTTTTTGCCTTTTAAAATATCTAAAGTTGTATCTTTCTCCAACGACTTTGATAATGTGCACATTTTTCAATTTTTTAAAAAACAAAGGGAACGTTTCTACGTGAAAATCCTTTGAATTATTTAACGGAACGACATAATTCGCCTGAAGCGGCAACCAGAAGAAAAAAATAAAGACGTAATTAACGCATTAACTGTTAGCTGCTCCCCCTTTGAACAGTTTCACCATATAATTAGTACTTAAGATAATCCAGATTAAATAAATTAATATTTAATCTCGTGTCTAAACTTTAACGAATTTTTGTATTAGTGGAGTGAAATATTTTCTTCCCCTTTACCTGGACGAAAAAAAAATCCTCTCCCTGTTGGGTTGAAATGTGCCGCAAAAGTTCTTCTCCTCAAGTCGTCGATTTGAAAGTGATCCGTGAGGAAGATGTAGGGACCAACCCCTATGGACGATTTGTCAGGTATCCGTAAAGAGCAGGAGGGGGGATGATATCCTCTGGGGATGAAAACACAGAGAACCCCTTGCAGCATAGTCCGGCCGGCTGTCGGATTTACGTCAGTCTTAAAACCATCGAAGGAGTATACAGGAAAGGAAGGGATAAAATAGAAGGTAAGAGAACAAGCGCGACGCCAGTCACTTGAAGAATTTCATCTCAAAACTTATTTCTCACATATAAACTCAAGATCGAAAAAATGATAACTCACTTTTCAGTACCCTCGTTGTTGTATAGTGTATTTTATATATTTTACTGATTAAAAAGGTGGTCTTAAATTAATAGGAATAATTAACAAAATTATTATGTATTTAAAAATTTATTGTTGATAATTACGCATTATAAACCCTGATTTACACGCCGAATTCAATTTATCAAACAAATATTTGAATTTTATTTGATTAATTTGTGGCTTTCTATGAAAATACAGCTTTATATTTTTTACAATCAACGACGTCGAATTTCGCTTTATCTCAGGGACACCACTGGTTTTGATAGGAAGAACAAATACAATGAACTAAACGCTAACAATCCAAGCTCATTGAAGTTAAGGAAATACAACATTAAATACAAAAATAAAATAAAACGAATGAAAAGAAAAACGCGAACGAAATCTGACTATACCCTTTAATTATCGTTTACAGTCATTAATAATTGTTTTGTACTCACGACAGTGCTACTGGTACCAGTTCGGACTCTTGCAGCTTGAAGTCAACACCCACTAAACAGGCCATTCTACACCGATACTACACTTTAGATTTTGCTCTGGATCTCTGCTATCCTGGAACCTGGATTAGGTCACCCTCAGCCAGTTTCCGGACATAGATCTCCTTGAAGTCTCTCTATGCGAAAATTAGTTCAGTTTGTGAAGCAAAACTTCTGCTTCCAAGCTGCGATTTTATGAGTCTCTCCGTCAAAACTGTTTACTTGCGTTTTATGTAAACTATTATCTCGCCGTTGTACTTCATAGATAGCCCTATTCATAATTCTGGATCCACAGACTTTTACAGTTTCTAATTCTCTATGTGGACCGAACTGCCATGTCCCAGTTCTCGACGCATACTTAGTTCTCTAAGCGCGCGATCTCCAGTCTCCATTGTTAACAAAGAAATACCTGCTGCGATTGTCGTCTTTAAGCACCCGTACCGCCAACAATTAAATTATATTAAATAAATTTTATCCTGTTTAATTGATATTACAATATAATATAGTATATTCACATCAATAAAAATAAGTTCACAATTTTTTAAAGAAAGAGAATAATGTTTACAAAGTGTTCGTTTCGTCTCGTCTGCTGCCTTACTCAGGCAGTTTCGACAAAGAGAACGTGCAAGCAGTTCCACCAAAAAAAGAAAGAGGTTTGGGATCGGAAAAAGGAGAGGACAACCCCCGAGACGAGGACTTCAAAGAAGGAGAACGAAGCAAAGACAACAAACGGACGGAAGCAAAGTAGGAATGTGACGCTACGCTAGATATCACTAGCAAGGGAAACAAACTTCGCTTTGTATGTGTGTGTATATTTTTTCCTTGCCAATCGGGCAGTTTCAGGACAAACATTTAGACAATTATAGAACATTTAAATTTAAAAAAAAGGTTTGTAAATTTTGTCCTGAAAATTTATCCAATATTTAATAGAACTCACTTAAATAAAATACGCGAATATAATAATTTTAAAAAGGGGGAAATTATTCACTTCAGGAATCATTTTACTCCCGGTGTGTGGAAACTTACCAAACTGCTTCAATATGAAAATTTCCCTAAGTACGTTGATTGCTTTTCTTCGAGATCGATGATTTTAAATTTTGTATTCGCTATATAAGTGGTGCTTTTTTTCTTTCAAGAATCTAAGATGGTTAATTGATAAATTTTCCCCCAATTTTTTAAAAATCAGTTAGCAATTTATATGAAAAATAAACACAAATTCTTCATTTTTCAAAATTATATAATTTTTTGAATTCTTCGATGCATTAGCTGTGTTGCCAAATTTATCTTTACGAAACTATACAAAAATAATTTTCAACTTCAATAAGGATCCTACATATTAAAAAATTATTTCATATATAAATTTGAAAGTTTAATATTTTTAAAAGTTAAACCATGTGTCCAAAAATCATCAGTCCACAAACCTGCAAGACATGAATTGGCAATTCCACGAGGCAACAAATGAAATTTTTTTACAAGTGGGAGGTTTGCGATTTGATGATTTTTGGGGTACTTTTTGAAAATTAATGGAATAACTTTTTTAAAGGATATTTAATTTACAAATTCTATGAAATAATTTTAGAACGATATGACGTTCATTCAACCCTGAGTTGTTCCGGATATTAAACTGTCTGGGTCCCTTAAAAAATATATTGTAGAAATAGTTAATTCGGCCATTATATGTATTAGGTATAATTTGAATTGTAGCGAATAAGTTGAATTGTAGCGGCATGTGCTATCAAAGCAACAATGGAGGAGAGTTCTTTTCCTTTGTCGGAAAGCCTAAATTGGAATGCGCGCGCGAAAGGAATTCAGTCTGTACGGAGACGGGGTCGAGAAAGGATTGACAACCACTAAAATCTGCATACGAGAAGTTATAGTTTGTACGGAGCCTGGGTCGAAAGAGGATGAAACAGTAAATAGTCTTCGCCGAGATACGTGGCAGTTCAGTCCACAAAGAGAAATAAAAACAGTAAGGTTCTGCACTGAGCCTGGGTCGAGCAAGGAGAAACAAAAAGCCTAAAATCTGCGACGAGAAGAAATGAGTTATAAAGTCTGGACTCTTCATATGATAAGTAAAGTCTGCTAACATTAACTACAAATCACGAGCTCCTGTATGGAAGCAGAAGTTTGCTTCACAAATTGAACAATCTTCGCATTGAGGGATCCAACCCGGCTAGCTGACCAGAAAGGGAGACGACAACCGAGGTTCCTGATAGCTGAGGACGTGCATTTCGACCGCGTGTGTGTAAAATCTGCGAGGAAATTAGAATCAGTGTAAAAATTTGCATTTTTTTAGTGTAGTGTTGAAGCTACAAAAGAAAGAGCTGGTACCAGACGGACATTACGTGAGTAAGCAAAACTTTGATATAAAATTTTGTAAACGTTAATTAGAAAGGTAATAGTCACATTTCGTTCAGTTTCTTTACATTTCGATTTCTTTCATTTCATTTATCGTCATATTTTTTTAGGTGAATTTTTAGGTTTGAATTGTTAATTAGTTTATAAATCACTTTTCTGGTAATTATCAAACCCAGTGATGACCCTGAGAGAAGAGATCTTAATTTGATTGTAATTGTTTTAATTTTGGAAGCCACAAGTGAATAAAATAACAAATTATTTTATTTGTTAATTTTTGATAATCTTTTCTTTTAATAAACCTTTCTTTTGATAATTTATTAATTCTTTTAATTAAGAGAGAGCCGAATGTTTATTACAATATATTTGTTGTGGTTCCTTGATTTTTACTGAAAATTTTTAATATTAGATCCTGTAACTACTTGATGAAATCGTCTTCTTATAATGAACGACGCTATAATGAATAATTTTTTCTGAATGAGTAGTGGGTTTCTGCACAATTAAATTATTAAATTCACACACAAACTTTTTTCTTCCTGAACGATACATTTTAAATTTGGGCAGGTTACACCCCTTGAAAATATCTAATTAATCCTGGCCGTAAAGGTCTCAATATTTCATCTATTAAATATTGAAAGGTTTAAACATAGAATTCGTGGAAGAAAACACCAATAATCCTTAAATTATTTTTATTAATTTATTTTTGGAGCTTTCGGCCTTTTTGGCCTATCTCAACTAAAATAAATAAAATGATAAAAATTAATTTAATGATTATTGGTGTTTTCTTCCACGAGACTCAATATTTTAATAAAAAATTTCTTCCCCTCAGTTTCGTCATTTTGGTTTCTGTTTTTTTGTCTAAACGAAAAATAAGGAAATTTCGGTTTTTAGGGTATATTTGGTCTATAGGTTGTTAAAGGGTTTATTATATATTATATTTTCGTTTATCCGCATTCATAATATTCTGAGGACGTCCATTGACTATTTTTTTACGTGTAATTTAATTATATTCATGGAGTTAAATTACAGTTTACCCGCAAGCTCTGTATCGGCTTTGTTAGCTTTGATTTAGATTCTCTTTGCCACGAGTTTGTCCTTTCAGTTTATGTAATCTTTTATTCTCCATTTTTTGCTTCACTTACCTTTTTTTTTAATACGGCTATGAAACCCGAATATCGAATGTTATTAATTTAAAACCTATGTTTGAGGTTAGACCTGTAGGAAAATAATTTCATTATTCCTTTCTCACGAGGATTTTTCTCTACTTCTTTCAGTAATATTTTTCTAAGGGTCCCCGATAATATGCGACAATTTTAACTGATAAATTTTCGTTTTTTATATTATAATTTATAAAACTTCGAAATTAATCGTGTTGTAATGATATTTTAAGATCATTCTTAAATAATTATTGTAAATTTGTATTTCTTCGGTAAGAACGAGTTTAAGACGACACCGGATGAAGAATACCTCATCTGAAATCTCAAGTAGAGTCTCCATTTTTCCCCTCGCGTGTGAATGCAAGGCGACAGAATTCCTGACTATGATTTAAGCTATTGGTGGCCATTTTTTAATTACTATTGGATTCTTAATTTGGGTTTGATATATTGATGGAATTTCCCCTCCTGGAGAAGCTCCAAGAAATCGTCAGAGTCGCTCTTCGACGCTCGGCAAAGATGGTTGGCTCTTGGTCTTTTCATATTCCTTCTCTTCACTTAATTTTATCATCACACTTCAAGCGTTGCGTTCTACATACATTCCCAGTCTCTCAGCCTGAGTGCCAAGACATTCACGAACCCTAATTCTTTCCTATTATATTTCCTAAATTCTCCTTTTCGCTTTTCCGTTCTCCTAGTACTATCCACATATCATGGAGAACTGTGAGAGTGTGAATATATTTTTAAAAAATAAGATTGAATCAGAATAATTCCAGGGGTAAAAAATCTGAGCACGATTTTTATTTTGATCGTTTTGGCAACGTTGTTGATGCCATTCAGGGACGAAGACTTGGCCACCGCAGAGTCTGGAGGGTTGGAGGGCTGGGAAAGAACTGGGGTGGGGGGGGGGGGTTGAATTTAATAACCGAAACTCAACCTGTCCAACCTTGCATTCATTTATTTCCCGTCGTTTTTGCGTGTTTGTTTGTATGTGTCCCACTACAACTACTCTAAATTCAATTTGGCTGTCATCCCCCGCCCAAACCACTCCCTTCGTGACATGGATCCCATTATGAAGGGGAGGGGGTGGTGCGTTTTCGGGTATGAGTTTTGTGGAAAATTGCAAGCTACCCTTCCAAATACTAATAACAGCAACTGGGGCCATTTATAACATCCAGAGCTCGCAGCAGAAGAGACTGATGAATGCCTCGCCCTCTATCTACCTCTCCACCCCCTCTGCGTGTGGCTGACTGACTGGCTATACATATGTGTGTGTGTGTGTGTGTGTGTGTACGGATTATAAGGTATAACAACCACAAAACTACGGTCCATGACAACGGTTATTACGCCGTGAAAGGAGAGGAACTAAACAGAGAAAATTTAGTCAGTGATGGGCAGTGACGTGGAAGTGTACAGTGACGTAACCACTGAGGACACCACGGGGATTGATTCAGTAATAAGCGAAAGAGGTCGCCGACAACGATCTAATAGGAAACACGTTTTTGCATTTTTATACAGCCCTTTCATCCTTTCCCCGAGTTATTCTCCACCGCCTCGTAATTCCGCCTTTTCTAATTATCCTACAATTCCACCTTTACAAATATTCTTGTTTATAATACATCTGCCAATTCCCCATCACTTCTGGTCTAGTTTCTTTGCCTCAGGTTTTTTTTGTCTGCCTTCACGCCAATACGGCTTTTGTTGTTGTTGTTGTTTTTCATTAACCTGCCATTTCACCCGTACAAATACCCTTGTTTCTGCGTTTATCACCACTTTTAGGCTCCTTTCCTTTCCTCACTGGGGGTTTCCCCTCCATCTTCACGTCAATACGGCTTTTCTTCGTTCCAATGTTTATGACAGTTTTCCTTAACAAGCCTTCCTATATTATTGTATTCGGCACGTATTACTATGCTAATGAATTTGTAAATAAGCCTTTACCACCGTGTAACCTCCTCGTTAACGTGCTTTTCCTCACGATTCTCCTATTCATCTCCTGTAAACACCCTTTTCTCTCCGTCTTTTCAACGCCATACTTCCTCATTACCTTTTTATATATGCTATTTCTGTTAATATATTAAAAATATCTTGTCCATTCAATTAATTTTTCCTCCCATTACCACCGAATTTTCGTAACCGCCTCGGTAAAGTGCCTTTTCTCACGATTCTCCTATTATTTCCGTATAAAAGCCTTTTTCCTTCAGTCTTTTCAACGCCATACTTCCACATCAACGGTTTCATATTATGTGTTCTGGTCAGGAACCTTCCCAGAGAGCTCTGGCGGGGGCTACCTTTGGGGATGCTCTCACATCTCTCTGGTTTATTTGAACTAAGGTTCCCACATGCTGAGGCACCTCGGTCTGTTTTGAGAGGTGTATGTTCCGGGGTCGCAGACCTTGAGCATACGGCAAGAGTTGTCCGCTATTCCTATTGGAATAGTCGGCCAGCTGCCTCCTAAACAGGCCAAGGCATGGCGAGGGGTAAGCTGCGTCCCCACAGCAAACTCCTCTCCCGTCATCGGAAGGGCGTGGGACAAGTACCAAATGCCCGACCTACCCGATGCAGGTTTTTCTAGGGTTTTCCCTGCATTTCTTTAGGCGAATGCCGGGTAGGATCCTTAAACCATAGCCCGGGGGCCCTAGTAACCCTTGGCTTCCTTCCTCTACCCTTCCGCATCCCCCCTTTCTAATCCCTTCCTATGCTATTAAAGGGGAGTTGCCCAATGTGGATCACCCTCATGTAACCTGTTGCCCTAAAAAAATGTGTTCTACTCTAATCTCAACTTGTTTTCTTCCTTTTATTATTTTTCCAATTGGTTCCAGGAAGAACATCTTGTAAGAAGCCTTCTGGGAGTCGATTCTCGGCAAACTTTCTATTTGTATACAAATGTGTGTTGTGGTCGCCCGTCATTCTGAGAGTGATTTGTGTCATGTAATCTCTGGTCACAGATGGGCGGAAGGTCCAGCGGTGTTGTTGCTTCTTGTAGTTGTTGTCGGTCGTCGGGTTTTGATAACGACCCCCGCGGCAGCCATCGCGGGCAACCTCGTCTTGCTCGTGCGAGATGCTGTGAGGAAACGCGTCTCCAGGGTGACATCCCTTCAACTACCCCTACCAGCGTTGCCATTTACACCACCGCAAATGGTGAGAATAGTGTTACACAAGTCTCTGGGCAGAAACTTCTACGTCACTGATGACGCGCAACGGAAAAGGAACAGTGAAACTAAGTGGCATGCGTCAGAGCCGAGAGTACGATTTTTCTGTTGTCATGAAGGTCGTGGGACAAGTACCAAGAGTCCGACCTACCGCATGCATATTTTCTATGGGTTTTCCCTGCATCAATTATAGGAGAATTGCCTGGTAAGGTCCTTAAAACTAGAGTCCTGGGTGCCCTTATTCTCACCATCCGCAACCCTACCTTTCAAAAACATTCCTATGTTATTGATCGGCAAAGGACTAGCCTGTAAACACACTAAAATCAAAGCAGCGGTAATCTTTTACAAGTTGTAACACGCATGACGTACAAAACTAAAATAATGAGTCACACAGAAACGCCTTTAATTTACAGGGCCAAGGAGGATGTAAATGAAAATGTATGTCTTAGCCCAAAGAAAGCAATATTATTATATGTGGGACTAACGCGCGTGACGTACATCTATTTATTTTTTCTGGATTGACGCCAGGCTGAAAACATGTTCATGTCACGATAAATTAAAGAGGGAGAGGTAATTAATTGGCTGCTACGTGTTGTAGGTGACAGTGCTGCCAACCATTCGTTTCTAAGTGGAGAATTGAAATAAATTAATTTTTCGTGTATACTTTTATTATTTCTCGAGTCCGAAGGCGTCAGCGGATGACATCACGTGACGTAATTAAATTCGTCGTTCATTTGCGACGTCGCGTCTATTAATCAGCTGTGAGCTGTTCAAGTGGAAGAGCGTATTAAGTATGTCACGTGACGTCAACCGCTGAAGTCAACAGACTGCGTGCAATAATAATTATAATAATTGTAATCACAAAAAATTTATTTATTTAAATTCTACACTTAAAATGGTTGGCAACACTGTCACCTACAACACCAACCAAGAGTAATGATAGTTGATTTGCACTCAGACTGATGACGTCACGTGACGTAATTAGGCTCGAACACTTGAGCGAGTGTGACGTAACGTCTACTAAACCTGACGAGAAGTGGGCAAGTGGACGAGTGTCAAGTACGACGTGTGACGTCATCAGAGACTGCGTACCAATCAACTACCATATGTTTATATATATATATATATATATATATATATATAAATTGTTGCCGAGGACAGTTTAGAATGCAAAAGCTCGTGGATGCGCCCCAGGAGAGGTTGCCGGAGACTGTAATATTGTGGCTGTCCGTGTGTGTTTGCTTTGGGATTTAGTTGTCTCCGCCGCCGCAGGGGCACGTGACCACCAGGGGTAGCGGGGGTGGAGGTGGTGAAAGCAAAGCCCCCGAGGGCAGGAAGGTTGAAGGAGAGGACAGGGCACTTATTCGCCCCACAAGAAGACGAGAGAAATAGAGAAAGGCACTCAGCAAAGGCGGAAGCCGCAGCTGACAAGGCAAGGAAACAAATCTCCCTCGCAAGGGTTGCCACAATTCCCCCGCTAAACAAAACAGTCAGCGTCCATTACTCGTACCCTTGGAAGAAAACATACGCTCGCGATTAAAAAACACAACATAATAACCGCAACCTGGGCCCGTCGAAGTTCATTTCGGTTTCCAGTATGTTTACATATTGTATCAAGCTTCCTAATCACCTTGGTTTCCAAGAGTTTTTATTTCTCTTCTTATAATTGTTATATTCTTTAAAGCTTTCACAATTTAGAACTTTATTTAGAGATTTGTCTTCTTTCTATGTTTTTTTTGTGCTCTATATACCTTTAATTATACTCCTCTGATTACCATTTTTTCGCCTTTTCTAATTCTCTCAGTCCTTACAGGTGTTTTCCCCTTCTTTTATTTCCATATTTCTCTTATTTCTTTTAAGTTTTACTCTTCTATATACCTTATATTATTATCTTCGTACTACCTTTTTCCCCCTTTCCTAAGATTCTTAATTTTTTTAGTTCTTTTTTTTTCCTTTCCATCTATTTTTTATTTTATTTCTGCTCGTCTGTGTATCTTTCATTACTCTATACTCTCTACCATGATTATCCTTTTTTTCTAATTCTCTTATTTCTCAGAGTTCCCATTTTCCCTTCCTGATTTGCAAACTTACTCGCCTTCTATTTTTTATTTTTACTTATCTCTTCTATTAACCTTTTATTATATTTCTCTTACTACCTTCATCTTCTCCCTTTTTAAATCTTCCGGTTCTTAGTTCTTATTATCATGCCATAAATTTACAGTTTCCCTGTAAAATATTTCTATTTCCTTTCCATTCTATATACCTGTAATTAATCTCCTCTAACTGCCTTCCTTCCGCCTTTTCTAAGGTTCTCATTTATTAGCTTCCTCTTACTACCTTCCCTTTAAATATTTCCTTAAGCTATTCTCATTCATAATTCTATTTCATTTAACATTGATGTATTTCCTAACTTTATTTCCTGGTTGTTTAATTTGCTTTTGCTTGCATCTATTTCCCATTGCCTTTTACCTCGTATTCATGGTCTGGTTTTATTATTATCATATTCACACCCCCCCCCCCTCTATCTCAGCCTTTAACCAGTTTATTTTACTGTTATGCCTATATTCGATGACGTAACGTACAGCTCTTGTCTCTCCGTCGTTTCTTTACGTCCTTCAATTTCCTCGTATCCTGCGTTCTATTTCATTACTCCTAACGTCGCCGTTTCCGGACAGGAATTTCACATTCCCCTCGAGAGTCACGAGTAAACGTTTTCTAAGATCTCATTTTATTTTTTCTCGTACTCTGAACAGTTTCCAGCCCTGCGCGACGACGCTTCCGCCTTTTCTTATGACGCGTGCAATATGGCCGACAATTCCGGACGCGAATATTTAAGAGACACGACGCTTTCCGCAGAATAATTTCCTGGCAATCCTCGGCTGGCTCGAATGAGGCCAAAGCGACAGAAAATGGCCGACTATAAACATAAATATCTGCAAAGTGAGACGCGGTGCAATTTCCCTCTGCGTCCCCGGAGTGGTCTAGAAGCCTCCATAACTTATTTACCAACTCTCGTTCATCCTCTCATTCTACCTTTAATACCACCTTAATTCACTATTTCTTCTATTCGTTATCATTATCTGCCTTTCCACCATTATGTCCTTCTAATTTTCCACTCTTATACCCTTATGAAGTTTCGTTATTTTCCTCGCCTTGTCTATCATATTTTTGTATATAATTCTCTTACTCCATCATTTACGTTACTATACTTTCTTACTGCCTTTGATATTTATTCTTCTATATACACTTAAGTTTACCTTTCGTTCTATTTATCTTCCTACAGTGCCTCTTAACAATAACTCTACTTTTCAGTCTAGCCTTATTTACTTTTCTCAGCACCATTTTTATTTCTTTGAATTCATTTCCCTTTTCCTTACATATTACTTTATCCCTTTATCCCTATAATCCTTGGTTCTTTTCCTCCGTTTGCTTCGTACATTCCTTCCTTCTGGGATACTTTCTCTGATTATTCTGCAACATCAGAAAAAATCGGAGAAAGGAAACAGGAATGAAGTCAAACAGAAGAGAAGGTAAAAATAAATTTAAATTAAAAAACAAATTTAAGAAGGTAAGGCAATGAAGAAAGAACGAATACAAAAATGATTAATGAAGGTTGTCAAGGAAGAAAGGGTGAAAGAAGGTAATAAATACAGAAATAAAGATAGAATAACAATAAAATCACAAATACTGACAAAGTAAGGACAGGGAAAGGGAATTCATGAAAGATAAAATAGAAAATAACGATAGTAATAAGGACCCAATAAAACTAATATTAAAAGACGGTTGTAAAGCGATAAATTATAAAAATAATGAAGTAAACAAGACAACCAAAAATTAAAGACATTTAAAGAGGAAACAGAGAAATAACGAAAGATAGTGTTATAGAACTAAATAGGAAGGAAGGAACGAATTGAAATAAAAAGAGGTAGGAAAGGGAGAATGAACGTTAGGGTACAAAGAAAGATTTAAGGGAAAAGAAGAAAAGGTTATATAAAATGAATAAAAGTGTGGGGGAGGGGAATATAAGGAAAAAAGTAACACTGCAACGAAACGAAAGGTTAAATTAGGAGACAATGCAGGTAGGTAAAAAGAAGAAAATGTAAATTTAAAGATATAATCTGTAATAAATTTTAGACAGAAAATTATTAAATTAATGTAATAAAGAAACGATAGAAAATTAAAAAATGACAGAAAGGGCTAAAGTAAGAAAATTCTTTAACATTGAGGGAAAATTAAGATATAATGAAAGTAAACAGAGAAAGGTTAGGAAGGGAATAAAGTAGAAAAATACAAAAATAGGTAAACAGAATGGAAGGAACATGAGACGGAAAAGAAAGGTTGTAAATTAGGAAGCAAGGCATAAAGGTAGCAAGAAAAAGGAAAATAGACTTCAAATGAATAAATAACAATTTGGAAGAAGGAAAGAAACAAAAGGAAATGGCGGAATAAAACGGAAAGTCGAAGTTAGGAAGCAAGGTAGGAAGGGAAAATGCAGAAAAGGTTAAGGGTGTAAATGACAGTGGCAGAAAGAAAATATGACAAGAGTAAGGAAGAAGTAAGTATATAAATACGGTGACACGTTTGTGGTACTTTTCAAGTATAGACGCCGGGGAATGTTTCCTATATGAATGTTATTAGCAACTAACTGAGGGGACAAAATTATCCCTGTCCTCGTTCAGCCTCCGGGGGTGAGTTATTCCTCCACACAAACAATCCGACCTCACTTTCCTCTTCTTAGACGAGGAGCTAAGATTTCCTAAAGCCAAGAAAGCGTCAATGAAATATTACAAATGACCTTTCCCACCCCATCCCCCTTGAGCGTCAACCTCGGTGGAGAAATAAATTACCTTCCCTTTTGTTTCCGTCATGTTTCGCCATGATTTACGGCTCTCTCTCAGTCACCATCTCTGCCCACTGTTTTCCTCAGCCCCTGGCTGCCTCACTGTCTCTGGGAAAATAAAGAAAAATCTCGGGTTTTTTCTCTCGTGAATTCACCCTCGAACCACGACTTCTACTTTTCCTTCCTATTCATTCTTCTTCTTCTTATTTCACAGACAAGACAATCCACGATGACGATTCCCTGTCAACCAACAAAAAGAAGGGGAACATTTTACATCAAAAGAAAATTCCACCCCTTTCTTTTATAGGGAATCAATTTTTTACTATTTATAATGTCACCGTTTCCTGAAACCCAAAGTTAATCCTCATTAACTAAAAAATTTGTAGGGGGTTGGTTGGTGTGGGTGGGGTTAGGTGAGGTGGATAAAATCCTGATCAAAGTTATTTTCGCTCCTCTTTATACGACACCCCCACCCCTACCCAATCACCGTCGCAACCTCAGCCCAAACTGGCTATCTTTTGACACCACCTCCATCTTAACATTTTTCTTATATATATATATATATATATATATATATATATATATATATATGTATATTTATATATATATTTATATATATATTTATATATATATATATATATATATGTATATTTATATATATATTTATATATATATATATATATATATATATATATATTGTAATATACAACATTTCATAAATTTATTATGAATTGATTTAAATGAATTTAAAATGATTTTGCCTCACGTTGGCACGCCATTTATGTAATACACAAAATTAATTTTATTGAATTGGCCCACGTTATGGCGCCATTAAATGTTATACAAAAAATACTTTATTATTAATTGAAATAAATTGACATAATTATTGAAGTTATTGAAAGAAATGATGTTGAAAATAATTACACTGGTTCAAATCTCTTAACAATTAGTTTATTCTACACAACTATTTATTTATAATAACAAAGTTTACTTGTTGAAACATTGCATCATTTTTTTTATATACAATGTGCTTTCCTCTCACCTCAGAGTCTTTAATTAGGCCTTTTTAAATAAATAACAATAAAATGTTTATCATTCACTATTAACAAATAATTTTATAACCTTCAAAATTCAATCGTAATGGAACGAAATAAATGAATATGAAATTGAAATCTGACGATGTACTATCCTTATTTAACTTTTACAAACCGAATTTAAATGTTTCTCTCTACTTACTGTTGTACCGGTACCAGGAAATAGTTGGGGTTTTGTGTGTTCGCCGATAACAATTTATTTCAAATGTCTAATTATTAATTTTTTAATTGTCTTTCTTTATCATTACAATATATATATATTTATATATATTATCATATAAGCAATTTAATGGAAAATAAAATATTACGTTACTCGATTTTTTCACATCTCTCTTGAGGTTGAGGAGGGGGAGAGGAAAAAGATTTTGATATCGCTCGGTAGAGAAGAGTACTTCCTTATCGTCTACCATCGGGGCGGACAGTTATTATCATTGGTCCACATTATCATTGAAATGCGTTCTAAATTCTGATGATGTTGCGCCGGGACTGATATATATATATATATATATATATATATATATATATATATATATATATTGTAATACCAATTAAAGAGGCCATTAATTTTTTTAATACAATTGGATTGTTAGCGGCACGAGTTGCCAAAGAACGACAATGTGCGGTAACTCTGTGTCGTCGGAGCCTTGGTTGTGAACTGCGTTCTGTACGAGAGTTAGTTATTTGCTGGTCGAGGAATGATAAGTTTGTTTTACAGTCCGGCAACGGTTACGGGAGAGCGAGGATTTTTTTTTAGGGCAACAGGCTACATGAGGGTAATTCACATTGGGCAACTCCCCTTCAATAGCATAGGAAGGGATTTGAAAGTGGGGATGCGGAAGGGTAGAGGAAGGTAGTCAAGGGTTACTAGGGCCCCCGGGCTATATGTTAAGGATCCTACCCGGCATTCGCCTAAAAGTAATGCAAGGAAAACCCTAGAAAAATCTGCATCAGGTAGGTCAGGCATTTGGTACTTGTCCCACGCCCTTCCGATAGCGGGAGAAGAGTTTTCTGTGGGGACGCAGCAATCCCTTCTCCGTGCCTCGACCAGTTTAGGAGAAAGGTGGCCGTCTATTCCAATGGGAATAGAGGACAACTCTTATCGTATGCCCAAGGTCTGTGACACCGGAAAATACACCTCTCAGAACAGGCCGAGGTGCCTTGGCTTGTGGGAACCTTAGTTGAAAAACGGAGAGGAAAAGGCATCCCCAAAGGTAGCCCCTTGCTGAACTAAAGTATGAATAGCGCGGTCCAAGAAGTCCAACTGCGAGATCTTCTAGTTTACATAAAACGCGAGTAAACAGTTTTAACGCAAAGTAGGAAGCAAAAGTTTTTGCTTCACACAGACTGAACTAAATTTCGCTTTGAGGCATGAAGGAGACCTATGTCCGAGGGCTGACTGAGGGGCGGCAGATTCAAAGTTCCAGGTGGCAGAGAACGAGAACATCGACCGTGTGTATTAAAAAAATAATGTGTAGAATCAGTTAATAAAGGCCTTTTTAGTGAGTGTTGTCCTCAAGCTCAAAGTATCAGATCTGGTACCAGAAAGACATTTGTGAGTACAAAACAATTATTTAAAATCTGTAAACGAGGATTAAAGGTAGAAGTCAGATTTCGTTCGTTTATCTTTTCATTTAGTTTCTTTCATTTCGTTTATTTTCATTTTGTATTAAGTTGGCTTCAATGAGTTTGAATTGTAAATGCTAGTTTATTAAATTTAATTGTTCTGACTATGAAACCCAGTAATGACCCTGAGATAAAGAGAATTTCGACGTATTTGATTGTAAAATATAAAGTTGTATTATTCCTACAACGCCACGAATTGCAAAATTGAAATAAAATATTTGTTTGTTAACTTGATGAAATTCGGCGTATAAAGTAGGGATTACAATTTGTACTTTTAGAGAATAAATTTTTAAATTTTAAAATTTTTGTTAATTAATTCTTTTAATTAAGGCCACCTTTTAATTATTAGAATATATATATATATATATATAATTCTACATGGGTAATAAATGCTATCCTTTATCAGTATAGTTAGTTACTCTTGTTTTAAATTTTTCAGGGACTCGGTCGGCATAGAGGAGGTCTGCCACCACCCGAGCGACGGCGACACGATGACGTTACACGAGTACGTCACAGGGGGTGGGGAAAGTGACCTTCCCCCTCCCCCCTCTTTTCAACTTGGCAAAGCCTCATCTAGGCTACCAATAATTCATCCCATTGATAAAAATTAATTGAATTATTCAAACCGTACAACATTGATATCCTATATAAACCGACCGATTATAAATCATAAAAAACTTACAAAGAGTGTTTCAACAATTTATATGAGTATAATGTGAAATATATACAAAAGATTTCATGGAAAGACTGTAATGCTTGTTACATGGGACGAACCGAATAGAGCATTACAAACGTAACCTAAAAAAATTTTCCTATTTTAAAACAACCTCCAGTTGTCAGTTAAGATGGAAACTGAAGTTTTTGTATGGAAATGACGGCACAACATGAAGATTCTACGATGTAATTAACGAAAAGTAAGGCATTAAATTCCCAACTCTAAGTCCGTTGACGTTAAAACTCGGCAACTTTATGACTGTACAACCTCTTTGGTCTCGTCGTTTAAGCTTATTTTGTAACTGGACATAACATTGCTTGACTGATGAGGACCCACCCCCCACGGATTGTGGGGAAGAAAATTATTTTTCGGTTAGTATAATAATAATAATGTTGCGCGTAAGTTATTATTTTAATTAATAATTAACTGTCTTCTTGGACAATATTAGTTATGAAATAAAGTCTCAAGTTGCACTAAAAATCAACTTGGGGAAGGAGTAGCAACCCCCTTTTACCTTTTCTTCACTAACATTACAGAGTTTTCTTCGGTATTTATTACGAGGTTATTGGAACAATTATCTGTTTCTCTTCAGTCTTAGATACATGTGTTTCTCCCCACTGTACTAAAAGTAATAATGGCCGACTCAATGTTTTGGGGACAGTTTTGAGGGTGACAAAGGCCAAAGACCACGAGGGTTTAAGGACAAGGTGCAATATCGCCACTTTATTAGCATAGTTTAGGCCACCAGGAGAACAGCCACCCACTAATATCGTAAAGTACAAAGACAAGATCCCTTCTCACCCCCTCTAAACCCCCCGCCCTTTACGATATCGTCCGACGCAAGTGTTACTAGAAGGACATGAAAGGGAGGAAAGAGATTGAGAAGTCGTCCCGGGGAAAAACGGTTTATTGCCCGTCGTTGCCACGTCTACTCCGGTGAAGGTGGAAAAAGTTTCACTAGAAAAAACGCCCTGGTGAACCATAAACAAAAAATTAAACATCATCAATTAAAAAGCTACTGTATTCATTACGCGTTAAATGTAATACATTTATTTATTATTAATAAAAGCTACACCGACAGTTATAAAACCATAATTTAAATTTATATAATCTAAAAAAGACGTTTCAGTACCTTATCAGGTTGGCGATTACATTTGTTTGACTTCTCACATTCGATTTAATTACAAATTATCATGTTCGTAAAATTTAGTTTTCTTTCAAGTATTAAGATTACAAAATCATTATTTAATTCTAATTTACAACAACCAATGAATTTTTTGTGGACAGATGAAACGTCTGGTCCGTTTTATATATAAAGCTTTAAATTTTTCATACTTCTGACTATAGCAGGGGTCACGAACGGTTGTGGCTGACCCAGATTCAAGGAGGGGATGCAAGTCCGTCGTTACGTTGCCACGATGGGCGCTGAGTAAGCATAACAACGGGGTCGAGCACTAGGCGCATCCTGAAAAATAATTAATAGGGCCGCCACCGAACGTACCGCTAACTTTCACATACTGATTGTTTCTTTCTTTCTTCATTAAAGGGATGATAAATTATAAATGTAATTGTTTTTTCAAACAGTTTGGTTAAGCAAAAAGGAAAGAACTAACAAAGATAAAAATTTATTAAATGTTGGAAAAATTGTAGATTAAAATAATACAAAGTCCAGTTTTAACATTTGTATAATAATAGATATTCTCTCAATGTGAATAAAGATAATTTATGTTGATAAAAATAAATAAGTTAGTCTGTATGACGGTCATATTTAAAACCATTACGCTATAGTTAATAATGAGATAAAATGTATAAATACATTATATTTATAGATATGATTTTTTTCGCCCATGGAAGTTGATTGGGGAAATCTAAATGTATCCTATTAAATTATTTTTTCAATTCTACAATAGGGTTTCTTTAATACTATGTATCTCAATAGGTCTCTAAACTAATGCATGATAGTTTATTGTCAAATTTTAATGTTTATGAATATATTCTGAGTTTTGGCCATTTTCCATTAATTATATTTAGTACAAGTCAGATAAAGTTTCAATTATTAATTAACATATTAATAGATAGTCAAAGATTATAGAAAGATATCAAATATCAAAAGTAATAGTGGAACAAATAGTCAAAGGTGTCTTCACTTGAAGATAATGCCCGACCTACCCGATGCAGGTTTTTCTAAGGTTTTCCCTGCATTCCTTTAGGCGAATGCCGGGTAGGATCCTTAAAATATAGCCCGGGGGCCCTAGTAACCCTTGGCTACCTTCCTCTACCCTTTCGCATCCCCCCTTTCTAATCCCTTCCTATGCTATTAAAAGGGAGTTGCCCAATGTGGATTACCCTCATGTAGCCCGTTGCCCTAAAAAAAAAAATCCAGCCTTTTAGACCCGAGAATCTTGCGAGGGATTTTCTCTCGCAGACAGAACCTTTTAGGAGAGATACGAAGGGACTACCTTTGGGTATGCCTTTTCCTCTCCGTTTTTGAACTAAGGTTCCCAGAAGCCGAGGCACCTCGGCCTGTTCTGAGAGGTGTATGTTCCGGGGTCACAGACCTTGGGCATACGGTAAGAATTGTCCGCCATTCCCATTGGAATAGTCAGCCAGCTGCCCCCTAAACTGGTCGAGGCACGGAGAAGGGAATTCTGCGTCCCCACAGCAAACTCCTCTCCCGCTATCGGAAGGGCGTGGGACAAGTACCCAATGCCCGACTTACCTGATGCAGGTTTTTCTAGGGTTTTCCCTGCTTTTCTTTAGGCGAATGCCGGGTAGGATCCTTAAACCATAGCCCGGGAGCCCTAGTAACCCTTGGCTACCTTCCTCTACCCTTTCCTATGCTATTAAAGGGGACTTGCCACTATGTGGATTAACCTTATGTAGCTTGTCACCCTAAAGAAAAAAGCAAAAAAAACGAATGGAGTCCGTTAATGTTACCCAATTACAACTTCCGCTTATAACAACAGTTGATCAAATTCGTCAGGAAAATTAGCCTTAAATCTTTAGACCCCCGGTGATGGTTGGGCCGTAGATAACAATTAAGGCGTTGTTTGTGTGTGTTTGGAGAGGAAACCAAATCCCTCTGGAACCGTGATTTACAGTCGGGATAAACTACAGACAGCCGTAAACTACAATTTCAGACGGAGAAATGGACCAGGTAATTATTGGAAGTGTTTATCGGGATTGTCAGAGTAAACAATGATGAAGAAGAAAATATTGCAACACGGATGACAATAAGCGCAAAACCGGAAAGGGAACAAAAGTGAGACGAGTGAGCTACAATCGGGCTTGAAAGGAAAGAGTCGAGTGAGCAATATATAATTATGGCACTGGTACGTCATTTTATGGACCCCCCGTGGCTTTGTGTTTGAGAAAAACTACGGATTTTACAGTTTACAGTTAAATAATTCTAGAGAGTCTCGAAATAATCACTCTAGAAACAACTACATAACTTTATATCGTTCCAAAGAAAATTTTCTTCAAATAATTAATTTAATTACAAAGATTTAAAGTTTATTAAGAAACATAATTAAAGTAATTCTCTCTAGAAATATAAATATAGATATTACGTTAGTCTATATCATTTTAAAGACATCTTGGTAATTCGCCTTGAAATAGTTACGTCTTTTCAACGATTTTGTGCCGCAGTTAGGTCAAAGTATTTAATTCTGACATAAATATCTCTCGAGAGAACTAAGTCACCCCTATATTGTTTCCAGAGGGATTAGTACGTATGTTTGATGCTCGTTTTCCCGACAACAATTTCCCGATTCACGTTTTCCCGATTGATCAAATTCCCGAAATGTGAGTTTTCACGAAATAAATCATAATATTAATAATGTAGAAGAATTTTTAAATGAAGTTATTCATTATTTCGAGGAACAATTTCAACCAAAATTGGTACATGTATCACTTAAGATCCAGGAACAAAGCCTGCGGAATGATTCTAACTCTAGCAAGGGGCAGAAGGGGGTGGCATTTTCAAAATACAAAATATGCGTAAACTGACGCCGAATAAATAGTTTTCAGGCTCGCTCAGATTCATGTCACTTATTTTGTACCGATATTAAATATTTTCTTGTAATATCTGATGTTAAAAATCTTTCATGTACAAAGTTGCGTTAAAAAATGGATACACGAGTTAAAGATTTTAAGCGAAATTCTTTGAGAAATATTTACTTATATCGGTATTATTGATATTATATGTTTTCCTAATTATTAATATACGCCGTCCGGGTTTATTGAACGTAACCCTGCATAATTCTATAACTAAACTTAGCAGGCACCATAACACCGCTATCGACAGCAATATGGAGTGATAACAAATTATTATCACCACTTTCCACCAAACCGTAGGGGTTAAACTGTAACGCAACCTTCCTTAGAATGCCACAACTAAACTCAGTGACTTCCAAAACGCTGGATTCGACACAAATCTTTGTAGTTATCACAATTTTTTGTCACCCCCTTTCATAAATATATATAAAAACTGCCGCCTGTCGGGGAAACGTCAATCGGGATAATGTACTGTCGGGCAAATGACAATCGCGATATTGTTGTCGGGGAAACGTGATCCAGGCAAGTGTGTGTAGGGATTTTGTACTGGACCCGATTTTTTATTTTAATATTTACGTCATTTCAAAGATTCTAGAGCAGAGTTTTAAATAAAATAAAGAAATTCTCTCGTTATACGCGCGAGTGTATAAATTATTCATTCTAGAGACGTCTACACCACTCTTCGTGGAACCAGAGTCACTTCAGATAGTAATATTTGCATCATTAACAAATATTTCAAACCTTCTGTGCAGACATAATTCTGACGTTATATCCGTAAGTCTGTACATATCAATCTGGATGTAACTACGTCACTCTGCATTGTTCCCGACACAATTGGGTAACTTGTCTTTAAACAATTACGTCTTTACAAAGATTCTAGGCCCATGTTGTGGATAAAACTAAGTCATTATGACTTAAAACTCATCTTTCTCGAGATTATTTCTCTATATACAACTACGTTCAGAGACATTTGGGCAATTTTCGTTAATAGAATTTACGTTATTACAAAGATTTTCGAGCTGCGTATTTGATCAAATTAAGTAATTCTCACGATATACCAGTGAATATAGAAATGATTCACTCTCGGGTCAACTACGGCATTCCAGAGATACTATTTAAGTGATTAATTTACTGCAACGATTTTAAAGTTTCTAGATAGGTATAACTAAATCTGACGTCAGAGACTAGGTAGTAATAAAGGGGAAAGTACAAATTACTCTAACGTTTAGAATTGTAATTCTGAATCAGCGTAAGGAGACTCTGCTGTTCCGATATGTCTGAGTAGTTTCTGACCTTTTTCTCTTTACACGATAATCCTTTTGTTCACTTTTATCTCCTCAGATCAGTTCCTTTGTCTTTGCAAACAAAATTATTTGGATATTTTATTGTATGTATGTATGTGATTGATTTTCTCAATTGGTCGCGTCAACGTTAGATTCTCATTCAGACGAATTCAATTTCCAATTAACTGTAGCGCGATAGTTTTATTATTGGTATATATATATATATATATATATATATATATATATATATATATAGATAGATAGATAGATAGATAGATAGATAGATAGATAGATAGATAGATAGATAGATAGATAGATAGATAGATAGATAGATAGATAGATAGATTTTATTTTAAGTGAATTGGATATTAGCAAGGGTTGAAAGCTTGGAATTTTACCAGGCGCCGCCGTAACGGAGAGATAGTCCCTAAGGTCTGGTCTTAGGCACGTAGAGTGTTGACCCTCGGAAGTTACCTGGACTGTCGCACCGTGGGAAAAGTCTTTCCAAAAATCCCAGAAATTGAATTAACACGTGACTGTCTGAACCAATCTAATTTCTTGGTTCAGGAAAGATCGATCGAAAATTGGTCGAGAAAATCGATATTTCACATCCAGCGAAGGGGCTGTAAAGAAAGTGTAGAGAGACTCCTCGACGAACCGTCGCCAGGGACGGCCAGAGATCAACGCGAGGTAACTGTCAAGTGTCTCAATCCTTGACGCGTGTGGGGGAATTACCCCAAGCCATGGTTTAACTTGGGATTTAAGGGATCCGATTGTTTTTCCCGGCTAGCTGAACACACATAATTTGTATTTATTTTATTTTATTTTACTCATGTTCAGTTAAATGATTATTAAATTCTGTAAAATATCCCTTTACTTCATCATTTAAAAAAACCTACCACTACATAACCCTTCAAATAACGTTAGTACATATTTTTCAACCACATTACATACTTAAGCAGATAAAATATTTGAACAGAAACAAAATAAAAAGTTTCTTAAATAAAAATTTATATTGAAAGGTAACGACGCGTAAGATGTTAAAATAAGTATGTCTGATTGCAGATATTTTTTACGGAACGATTCCAAAGTTCCTTGGAGCGAAAGGAACAACTTTCATTCTGCACTCTGAATGATTGATATAAATATATATTTTTTCCCTTTCTTCCTCGTTCGCCCCCAGCCACCTATTTCTTTTCCAACCCCTTCCTGGTAATCTCCAGCGATTTCTCCCTTGTTTCATAACGCAAAGGTTTTGCGTCTCTCGTAATCGCTGGAGATTTTGCTGGATGTCTGTCTGGAATCACAGTTCCCAGGAGAATGGGGAGGTTTCATCCTTGCTTCACCTCTTTTCTTCTTTGTCTGTTTTCAACCCCCCCCCCCACATCCCACCTCTCCTTTGCGGCAACCAGAAAGGAAATCTGGCAACCCCGTTAGGGAGAAAAGAGAGAGAGAGAGAGAGAATGTATATATGTAGATTTCCCACGTGAATATTACGACGCGGGACGAGACAATGAAAAGACAAACCCGCGAAACCCGTAAGAAAAGAAACTTTAACCCATCGTTGCAGGAATTGAACTCAAAACTACGGAGATGAGACGAAGCTTATTTTTTCCTTTCTCCTATGCCTCGAGAAATCTAATTACAGATACTAAAAGAAGCGGAAAGAAAGGAAATATTAAACTTTTCTTTTCTCTCTGTACGTCTGCAGGAAAGGATCGTCACAAGACAGCGAAGTTCTGTCTTCCAAACCATTTAAAATATATATCGTAAAAATACCACGTGATTGGCGAGAAATAGAAAAGGGGACGACATGGCGAAACGAGGTATCGTAAGTTAGTATGGGGTGGTAAATAAATGTTGATCGTCTCAGTAAAAGAAGAAGTATTGGAAAAGTAATCGTACTTCTGATAATACCTTAATGTAAGATCAGGTCACTTCTCCGATTTATAATAAATATTTTTTATTTTTAATTTTAAGGAATACTCACTTGGAGATCGTAATTTTGCTTCAGAAACCGCCAACGGCCTATAGGAGCCACTCTAGACAGATACAGATTTAGATTTATTATTCATTCCATTAGTCCTCGGTCGAGAAAATTGGATACGTCATAATATAAGATTACATGAAAAGAATAATTATTACTAAATCAAAGTTTAAAAAACAAACATTGTACTTTACAAAAAAAAATATGACTTACAACTACGTGTAAGATAATAATAGCTCATGAAGGGCCTTGGCCTACCGAGACGGCTGCCAGACTATCATCTTACATGACACATTCTGGATTTAGGAGTGACACCTGGTCAGAGTGTCGATTCTCCCCCAGCTTTAACCCCAGTTTTCATGGCCAGAACGAACACAAGCATCCATGCCAATACCGGGATTCGAACCCGGAACCTCTGTGATGCGAGTAAATGGCGCTGGCCACTACACCACAGCAGGCCGGCTTATTAATATAACAGTAATTAGTAATTGAAGAAATGATAAGTGTTTTAATTTATTTTCAACTAGCTGGGTTCCCGGCGTTGCTCGTGTACTTATTTATATAAACTCGAAAAAGTATTTAATTGATTACTTAAATATATTCCTTGAGTATTTCAGGATATAATTGTCACTCAGTCTTCATACATTACGAAATATTATATTGATGAAATTGTTAGCTAGACTCACAACTAATATAGCGCGAAAATTAACTTACATTTTCCGCAAGGATGGTAAAGTAATTCGTATTCTTCTTTATTATCATTCGATGGAGTATTGCTGTATAAAATTATATTTTTTATTTAAAGAAAATATTTCTGCTTTATTTCATTACTGATAAAGGAGAATTTCCTTTGTTCTTTGCGTAGTAACGTCTTTCTCTCGCGTGACGTCATTGTCTCTTGGCGCGCAGTAATTTAACATTTAATGATAATGGTTTTTAATTATTATAATTTCTGTATTACTGTATCACTGTATTACTGAAAACAAATATTCTTTTTATTCAATCAAAATATTTCTGCTTTATTTCATTACGAAATACAGAACTATATTTTTGTCTTGCCAATGACGTCACCGTCTCTTGGCGCGCAGTAATTTAACACTAATTCGTAACTTATTTCAATTATAATTATTTCCACGTTTATTCTAGGGGTTTCTCACCCCCACAGTACCGGTTCTCGATTTTGGCAGAATATATATACCAATTTTTGTTGAGTTCTGTCCACGCGATTAAATTTGTATAAAGAACAACGTAAATACATACATACATACAAATATACATCCTTTTTTATTATATAGAAGATTTTCATTCGATGGAGTTTCCAGTAGAAAATCTTACATCGATTCCCGTCGAACATGAAAAAAAAAAGTCTGCAGTTAAATTCTAGAATATTATCATCGTAAAATAATAGCGTAACTTGATAGGATACCAGCAAACTATTTTATTAAAGAGGATCTATCTGTCCATCCTTTCTAAGAACTCTTTCACCGAGAATTATGCTCCATTAATTAAAATAAATTTTGTATACTTAAAGTTTTTATTTCTTCAGGAAAACTATTGAATAGATTTATCGCGGAATAACGAACGCTTGATTCAAAAAGGCTTAGGCGATGTTTGTCCATGAGGAGTTGAGAGCGATTTTTAGTGTTGAATAAATGATTTGCTCCATTTAGGGCATATAAATTGATGTTTCTCCAGACAAACTTTAAAATTTCTGGAATATACGTACAAGGCAATGTTAACCCCCAAGATTCCGAAACAAAGGCTTGCAAGTGGAATTACAATCCGCACCCAATATGATTCGTCCGGCCCTCTTTTGAATTTTAAAAATTTGCAATGCGTGATGTGAACGACCCCAGTTTGCTACGCCGTAAGACATGACAGAATGAAAATATACCATTTTAGATGTAGATATATCACTTTTCCGTGCTAACACTCTTAATGTGAAGCAAATTTTGCTAAGTTTTTCAGAGAGTTTATTATATGGTGATTCCATTTCAATTTATTGTCAGTCAACAGACCAAGAAAAGGTACGTGCTCCGAAACGTTCTCCGAATTAGAAATTAAAATGTTTGTGTTTTAAGTGAAGGTAACGATTTTAGTTTTCTCTAGATTCAGAGAAAATTTGTTTGCAGTGAAGCACAGACTGAAACGGCTCATCGCAACCTCTACTTTCTCACGCAACGTTTCCTAACCGCTGTCCGTGATTACTAAATTTGTGACGTCAGCGTAAAGGACTGATTTTAAGGGATCTAAATAATTCAATACACCTTTAACATAATGATGAAAATTAAGGGTCCCAAAATTTAGCCCTGAGGGACACCACAGGTAATTGTTTCCCATCCTGACAGATGCTGATTTCCATCCGAGTTTACAATTCCAACTTTTAGGCGCCTATTTTGCAAGTAAGATCACAATAAAGACAGGGGAACTCCTCTGATTCCACAGAAATCTAATTTTAGGAGTAAAATGTCATGTTATATTAAATCAGAAAGGGCAGCAAAAATTCCAGCCACGTATTTCGTCGAGTGCGTCACGAATACTTTGAACGATGTCGTATGAAGCCGTGATGGTGAATTTACCTCTAATAAAACCAGGCTGCGATGTGGAAATAATTTTAAATTTTTTGAGAAAAGTTTCAACTCTCGTGTGTACTGCTTTTTCGAATTTTGGAGAATATTGACAAGAACGAAATAGGGCGATGATCGGAGACATCTGTTGTAGAACCCTTTTTGTACACAGGTATAACTTTCGTCACTCCGGAGATTTTATCTAGAAATCAGAATACGTTCAAAATTTCGGTCTTCATCGACAAACTGTGATACTACAAAGATTCTAGGATCTTTTGAATCCACGATGGCTGTTATGTCTTTTGAATTAACCACGGAAGAATTTTGTCTTCAAATAAGTACGTCATCACAACGATTACCTGTGAATAGAAACGACCTTACAAACATTTAGAATAATTATATAACAAATACTACCCTTAATTCTTATATCTGTGAATAGATACGTCCTTACAAACATTTAGAATAATTATATAACAAATACTACCCTTAATGCTTATATCTGTGAATAGATACGTCCTTACAAACATTTAGAATAATTATATAACAAATACTACCCTTAATGCTTATATCGAAAAACAGTTACTAAAAAGCTTTAAAAGTGCCGGTTATGTTATAATGGCGGGAACCTGAAGACTGGAAAATAAATGAAAGAACAAAAATCAAATATCTTGAAAGAACGGATGAGACATTTATTGTATTTAGTTCAGTCGTTTAATTTCTAGCCTTCAGGTTCCCGCCGTTTAATACGTCCGGTACCTTTAAAGTTAGATAGTAATTTAAGGTTTTAATTTTACGTCTGGTTTTCAATTAATAAATCATTTATTGACACACAGAAGAAAATACGAACATGTATCGAAACGTACTTACGTTATTAATAAAAAATAATGTGTCCTTATAAAGTCAATAATTGATTTATTATATGTTAGTAATTGTTTCTCAAATTAAAGTCCGTCTGCGTTAAGGTCGAATTTATTATTATTATTAACAGACGTCCATTTCTCTGTTCATTTAGAATGAATTCACTCGTTCCGAAGGACGTTATACTACAAAATCTAGAACAATTTATTAGTCTAGAGAACGCCTTACGTCATTTAGTAGATTAGCTGTTAATACGTACGTCGTTACAAGCATTTAAAATAAATTGGATGGTTCCGACGGAATTTATGCGTGCTTAATCTAGAAATACTGGGTAGTCTAGAGAACGCAATACCCCATTTTGGACATTAATTATACGTATGTACGTCCCTTCAAGCATTTAAAATAAATTGAATCGTTCCAAAGGACGTTATTATTATTAACAGACGTCCATTTCTGTGTTCATTTAGAATGAATTCACTCGTTCCGAAGGACGTTAAACTACAAAATCTAGAACAATTTATTAGTCTAGAGAACGCCATACGTCATTTAGTAGATTATCTGTGAATACGCACGTCGTTACAAGCATTTAAAATAAATTGGATGGTTCCGACGGAATTTATGCGTGCTTAATCTAGAAATACTGGGTAGTATAGAGAACGCAATACCCCATTTTGGACATTAACTAAACGTATGTACGTCCCTTTAAGCATTTAAAATAAATTGAATCGTTCCAAAGGACGTTATACAAGAGAATCTAGAAGATCGTATTCGTTTAGAGAACGTTCTACGTAATTAAGGAGATTATCTTTGATAACGTACTACCTTACATTCTTACAGGCAATTAAAATAAATTCCGATGGACTGTATACGTGATACTCTAAAACAAATTGGTAGTCTAGAGAAGTATATACGCAAGTCAGAGATTAACTGTCAATACGTTCGTCCTTACAAGCATTAAGAATAAATCGTTCAACGGTTGTTATACGTGACAAGCTAGAAGAACTGAATAGTCTTGACAACCCTCTACTTCATTATTGAGATTATTTGGCAATAAGTACGTTCATACAAACATTGAAAACTTTGAATACAATTCATTGTATCTCTAGAGACAACAGCGTCTCTCTCACGAGCGTACAAGTAATTCCAAAAACTAAATACACCAACAGTTTTATTATTCCAAGCATTTCCGTATCCACTCTTCATATAAAGAGCCCCTTAGTTTCAATCATAAGCCGTCACTTCCTGAATTTCTCTCAGCCTTAGATTAGACTGTCAATTTGATATTGACGTCAAAGATACCAGGAAAAAAAGGCAAAGCAGAGATACTGCGTGAGTAGAGGCAAAAATATATTCTTAGTAAGGCTGAAACTGTAACAGCCGTAACTATTTATCAATTTTATGTCAGGGACAATTAATTTCTTCCCCTTAAAGTCGTTAATATCAGTCACAGTAACACGTATTTCCAGATGGACAGAAGAGAGATTCCGACCAGCCAGAGATAGAAGGCACCGCATTCCATTAAACAGACACACAAGCGCCAGAGTGTTTGAAGGGTTTCCGGTTTGGTGGTAATGCAGTGGACTCGGGTAAGCTCCAATCTTGCGGAATTTCCCCCCCAAAGTGTGCTCGTGTGTGTGTGTGGGGGGGGGGGGGGAATTTCCCGTGGTCCGATGCAGCTTTGAGTGCGGATTAACGGTACCTTCAAACACAACCACTTGCGCGATGCGCGCCTGCAATTTACCACTTCATCAAACCGCTAATGTCCGGTTGCTCTCAATACATCTATCTATGATAAGGAATTACCACAACAGCAGAAAAGATAAGAAGGTGAGTGGGGAAAAATATACCGCAGAAACGTCATACGGAAGAGAATTCTTTCAGTATAAGAAAGGAGAAGAAAAACATGCTCAAGCTGGAGTTCTCAGTCGGGGGTTCGTATTTTATTTCGTAGTACACCCGGTGGACGTTTATAAAGGAAAAATAACCTCCTTCACTTTAAAAGGACATTTTAAAAATAATTAAGGATATCACACAATACATTCAACATATTATATTTTAAAAAATACTCATATTTGATAAATATAAATCAACTGTTACATTAACTCATTCAAAACGAACTCCATAATGTTTAAAAAATTACTTGTCAAAACCCCCCACTCCCCGCCACAAAATCATATTATATCATTTAAATAATATGAACCTCGTGGGATCTTGGGTCATGCAGACGAGACTCCACTATTAGGCCTCAGGCTCCATACAAGCGGCGAGCGGTGAGCGTCTGGGCGCAGGTAGACTGAGCGACTCCGCTCAGTTTTATGTCCCAATAGAATGTAGTGGGTTTGGGGATCCGTGGCTACAACAAGCAGCTGCCTCTCAGTGGACGACGCTCATCGCTGACCCCGGACATTAAATTTTCTCTCGCCGCCCGGCGTCAAAACACTCGTACAATGGTTTATACGTTTAAACACGGGTCAATATAATCAAGTCCGCCAAAAATTAACTATTTAATATATTTATCATATTTTGTAAAAAGAAAAGGAAGAAAAATTTGTTAAATTTTGGTATTAAAAAATATAACGACGATTTTTGAGTCGTACTGAGTCTCGATGTACCAAAATAACATTTTAACAGAATAAAAACCGAAACAGTCCTCCAAATTTCGGTTACATGATTTATTAAACCTACATCAATGTCAAAGACTTGTTACCTACATGACGTATGTATTTCCACAGTTGCCTACATATCTAACAATGAATCTGGTTTAATTTATTTATACAGGTATTTCTCTACTTTTGTATTTCAGAATTTGAGTATTTTTCTTACAGAGGCCGAAAGCTTCTGTATTTATTAGCGTAGATTAAATAAATCATTTTAGTTACATTTGGAGGACTTATTTGGTTATTTAGTCTGTTAATCTGCATTATAATAGTCCTTGGTTTGGAACTGTTTAAAATATTTTATTTGGAAGACAGACAGATTGTATTTTAGAGGGAAATAACACGTGGTTCTACAGAACTCTGAAAGATGCTAAAATGCCGAAGTAATATTTTCGGTATGCAATTACGGCTTTCATCTTACAGAATATCATGAAAAATTGATACTCGTCAATAATTATTTATTGTATTATATAAAGTTACATGTCAGTGTAGTATCATTTGTTGATAAACAGCCAATTGAAAAAGTAATTTATTAAGTAATTATTAAATTGCGACATGTTTTGGCCGTCATGCTAAGATAACATGAAGAGGATCCACATGAGGACCGAAACGTGTCGCAATTTAATAATTAATTAATAAATTACTGTTTACAATTGTCTGTTATTGGATTTTTGTCTTCAAATATTTATTAAATTGAAATACCTAACAGAAACAAATTTTCTTTTCGTCTCTCTAAAAAAAATTTTTTAAATGAGGTATCTCTGTCCAACTATCTTTGGCTTGGAGTGATCAAATTAATACGCGAATAGTGTTGAAACACAACATGTGGTTTAGAAATTGCTACAAAGATGCTGATACGCCGAGGAAATTTTTTCTGGATTAATTATTGGCGGCTTTTAGCATACCTCAAACGGCACATAAATTACACGACGGCGGAAATAAACTTACTTAGTTGAATCTATTTTAGCACTTCCAGCGGAAATGGAAAGGGGTTTGACCTGCTTTGGGACGTAAAACTATATTGAATTCCTTAAAAGAGTATTTATATATTCAAAAAAACGTGTTTAATATTTTTTTAAAATCCTTAAACAGATGGTGGTTCTCTCCGTCATGCCTTCTATGGGGTGAACGTCATGGTTACTCTTGCCTTTCTGTAAAACGCGTTTCCATAAATAGTTCTTGTTTTCACTCAACACATCACGCGACGACAACATGAACGACGACTGCAGTAAGTTGACGCTCAGCAGGTCTGTATCGTACCCGGCCCCGCTCATCGCTTTGCCTCCCTGGCTCTCCGCCTCTCAAACGCTTACCGATCGCCGCTTCTATCGTGCCCGAGGTCAGACGCACTTCTTAGAATACTATCTTAACGAAACTTACTTGGTGGGGGCGGAACAGTGTAAGCGTTGGTGACAACAAATTTTTCACAAAGGTAAATCGTGGAAAAATTACCCAAGGAAAAGGACCACGGGGATATTCAACAGCTGGGGTAATGAAATAAAGTAAAAAAATGTAGAACATTTACGAAAATGTTCATTAGCAAACTAAACAAAATTGGAAAATCTAGAGCTCGAGTACGAAATCTGTTTTCAAATAGCCAAAGACAAAATATTGCAGAGTAAAACTCAGGCAATACGAAAGGGGTAGGAAAAATAATAAGGAATACATAAAAAAAAGACTGTTTGTAAATGCGAAAAATAAAAATTAGGATTTTTATACAAGCTGCTAAAGGGTAATATCAGCAATCAAAAATTAAAAAAGTGTCCAACTTAAATTAAATTCAGATTTGTAGAAATGTGACCAAAAGTCAGAATACTTATTTGAAAATGTTGAAATTTACAGGTTGTTAAGGAATGTACAGTAATAGTATTCGGTATTAACAGGACCTAATTTGTGATTTTGTGATCGAAGATGTGCAGTTGTGTGCAACCACGTCTTCGCTCGCGGAATCTTATATAAGCGGTTTTTGTTGTATACATGGAGCACCATTGGACTGCAGTTCATGACCAACGAGTTCTTAGATAGATAGATAGATAGATAGATAGATAGATTTATTCACCATTAGCCCTCTAAAGAGGAAATAGGATTCGTCACAAATGTACAGTAGATAAATTGCATATAAACTTATAATACACAAAAACACACACAAAAATTCATATCTGTTTATATTAGTCTAGTCACTACAATCATACACAATATTTTTAGGAAACACGCACACGACACTAATCACTTCCTGGTATTAATCTCCTGTCGCTAGGTACGGCGGGATGTCGTCATAGATATTTACTAAAACAGAAAGCAGAGGCAGGAAAACAGAACCAAAAGGGGAAAACTGGACAAACTATTTACATATTTATAGCATATTCGGCAATTTTGTAGGCAAGGCAGTTCAACGAATGTCAGACCGATTCAAAAATTCGTGTACGGAGTAATAAGTTCCATTGACAAGGTAAGTTTTACACTCCTTTACGAATAAGTTGTAGTTGTTGATGTTCTTTACATGATCAGGAAGGCTGTTAAATAGTGCGATACCGGAATAATGAACGCTAGACTCGTAGTGACTGAGGCTGTGCTTGTCAGACCTAAGAACTGAACGGTTTCTTGTGTCATAGCCATGATTGTCCCCGTTACTTGCAAAAAGGTTCATGTTGCGTTTAACAAATTTTAGTATTTCTAATATGTAAGCGCTAGGTAGAGTCAGAATATGGAGTCTTTTGAACAGCGGCCTGCAGCTTTCTCTAGCATCTGAATCTGATATAATTCTAATGGCTCGTTTTTGCAGTTTGAAGACATCCACACTACGAGAACAATTGCCCCAGTTGGCAATACCGTAACACATATGTGAATGAAAGTAGGCAAAGTAGACTAGTGAAGCAGTTTTGGTATCAACTTGTTGCGTCAATAGTCTCAATGAGTAACAAACAGAACTAAGTTTGCGCACGAGGCTATCAATGTGCAAGTTCCATTTTAATTTCATGTCGACTTGCAAGCCGAGGAAAGTCGCATGATCAGAGAACTTATCCGTTACGATGTTGTTGGTTTCTGTTGTAAAACGAACTAACTTAGTTTTCTGTACATTGAGTGTTAATTTATTGGCGGCGAACCAAGTATTTAGGTCTCTAGATGCAGTCTCAATCTTCGCATTGAGATTATTTAGATCAATGTCCGTAATTAACAAATTAGTGTCATCTGCGTATAAGACAGATTTTATAGGGTCCATATATTCTGGAAGATCGTTAATATACAAAAGAAAAAGCAGGGGACCTAATATTGAGCCCTGAGGCACGCCACAAGAAATGCCCTCCCATTCTGACAAGTGCACCTCACCAGCTTTGTTTTTTAAGGCTACCTTCTGTTTCCGATTGTTGAGATAAGATTCAAAGAGTGCCAAAGCGTTGCCTCTGATCCCATAATATTCTAATTTTTGGAGGAGTATGCTGTGGTCTACAAGATCAAATGCCTTCGAGAGATCAGCAAAAATTCCGGCTACCTTCAGTTTTTCATCAAGGGAATTTTGTATACTCTGAATAAACTCGTACATAGCGGTGCTCGTGGATTTTTGTTTGAGGAAGCCATGTTGTGCTGGAGTAATTACTTTATACTTCGTCAAGAATTCAAGTAACTTTTTGTGTAAAATTTTTTCTAGTATTTTGAAAATATCGGAAGTAGAGAAATTGGTCTGTAATTTGATGCGTCGGTGGGCGAACCCTTTTTGAAGATCGGAATAACTTTAGCAGCTTTAAGAGAGTCGGGAAAAATGCCGGTAGAAAGACACGCGTTGAATATGATTTGAAGGGGAGTAGCCATGACTTCGGCACAGTAGTTCACGACTTTGCTTGAGATGCCATATATATCCGCAGATTGGGTACATTTTAGCTTTCTTATTACGTTTATTATTTCGATACTGGTAACCGGTTGAAGAAAAATGGAATTCTGAACACTCGGTACGGCGTTTTGTAACTCGGTACGGCGTTTTGTAAAATATATATATTTTTAAATATCGAGTTATTTACAGTCGCATCAACAGCTCAGATTATTAGCGATTAATTATTGGAAATTAATTTGCCTCATCGGGGGCCTGATTTGTCGAGAGTTTCTCTCACGCACACAAACGTCCAAGCCCTCGCCGGGATTCGAACCCGGGCCTTCTCTGATGCGAGGCAGTCACGCTGACCCCTACACCACATGAGGTCAAAAGGTGAGTTGCCCAAAATTGTACTCTTCTTTCAGGTAATACACCAATTAGCACGTAACGTTTCTTCTTTTTGTTTAGGAGAAGTCTTTAGAGTTATTTTATTAAAAGTACAATTTCTTTTTTTATTTTTGGCCATGGAAGTTAAACAGTGGTACAAAATGGAAACGTTTAGAAATTATTGTAACGCGGGTATTTTGGTTTATTTTTGCTTTGTCTCGGAAGTGTTGTTTGCTGTGGTTTGGAGAATTCGAATTCGTGCACGTGTGTGGGGGTTGAGGAGATAAATATTTCAATCCAAATAATTTTCGTGTCCTGTCTCGATTGTTGGCCTCAACATGACAGAATAGTTGGCCATTGTTGACTACGGAACTGCAGCTGCGTGTTATAACTCTTGTAACAATGGAAGAATCAGTGAAACTGACATTTCGACCAAGTTTTCAAATAATGAAAAAAGAAAAAAAATGGGAGGCTATAATGGAGGGAACGGAGATAAGCCTTTGAAGCTGGGCAGTTGTTATGCGCTCACCGAAGCTGGTGGATGTGATTATGAGAGGCTCCGTATTGCGTTACGTGTATACGTTTTAAGTGTCACCGATATACATATCTCACGAGTTCTGCTGTAAACTTTTCAAAGTTAATGTCTCTGATATAGTCCGAGGCAGAAGAGTTCATCGAAGATACACAATTTAGTACGACGGCTTGCCAGCAATCAATCCCGGAGGCCGACGCCTTAGCCAGTGGTCAACCCCTGAGTCGACGCCTTGCATTGGTCTTGACTAAAGTCATCACTGCACTTAACCCGTTCTGCCGGCTGTGAGATTTGGAGACGCCATTACGTCGGTACGAGAGCTACAGCAAGCAACACAACACAGAATAGCAGTACGTATTTGGTACGGGCAACAGATCTCTTCTACGTAAAAAAACACAGGTGCCTGAGATAAAAGTTTTTCATGCTTACCTCTTCTAAAGTTATTACATATTCTTAAATGGTCGATATTATTTTTGATTTAAATAAATAATTCTTTTTCAATATATAAGTTATTTATTTAACAATGTAACGTAAGACTATCAGCTATTTTCCCCTGATTTGAATATCAGTAACGTTATCTGTAGATGACGTCACACGGCTTCTGATTGGTTGCTACCTCGGCTATCGAATTGATAAGTGGTGTGACGTCACTGCGGTTACCCTTCTTAGGAAATTTCATTTTCCCGTGGTTTCTGCAAGGAGTAACCCTTTCCGTGCATTGGGGTGTTGAAAAGTGGGTCTAAGGTTAATCTAGTGCGGGGGAGAGATTTCACGGTTCACACACACGCAAGGGCAGACAGGTGGAATATGTGTTAGCGAGTGTGTGACACACACGAGGGGGTGTCAATGCGTGACATATGAGCCTTTGCGTTTACCCTCTCTCCCTAGAGGGTTGGGTGGGTTGTGATTTACCGGGGTAGTTCCCTGTCACCCCTAATGGATATCCAATGGCGTCCGCGGATTAATAGTGTTAGTAGTCCCTGTGAAAGCTACACCTCACTGCATCGCCCCCACCAACCCCTTCACTCCGAATAATAAAACACTGCTTATCTTCGTTTTGCTTAGTAATCACACTCCTAATAATAATAACCTTGTTCAACCTCGACCCTTTCCATGTTAATTAAATGCATCAAAATTCCGTTCCACCCCCGAACATTTCGATTACGAGATTCTCGGAGTGTGAACGGCAAAAAAAATATATATACAGTACTGATTATTCTCATGATGGATTTTCAAAGGCATTCCTCGAAACTAATATTAATAACAACATCAGCAACGGTTGTAGTTACAGTAGTAATTACCAACTGCGAAATGGAATTCCGACTTTCCTAAACCGACCACCAATCCTTTCAAATACAAATAGAGGAATTCTAGCATTGTTATCAATGCAACAACGTCATTTTTTGTTAATAAAACCAGCTCAAAGGTCGAAATATTAACCCTACAAAGAGAAACAAACGTAAGGGAAGGAAATATTAAACACGAAGAAAAAAATCAGCTAGGAAAACTAAATTGGGTGAAAACTATTTTTTTGTTGCTCCCTATTAAGAAATACTCAAAGAAACCGAAAAGCCTAATCTTTTTCACTGAGGCATTAAAAAACGTGTTTAAAGAAACGATAGTTTCAACACGAAGCTAATAAATTAAATTGGTGCTTCATTTAAGATCTGCAAGAAATCAAGAAAATTGACTACAAAACTCATTTACGATAAATTGTTCACAGAAAAGACGAGATTTGTGACGGTATTGTTTTGAATGCAAAACATGGTCTGAACAAGTCGTTGTCGCCCGAAAAAATTATTTTAAGTACGGATTTTTTCTTCAAGGATATAAAAAATTGTACTATACGACTGATAATTGATAAATTGTTAATTTTGTTATCATTTACCGCGACGTTTTTAAATCAAGAAGCAATGTAAATGATAAACTAATTCTACATTTTTTAATTTAGAATTTTGAGGGAACTTTCAACCGTTTGTCATATTTGACAGTAAGAGTAATTTTTTTTTCACAAACCATTTACATTTTAACAAAGATTTCACATATAAATTTTTAAATAACATAAATTATAAATTTAATATTCTTTATAAAATATAACCTTTAATTTTAAACTCTTAACTGACCTAAAATCATCAGTACACAAACCTTCAACCAGTCCTAAAAATTTATTTTGAAACTATACAATTTTAAATATAAAATTTATAATTTATTTTATTCACCAAATTTAATTTTTGAAATTATTTGTAGATTCTTGTTAATATGTAAAAAATTTCGGAAAAATTATTATTTGTCCTGTTTAATACGTCAAACAGCTGAAAGGTCCGCAAGTTCTGAATTAAATATTTGAAAAAAAACTTTAATATTTCATTTAAAATGCTGAAACATTAAAGTATTATTAATTATAATTTTAACTAAAGATAATTACACTTGTGTTTTTAAATGAAGTTTAAAGCAGACTAAATTGTACAAAAAAAATATTAACAGAGCCAGAAAAATTATGTAGACCAAACATTTAATCCTTTTCTTTTTTAAAACTAATACCTTGAGAAATATTAATACGATGACATATAGAAGACTGACCTGCATTATTAATATGAATAGTGACAGAAAATTGTTCTAGACTAAAATTAAGTCATTTTATTAAAACAAAACCGTAATGATTATTAATCTGATGGAGATGCAAAAACGTTAATCCTAATTTAAAAATTACATAGACGATTTTTCATATGAAGAGAGACAGAAAACTGATATAGACCAAACAATTAGAGGAAACAAAATATGAATCCTTCTTTTAATATGGACCTACAGGATTATTAACTTTTTTAAAAACATAAATAAAATAAAGTGTGTGGAAAAACTAAGACGTCGTCGCAAATAATTTTTAATAGGATTTTTCGGCTTTATTTGCCTCTCAAGGAATAGTAAGAAGAGACATTATGAAGAGACTACAGTCCGTTTAATATTATATATTTATATATATATATATATATATTGTAATACCAATTAAACAGGCTATTAATTGTTTTTAATATAATTTAATTGTTGGCGGTACGACAATCGCAGAGGGTCTTTCTTTGTTAATAATGGAGACTGGAGACCGCGTGCTTAGAGAACTCAGTCTGCGTCGAGCCTGGGTCGAAAAAGGATACATAAAAGAGTCTGAAATATATACAACACAGTAAAGTTTGATAATTAAAAGGAATGAATAGGGCTTTTTAGGAAGTCCAACGGTGAGATATAATAGTTTACATAAAACGCTAGTAAACAGTTTTGACGGAGAGACTCATAAAATCGCAATTTGTAAGCAGAAGTTTTGCTTCACAAACTGAACTAATTTTCGCATAAAGAGACTTTAAGGAGACCTACGTCCGGCAACTGGCTGAGGGTGGGCTAATCCAGGTTCCAGGATAGCAGAGATCCAGAGTAATTACCGTGTGTTAATGAGTAGAATCAGTGTATAATGACCTGTTTAGTGGGTGTTGACTTCAAGGTACAAGAGTCCGAACTGGTACCAGTAGCACTGTCGTTAGTACAAAACAATTATTAATAACTGTAAACGATAATTAAGGGGTATGGTCATATTTCGTTCGCGTTTTTCTTTCCGTTCGTTTTCTTTTACTTTTGTATTTAATATTGTATTCAGTTAACTTCAATGAGTTTGGTTTGTTAATATTTTAGTTAATTGTATTTTTTCTTCCTATCAAACCCAGTGATGACCCTGAGATAAAGAGAAATACGATGTCGTTGAATGTAAAAATATAAAGCTGTATTTTCATAGAACGCCACGAATTAATCAAATAAAATTGAAATATTTGTTTGTTAAATTGATGGAATTTGGCGTGCAGGGTTTATAATGTTTAATTATCAACAATAAATTTTTAAATACATAATAATTTTGTTAATTATTCCTATTAATTAAGATCACCTTATTAATCATTACATAAATGGCCCAACAACGTGGGACTAATTTAATTCATCCCCGTTTTTAATTATTACAAAAATGGCTTCACCAACGTGGGGCAAATCTTCTTTTTAATTATTACAATATATATATATATATACATACATATATGTATGTACAAGGAATGCGATATTTACTGCTCCTTTCGAAGGCAAAACCGACGCCGACGACGTGCAACTTCTCATAGCAGGTAATTTAAATTCCATTAAACCCTTACAATAATTCAAACCCACTCTAAACTTCACCCCAGTTTTTCTTCCAAAACTGTCTAATGAGGAAAAAAATAATAAAACAAAACTACTTTACCCCTCAAATCCACTTCAAACTCCATATCCACGTATTTTCTCTCCTCATTGTCCTCCATCAAATAATTATTAATTTCCTTGTGTATTGTGAACGATGATAAAGCACCTTAACTTTTTTCTTCTATTCTAATATTTTTCCTTCCTCCATCTCTTAAAATACAGCAGGGAAAATATGTTTTTACTTATCTTCTCCAACATTTTTTTTCATCCCTCTTCCTTGAGTGAATCGCGGAGAACTACGACGGCGTCGGGGGTTTGTTTGCATTCAATTACCGTAGAGTTTGTTTTCAACCCCTTTTCACAGACACACACACACAAGCGCATTGATAGACAATCGCCAACGCACAATGGACGTTGGAAGCGAGAAGAATTGGCTGGGGTGAAAAACAATACGGTCTTCCTCTGTTGCGAAAATAATTTTCGATTAATCATGGAAAAGAGGGTTTTTCCTTATTTTCGCGTGTGGTCTGTGTATTTTTAGGCTGTAATTTTTTAATCAGCGTCATTGTATCACGTCACAGTAGAAATTTTTTTTCATCAAAATACCCTCCCAGTTTCTTTGGAATGTTTTAAAGAATTTTATTCTGCGGCCTAGTTGGTCCAGTCCCGACGCACTGAAGGGTAGCGCAATCCCTCCTCTCTGACACTCCACCTGTTCCCTCTCCTCGAAATCCCCGACACACAGAGAGGGAAATCTCATCTGCTGACGTAATTCCAGGAGTCTCGTGGATAATTTCCCCTGGAATTCGTATGTTAGCGTTTAGGGTAATTGGACTCGGAGACAGACAGGCGCCCACCTTCATCCCTCACTCCCATCCGTCCCTTTCCGCTGCGTTGCCAAGGAAAAAAGGAAACACTAGTAGAGGGTTGCCGAGGACGTAGTAGGAAGGTTTTCTTATTAACCCCGAGGGCACCGCACCTTGTCTCACTTTCACCACTTTCTGTCTCTCTCTCTCCAGGGAAAAAAAAAGCGAAGCACCTTTCTCTTGTGCAGAATTCAAGATCCCCGTCGCCTGGGCCTTTTTTTCCTTCCTTCTTCTTCTTCTTCTTACCTCCCCTCCAGAACAACTTTTAATTTAAACTTCGGTAAACTCTTATATTAAGGTTGAGGATGGGAGTAGACAGGGGTTTGGTTGGGGAGACTTTGAAATTCAGAATTATATAATTTTCCCAGGGTTCGCAGCGCTCACATTACCACAGTAATTTGATTTTCGCCTCAGTTTCTCCATCCTTATTTCTCTTCCGTTTCCTCCGTGTGTTGCGTGTAATAGGATTGACATGGTCTTGAACGTGAAACTTGGGGGAAGGGGGGGGGGGCAGATTTCTTATTTCACCTCCCAGCCCTTCCTTCATATTTTTCCACCCCCTGGTTTCCTCCTTTTTCTTATGTGTTTACGTCATTCTTCCTTAGTTTCTTCTCAAATTAAAAAAAACTCTTATAGTAAACGTATCTGGCTAAAACGTCAGGACGAAATAAGAAGGTTGTTGATCTCAAGGTAGCCTCGAAAGTAATGCACGACGTTTATTCGAAAATAACAATTCTCATCCTACAGCTTCCAGTGTGTAGAAACGAAACTTCATTTTTACGCGAAATGTTCGGACTCAAGTCCCCAGTTCTGATTTATATACTTTCTTCCTCGCAAATGAATACAGATACTCTTTGAAACGCAAGACTTTCTTCCATTTAAAATATGATACTTGTAATCATTTCAAAATGCTCTGCACAAGACAAGTTTCATCATGCCGCAGTTAATCGTCTCTCCCATTAGCGATTCACAGCCAGAAAAATGGGTTATTCTCAGCCATTTAAAGTGATTTTTTAAAACCAGAACACTCGTTAGAAAGAGAATTTAATTCTCTAAACCGTTTCTTCTATGACAAATACGTGTACTGCCGACCATTTTGGAGGTATCAGCACTACAAATATGACAAACTGCATTCTTTTAGAAAATGACGTAAAATGTCGTAAATTTGACGAACGATTTTTACCACTTTTTTCAACCGAATTACGTACTCGATTACACCGTTCGATGCACAATTTTATGTTTTACTATTTATTACGTTCAGTAATAACGCGTGTATTTTGGTTTAGTTTTGCTTTGTCTCGGAAGTGTTGTTTGGTGTGGTTTGGAGAATTCGAAATCGTGCACGTGCGTGGGGGCGGAGGAGATAAATATTTCCATCCAAGTAATTTTCGTGTCCTGTCCCGAATGTTTCCCTCAAAATGACAGAATAGTTGGCCATTGTTGACTACGGAACTGCAGCTGCGTGTTATAACTCTTGTAACAATGGAAGAATCAGTGAAACTGACATTTCGACCAAGTTTTCTAATAATGAAACAAAGTAAAAGAATGGGCGGCTATAATGGAGGGAACGAAGATAAGCTTTCAAAACTGGACAGTTGTTCAGCGCTCACCGCAGCTGGTGGATGTGATTATGAGAGGCTCCGTATTGCGTTACGTGTATACGTTTTAAGTGTCACCGATATATAAATCTCATGAGTTCTGCTGTAAACTTTTCCAAGTTGTTGTCTCTGATATAGTCCGAGGCAGAATCGTCGTGAGAAAGGGGCCAAAATTTGTTAGTGAAGAGTTAATCGAAGCCACACAATTTAGTACGACGGCTTGCCAACAATCAACCCCTGAGTCGACGCCTTGAAACGGTCCTGACTAAAGACATCACTGCACTTTACCCGTTCTGCCGGCTGTGAGATTCGGAGACGACGGTACGAGAGCTACAGCAAGCAACACAACACAGTACGTATTTGGTACGGACAGCAGATCTCATCTATGTAAAAACCACAGGTGCCTGAGATAAGAGTTTTTCATGTTTAACTGTAAGAAACGTTTATAAAAAATTCTTTAATGGTCAATAATTTTTTATTTAACGTAAAAACGCAGCCCACAAAAATAATTTTTTACAGAACACTATTTTCAAAAGACTGCCCTATGCTTTGTCTATTAGCGAAAAACTGAAAAAGAGGTGCATCATTTCGTGGTTTTTATGTTACAGAAACTTTTACTGAGACCTTTAAAATGGGAAATGTTGGGTTTTTCACTAATGATCGCAACATATACAAGATGTAAAATAAAACGCCCGACCTTTCGCACGGTAGCCACTGTGGTGTTGCCGAACCTGATTAACCACTACAGAATCTCTGTACACGCCTTTTAGCAACGTCTTGTGGATGTTTTCCTTACTATCGCGTTATCAAGAAACAGGAATGATGTTGGAACTGGAAAAAACCTTGTGTTCCCAATTTTTTTATTTGTGTGCATCTTAGTATCTATTTGTTTCAAAATGAAAAAATTTACGTCTGATTGAAAATAATTAATGAGAAAGATAGCCAATTCAGACAAAATAAGTGATAATATAAATACAACACAACGTTTCTGGGATCTTTGTCCCTTATCGCAGGCATAGAGCGACACAACTGCACTCGTTAGTTGACAAAACTCAAAAGCGACGAGAATGCAACGAGAATGGGAGAGCCAAAGGGTTTGCGTAACAATAAGGGAGCAACGACAATGGGAAAACATAAGGTTTAGCGTAATAGGAATTATTGCGTTCCATAGTGTCCTTTCTTACATTAATACCTGTGATGTTTGATTTAATGTGAAGCATGTCTGAAATGATTTCTGGAATTGTACCTGGTGTCAATGTCTAAAATCTTAGCATTTTGCCAATCAAATATATGTTTCGAATTGATAACATGTTTGGAGACTACAGATTGTTTATCAATGGGAAGTTTTATATTAGACATCTGTTCCTTGATACGTGTGTTAAGGGAACGTTTAGTTTGCCCTATGTAGCAGGAATTACAATTAGAGCAAGAGATTTTGTAAACAACACAATGTTTGCTGTAGGTGTCCAGTGGGTCCGTGTTGTTTTTCTCTTGCTCTTTTTTTTTTTTTGATTTATTAGACAAAACTTTCTCTTGCTCTAATTGCAATTCCTGCTACATAGGGTAAACAAAACGTTCCTTTAATATACGTATCAAAAAACTTATATATAATATCATATTTCCCATTGTTAAACAATCTGTAGTCTCCAAACATACATTTGATACATAAGATCTTAGACATTGACACCAGGTACAATTCCAGACTCATTTCAGAGACGCTTCACATTAAATCAAACACCACAGCTATTATTGTACGAACAGACACTATGAAACTCAACAATTGCTACGATCCTTTATTATTACGCTAACCATTCGACTTTCCCATTGTCGTTGCGTTTTCGTTGCTTTTGAGTTTTTTCAACTGACGAGTGCAGTTGTGTCGCTCTAGGCTCTTCTTCGCACCCGTGGAAATGGATAAGGATCCCAGAAACGTTGTGTGGTATTTATATTATCACTTATTTTGTCTGAATTGGCTATCTTTCTTATTAATCTCTTTGTTTTTAATTGAAGCTTCTGCTAATTAAATTTTCTTCTTTATTGGAAAAGATCGGAGGAGTTACTTCAGAACAAAACCTGTAATTCCTTTATATTATTTTAAGTTACCCTAGTCTGTCTTTCTTTTATATTAAACGTAAATTTTTTTAATTAAGACGCGTCATAAATCAGTCTTCAGCTTGCCCCATCCAGAGTCAAGCTGTTTTTCCTCTCTGTGTCTTATCTTCCCTGAGACTTTCACTTAACCGTAGCCGCAGCCATTGAATTTTTACCGTGGAACCCCCCTCGTCGTGTAGATTAACAGTCCTTGGCTTCTCCAGCATCCCCCCTCCCCCCCGTCTCTCATATTCAGCGCGGCGGCACACACAAAGAAGCGTCTTCATCTGCGTTGGTGTTTCATCGCTCGTCGCATTTGCATTGGTCCGTAATATTTTACGACCCTCTCTCGGTTAGAATTAAGGGTGGATGCTTGCTGCTGGAAGCGAAGAACTGTGGGGTGGGGAATGGGGGTGGTTTCCCGTAATTCACGTTGCAGCCCTCAGGGCATCATCATCATCATCGTAGTCAACAACAACGACGATTACAACCACCACACTGAGTTTCATTTTACCCCCACCGCCAAACAACTCAGGAAAACAAAGTTTTCCCCCTGTCTCCCTCACTCTCCTAAAACCCTGCGTTGGTACAGTTCATTGTCGGAGACGCGCCAATGTTGCGCTGGATCAGTCCACAGCATTTTCTGTAAGATTTTCTCCCGCCTATCGAATTAATTCCTAGGATTTTCTTGAAATAACGAATAGATTTCCCTACCTTAGCTTAATTCGTTTATCCTATTACTCATTTTATGGTGAAACAACAAATAAAAGAATTATTACATACATAGATGCAGAAACAGAACGAAGTAAATAAACATATAGCACAGTGAACAAAAAGTAAAGTAAATTTATTAATAAAATATAAATTATTTATTTATTCTTCCAAATCAATTTCATCCCCTTCCAAATAATCCCCGTCCGATAAAATGCACTTTTTCCAACGCTTTTTCCAGGCCTCGAAACAGTCGGAATAGTCTTTTTCCGGTATAGCCTTCAAGACCTTCTTCGATTCGCTTTTTATCTCCTCAATCGTGTCAAAACGGCGTCCCCGCATTGGCCTTTTGAATTTGCTGAATAGCCAGAAGTCGCACGGAGCAAAATCAGGCGAATAAGGTAGTTGCGGAACGATATGAGTCGAGTTTTTGGCAAAAAAGTCGCGAAGAACCAATGCAGTATGACATAGTGCATTATAGTGATGAAGGAACCAAGAGTTGCTCGCCCATAATTCCGGCCGTTTCAAACGAAAAGCTTCACGCAAACGACGCATAACGCTCAAATAATATTCGTTGTTGACAGTTTGGCCCGGCGGAAGGAATTCATAGTGCACCACACCACGATAATCAAAGAACACTGTCAACATGACCTTGATTTTCGATCGACTTTGCCGTGGTCTTTTCGGTCTTGCTTCACCTTTTGCACGATATTCGCCGGATTGGTCGGTGGTTTCAGGGTCGTATGCCTAAATCCAACTCTTGTCTCCAGTAATGATGCATTTCAAGTGGTCCTGATAGTCAGACAGCAAAGTTTCACACACATCAACGGGACGCTTTTTTTCCAAAAAAATGGAGCGATTTTGGCACCAATCGAGACTCGACGTGTTTGAGACACAAAACATTCTTCAAAATGGTTTGGGCTGAACCAAATGATATTCCAACACTATCAGCGAGATCTCTAATTGACCATTGATGATTTTCAAGCACCAAATCTTTGATTTTTTGGACGTGGCTCTCGTCGGTAGACGTTGATGGTCGTCCAGAGCGCGGTTCGTCTTCAACGCGTTCTCGGCCCTCTTTGAACTCGTTGTACCACTTATAAACGTTTTTTTGTGCCATAGTTTGATCACGAAAGGCCTTCCACAACATTTTCAACGTGTCCGCACAAGAATATTCGTTCCGCAAACAAAATTTGATGCAAGTTCTTTGCATAACAAAATCACCCATTACAAAAATCGAAAAATTCACTTTTGTTTGTTTACAAAAACACGTGTAACTCGGAGATAATTAAACGTTTTCACAAACAGACGCTTGGAAAATATTATAGACAGCCATACCAACCTAGGAAAAAAAACAGATGGCTTCCTAAATGCCCGGGAGTTTTAAATGACAATTTCACCTTCCTTTTTTTCACAGTGGTATACACGTATAACAAAAATATAAAAGAAATAAACATTGTATAGATTTAGTTGAAAAATTGATAATTATAGTTTTCTTCTAGAATCCTCTAGATGGAAATATATGCTTGTGGTACAGCAATTATAGAACTTAAACGTAATCCATAATTGAGAATGTCAGATATGGTTCATGCTTTACATATTGATTTAAAACGGACATAAATATTATTGTTGATTATAAAATAAGACTTTTAATTTATGAATAATTCTGTAAAATTATTGGATTATTTATGTTATACGTAATTTTTTTAATGTAATTTTTTAATTAATGTAAAATGGCCAAATAGATTTCGACCCATAAAATATTGCCTGTAAATATTTTCTTGTATTTCTTTTACAAACTTCTAAAAGTTTTTCCTTATAGGATAAAATTTCTTAAAATTGTACGTGATTATATTCGGAAACACTTTTAAAATTCGCCACAGTCACAACGAAAATTCAATTACATAAAAGCAATCCGCCCCTAATGTACCGTTATTAACTTCCAATTACGACAAATTGGCAAAAAGTTTCGTTTTTCTTGTTGTTGTTGTCGTTGAAGTTTTTCCCTCGGAGGAAACTTTGTGGGTTATCACACAACTGGAAAACCCATAATTATATGGGGGGGGGGGGCAAAAAGGAAATAAACGACCGGGCGAGATTGTCACGAAAACCTTTTTTTATTCTTTTTGTAATGGACGAAATTATAAATATTTAAAGTTTGTAACTTTCCAGAGGGGAAAATTTAACCAATCACGAACCGAGAGATTTAGCAAATGATCCGTTGTCTATACGATGATTGAGATCAATAAATTTGACATTAAAAAAAAAAAATTTTCTTTCTCTTCTGATTGATAATTTATTTTATGTCCTTCACATCGACTTTCACTTCCCTTATATATTTTTTCCTAACATCATCGTATATTATGTTTATTTGAATCAGCAAACACCGCAGGTCATCTTAATCTTCATCAAGCCCTCTATTTACCTTAAAAATCAATCAATAATACCAAAATTTACTGTTTGAATAAATTCTCAAAACTTTTTTTTCTGCCTCATATAATAATTATTCCTAATTTTTATCTTTATAACTGATTACTCGTATATTTTATTTAATAATTTTAATTTTAGGATCTTTATTAAACCTGTAATAAATACTTTAACATGTATATTGTATACAAACTTTATTTTTCTTGTGTTATTAAGCTTGATTAATTCAGAATCTTCAAATTTTAAATTTAACGTCAATAGTTGTAGTCAGTAAACGAGTTTCAGCATAATCCTCTCTCGAGTATTTTTGGTTTCAGCAAAATTTCATAAAAAATCAACAATTTTTAACTGTTATTTACAAACTTTTCGTCTTAAACGTTACAACAAATCCATCTCGTATCAAAAACTTTTTTAAAGGTGTTTCGACAGGACTGTATGACAGATCTATTGTTTCAAAGACATTTTATGACAGATCTAGTGTTTTGAAAATATTTAATTGCTAATATATGATTTACTATACAACAATGTTGTTTTTACATAGAGTTTAAATAGTCAGAAATAAATTTATATACCGTACGGAAAATACAGAATGTCCAGGGGGGGATGAGCCTGCGAGGGCTATTCTCTCGCAGGCAATACCTGCAAGGGATGTTCTCTCGCAGGCAGAACCTTGTAGGAGAGATACGAAGGGGCAACCTTTGGCGATGCCTTTTCCTCTAAGGTTCGCACAAGCCGAGGCACCTCGACCTGTTCTGAGAGGTGTATGTTCCGGCGTCACAAACCTTGGGCATACGGTAAGAGTTGTCCGCTATTCCCATTGGAATAGTCGGTCAGCTGCCTCCTAAACTGGTCGAGGCACGGAGTAGGAAAGGCTGCGTACCCACAGCAAACTCCTCACCCGCTATCGGAAGGGCGTGGGACAAGTGCCCAGTGCCCGACCTACCTGATGCAGGTTTTTCTAGGGTTTTCCCTGCATTTCATTAGGCGAATGCAGGACGGGATCCTTAAAATATAGCCCGAGGGCCCTAGTTAACCCTTGGGTACCATCCTCTACCCTTCCGCATCCCCTCTTTTGAAATCCCTTCCTATGCTATTAAAGGGGAGTTGCCCAACGTGGATTACCCTCATGTAGCCTGTTACCCTAAAAAAAATAGAATGTCCAGGAGCTCTGGCGGAGGTAGGATCCTTAAACCATAGCCCGGGGGCCTAATTAACCCTTGGCAACCTTCCTCTACCTTTCCGCATCCCCCCTTTCAGATCCCTTCCTATGCCCACCATGTGGTTTATCCTCATGTAGCCTGTTACCCTAAAAAAATAGCCTGTCTATAAAGGTAGCCTGCGAGAGAATTCTCTCGCAGGGGGACCTTCCCAGAGAGCTAGCTTGGGGATGCCTTCACATCTCAGGTTTTTTTGAACTAAGGTTCCCACATGCCGAGGCACCTCGGCCAGTTTTGAGAGGTCTATATTCCGGGGTCGCAGACCTTGGGCATACGGTAAGAGTTGTCCGCTATTCCTATTGGAATAGTCGGCCAGCTGCCTCCCAAACCGGTGAAGGCACGGCGAGGGGAAAGCTGTGACCCCACAGCGAACACCTCTCCCGCCATCGGAAGGGCGTGGGACAAGTACCCAATACACAACCTACCTGATGCAGGTTTTTCTAGGGTTTTCCCTGCATCACTTTTAGGCGAATTGCTGGGTAGGTTCCTTAAACTATAACCCGGCGGCCCTAGTTAACCCTTTCCTACCTTCCTCTACCCTTCCGAATCCCCCCTTTCAGATCCCTTCCTATGCTATTAAAGGGGAGTTGTCACCATGTGGATTACACTCATGTTGCCTGTTACCCTAAAAAAAAATAGCCTGTCTACACCTCTAAACTTGTTTTATAACCAAATTTTTTTTTATCTCACAACGATTTTTGTACGCTTATTCTGAAATCAAGGATTCTTCTTTTTTGTTAAATAAATTTATATAACTTCGGTTATAATTTTAACTTTTGTTTCTTAGTCAAATTCTAAAGCATTCACTTCTTGAATTTTTCATCCCGCCATAAATTTCTTATAATTGACTTTCAGGAAGATCGTTAAAATAGTAAAAATGTGGTTTTCTTTTGTTTATTTTAAAATTGGCAACGGAGAATAACCGAAGTGATTTTAAAGCCTTCGAAGTTGTTGTACTAAGTCTAAATGATATATTATTGCAAGGTAATAAACCGGAAGAGGTCCTAAAACGTTGGTTTCGCTTTGAACTTTTATTTTAAATTGAAACTTTTTCATTTGATCCCTTCGTTTAATCAATTTATTCTGACTGCTCTCCGCCATACTCCATTCGTGTATTTTCTTTAGATAAAGCATCACATCATTTTCAATTTCAAATCGGTAAATTTAACGTCTAATTTCCATCAGTTTTACGTATTTCCTACAAATAACGTGAAACCTGTTTCTTTTGTACGAATTCTGTTGTAAACAATTTACTACGTTTATCTTAAAATATATAAAATTTATGTTTCTGTAGGGTTAACAATAAAATCTTGGTCAGTCTCTAGTTTACAATTAGAAGTTATAATAAAATGTAGGATCTGTTAATTGGTTAAAAGTGATTTATAGAACATAAAAATTAATTCTTTTATTAGATTTTTTAATTTTTAACCACATTACGAATTATATTTTAAAAAATACTATCCTTAAATCTTATTTTATGTATCGAATTTAATTTAGTAAAACTTGTTCTAATTGCGGCTGAACAATTTTTTGTGTTTCAGACAGTTTTTTACTGTACACGTTATTTAAACATCCATATTTCCAGGTTTTTTTTAGAAAGCCGTTAAAGAGAAATAGACGTAAAATTATTTTATTTCAAAAACACTTTAATTTAAATCCTCTCTCTCTCAAAAATGTACTTTTGCATAGATTTCATTTTGTCCTGAATTAAAACATAACTTTTATACTGAAAATGTGAAAAATTATATTCATCCGTTACTTAATTTCCCCAAATCAATTCACGGAAACTAAGGAAGAGGGGTAGGGGTAGACGAGGGAACAGCAGCTGAATTGCGAATTCATGATCAACGGTTGTTGGAAATATTAAATTTTCCATCCCCGTCCCCAGAGTCCCCGTTTTCATAATTAATTACTGTTATCGGAATTATTATTATTGTTATTCGGTGGGGAAGTTTTTTTTAAAAAGAGAATAAAATATATACAACTGGATTGACATTCGTCGAACCCTGGTTGACCCGTGGGTGGGGGGATTGAGGGGGACCAGAAAAAATTCCAAATCGCTGATTAAGCTTTTATTAGTTATTTAAATAATCTATAACTGTATCTGTATTTTACATGAGAGGGGAATAAATGCCTATTCGTTTACAGTCGAATTAATAAAAGGTGATTTGGGGGAGGGGGATATTAGTTGTCAGTATCGCCACCGCTGCTTTTATTGCCGATGCAATTAACCTGAAATAATAATCAAACAAACAAAATATAAATTCTGCTTGAAAATGTAAATGTATTTATTACATTCAACGATCAGAAAATCGTCTCATTTATTTTAAATAAAGAAATACAAGGTTATAAAGTTTATTCCGAATGATTACATATATATTTTAATATTTAAGAATGAAAGTACAATTAAATAATCGAAATATACCACACGCTGATGACGCCAATTTGTGGTATTTACAAAATTAAAGAAATTTATATATTGATGCGTCATTTTAAATTATTTTAACTTTTAAATGAAACGATGTTAATAAGTAAGATTTTTAGTTAATTAAACCAACACATTAATTTATTAGATGCACAAAGATTTCAAGTTACAAAATAAGTTATTCATTGAATTTTTACCAAATTTACCACGTTCAATGAAAAAATTTTACTCTCTCTCTCTCTCAGGGTCTTTAACTGGGCCTTTATTTTTTTTTAGGGCAACAGGCTACATGAGGGTAATCCACTTTGGGCAACTCCCCTTTAATAGCATAGGAAGGGATTTGAAAGGAGGGATGCGGAAGGGTAGAGGAAGGTAGTCAAGGGTTACTAGGGCCCCCGGGCTATGGTTTAAGGGTCCTACCCGGCGTTGCCCGAGATGTCCCGATACACTCCAATTTCGGTTGCTTTTGCGCTATTTTTTTGTAACGCTCCTCGAGAGTGTATATTTGTAAGCGGAACATACCCATATGCATACACACATGTATACACACATACATACCCGTATAAGACAATTTTATATAATATATATAAATAGATAGATATACATACACTATTTAAAACAATTATTAAATTTGTAGAAATATAATTTTTCCATCTGAAATTAAACTATTTGGTGGTTTTAGCAATCTGTAGTTGGTAGCATTGTATAAAATTAATGCAAAACATTACGAAATACGCTGTCTACAATAAAAAAATATCAATTTTGAAAATTTAAGTATTGTTTTTATCATAATTCTATGTATCTTCCAGTGCGTATTGCAAGATATAATTGGGAAACATATTGGTCCCTGATCCCGTTAAATATTCCACGTCAAAAGTCAAGTTATTTAAAAGAAAATTAATGCCATGGATTGTATAACCTTTCATAATGAATTATATTTATCAGTCGATGTGGTATTGGTAGATTTAATTATACTTATTATTCAATCAAAATATTTTTGCTCAGCTTCATTTCTCAGAAATTGAACATCTATAACGTCGTTCCTAAAAATGGAAAACAAATATTGCTATCCTAACCTCAAATTTTTGTTTCACGACACAAATTGCACGCAATAATTTATTTACATTTATACAAATTTATAGAAATACGTTGCGTAAAGTATAATTAATTGTACTTTTAATTCAATTTAAATGTTCCTATTTCTGTACATACCTTTGACTGATAGTGCATTAATTGAATAACGACCATAAAAACTTTCGGAGTTCCGTACGTCATTTTGAATACTTTTATAGTTACAAACATATAATTCAGCAGTCGTACCTTAGACAAATCTTATTATCTTCTGAAATATTATACAGGATACAATAGTACGTTATATTATGAAATTTTATAAATCTCGACCGACTCACATTTGAATGTATTATAAGGCGCCATATTGGCTTTATCAAAGATAGCGGGATAATTAACTATTCCAAATTAACTTTGCGCAAGGATGGTAAAGTGTTTCGTATTGTTTTTTTATTACTATTCGATGGAGTAATACTGGAAAAAATTTTACTTTTTATTCAATCAAAATATTTCTGCTTTATTTCATTACGAAATACAGAACTATATTTAGGATGCGTCAATGTCTTGAAAACTTATGACGTCATCGTCTCGCGCAGTAATTTAACACTAATTCGTAACTTATTTCAATTATAATTATTTCCACGTTTATTCTAGGGGTTTCTCACACCCATAGTACCGGTTCTCGATTTTGGGTGAATAAATATACCAATTTTTGTTGAATTCTGTCCACGCGATAAAATTTGTATAAAGAACAACGTAAATACATACATACATACATACAAATATACATCCTTTTTTATTATATAGATTAAAGGTTTACAATAATAAATTAATTAATTTATGACTTACAGTTTCTCTGGTACCAGGGCATTTTAACTGTTTCAGCAACTTTTACACACACTCAATTTCCTAAAAACAAGCCATTCTTTTCACTGACTCTACACTTCACTGTTGGATTAGCAAGCCATATATCTCGAAGATGACTTATCCCGCAATTATGCCAATTTGCGGTAATTCAAATAATTCCTCCACGACGAATGTTCACAATTATATTTTGGCAAAACTGGTATCCTCCGAAATATTTGCGTAGCAATATCCGGGTGAATACTGCACACTGCTTCTAGTTAACAACTTTACTTTTTAATACTTTGAAAACGTCTTGTCTCTTTCTATAACAACCTCGTTCTGCCGTCCTTCATCGCCGACTGACTTATATGTTCCCTTCAGCGCGCTAACAGTCCTACAATGCTTTAGACCTGTTATTATTGTCGATTCTTGTTTTTAATTTCTGTATTTTTGCCGATAAAAATTCAAGTCCAAAATGTTCTTAATTATTAATTAATTGCCATATATATATATATATATATATATATATATATATATACATACATATATTGTAATACAAATTAAGGAGGCCATTATTTGTTGATTTATAATCATTTGTTTGGCGGCGCCGATCTTAACAAACGACAGTGACTGCGGGCTTCTTTGTCGCCGAGATTTGGTTGGAACTGCAAGCGTGAGAACTACGAGTGTGAGAACTGCGAGCGTTGTACGGAGTTCAGTTGGTGACACTCTGGCGAAGAGAGTAGTTGGTAGGTGATCGTCGAGGAGAGAGGCAGCTTTTGGACGATTGGAAAGATCGGAGAAGGAAGTGAAGAATTCAGCAAAATGGTTCTAAATATTTTATATGCATTGTTAAGCCTTGAAAGAATTACAATGCTGCGGAGATTGTGTGTTTAAAAGAATTGAACTCTGTTATTGGTGTTCGTTGCAGTTTCTGGAACATTTTTGAATAGACTGGTGACTACCGTCCAATTATTTTGTAATCTGTATATAATTGGGGTCACATTAACACTGACCGGTTTCCATGGTCAGAACATCATGGCGTTGGCGATAATACTGGCTAATTAACTGGTGGCCGCGGGCGAAACATCTTCGGTCCGAACGAGGGATCCTTTTGTTTGAAGCTGTGAAAATATTGAACCGTGTGTTTTGTTCAAGTGTAGAGTCTGTGAATAATGGACTTTTTAGTGAAGTGTGTGCCCACGCATCGAAAACGTTAAGTCTGGTACGAAAAAGAAAGTTGCAAGTACAAATCAAAATAATAAATGTGTTGTAAACGGTAATTAAGGGTATAGTCAGACTTCGTTTCTTGTCTTTTCATATTCTTTTTCGTTTCAATTTGTTTGAATTGTTTATTTTCAATTTTATTCTTGAATGTTTCGTACTTATCAAACCCAGTAAAGACCCTGAGAAGAAGAGTTTATTTGTTGTGTAATATAGAAAAGTTTGTATTTTCTTTAAATGCCAATATTTATAAAAAAAAATTGGTTTGTAAATTTGATTTAATGTGGCATAACAAAGTAGGGATAATAAATTGTACCTTTAAAGAATAAATTTGTTTTTAATAATTATCAAATTTTTTATTAAATCATTACTGTAATCATTACATTTTGGCTTTCACAACATGGGGCAAGTTAATTAATTAATTACTTCCCGTTGATTATTACAATATATATATATATATATATATATATATATATATGTCTATACATCTCATCGTATAAATACAGTAATAACGAACTGCAGGAAGTAGGAAACATTTCCTGGAATATGTATAAATATATATATATATATATTAAAACCATAAGTGGGGGTGGTTGGGTGGAATCAGAGAAGTGAAGCGGAAAGGGGGTGGAAAAGTGACCTTTCATTGGAAACTCAGTGACGCATTTAATATAAAATTGGAACAACTCACGATGGCAATCAAATTGCAACTGTTTTGTTCCAGTGATTGGCAACAAAAAAATTCTATGCGCGGTGTTGTTAAATTAAATTATAATCAAAAGTTTTTAAATATACAATACTACGAGTAAAAGTGTAAGACCAAATTACTGAACGTACAATATCAAAAAATGATGAATGAATTTGTTTTAATATGCAGATGATTTCAACGTATTTGGTCATTTCCAACCTCCTTTGTTTAGTGTTTATATTTTATCCTTGCGTAATCGTAATGCAATGGTTTTTAAAATGATTTTAAAATGGATTAACCTCAAAGTGAAAATCCTAATTTGTGGTTGAAAATGATCAAATAGATCAATAGCTTCCGCCTGTTAAAAATATTTTAACACTATATGAGACTGTGTGTGGTTTTCCCCATCAATCCACATTAATATATAATAATTATGTAAAATAGATTTGTTACCATTTTTAATGTATAGCCAAATTCGTCTATAAAAATTTATTTTTATTAATGTGTTTTGTTATTAAAATATTAGGAAAAGGACAGTTTGAATCTTTTTCTTTCCTCTTCAGCCAATTCTGTTTCAAGTTTCAGGAAAATTGAAGGGGTATCGGGTGATTCTAAATTGGAAAAAAATTTCATTCTTGGAAACATTGTTTCGTTAAACATTCTCGCTAGAAACTTTTTCTCCATAAAATTAAAAACCTGAGGGGTATGAGTTAAATTTCAGGCTACCTTTGATGTAGTCCTTATTAAATAAATACATGAAATTAAACGCTGCAACAGAATTTATGCGGAAAAAATATATTTCCCCTCCTTTAAGGTACAGAATATTTTTTAAGTATAATCTGTGTTTACAATTTGCATTATTTTATTTAAAAAATTATAATTGTCTGACATTTACTACACACGTAATAATGGCATCAGAAAATTGTTTATGGCAGAGAAAAAAAACATTATATTTTTATGTTGGGTTAAAAATAAATTGAAGGTGTAAAAATATATTTAAATATATATGTTTAAGGGTTTACACGCGCTCAAATTGTTTTTTTTTATTATTTGGTTTGAATATTTAAAATTACAATGTCTGCTAACCCCAGTTTGCCAAAGCATTTTTTTTTATCCTGTCTCTATGAATATTTGAAGTGTATATTTATTTTTCGCACGTCCAATTTTTATTTATTTTACTGCTATACGTTTCACTCGTATATTTATAATTTCCCAGTATTACTTTTATCGCTCCCTTTCGAGCAATGAATATTTCAAAAGGGATTTGTCGTTCCGTTGTTAAGGGATGAAATTCCGTGATAAAAATATATTTTTTACGACTATCAGTTGGAAATCCTTTCCCAATATCATCCGCTCCTCTTTTACACTTTTGACATTTTCACCTATCAACATAAGGGATGGAAGAACCTACGACAACACTTTTCAGCTCTACACCCTCTCCCTCAAGCCCCTTTTAAAGTCTAACAAATCCTTTTATATTTCATAATCTCTATCTTTCCTCTTTTTTTTGTTTATTGCGCATTGTCTCTCACGGTTAAAATGAAAATTACTGCGGCAAAGGGGTTAGGTTAGAGGGGAAAGTGGTTGCGGGCAGCCTTAAAAGGAGTTTCTTATCGCCCTTAAAATATATTTTAATAAGATTACATCATCAACAACCCCTTTTGTATTGCCGTTCCCTTTTAACTAGTTTCCCCTTCATGACTGTCATTTCTATTACAATAAATATTTTCGGGGAAAACTATAATATAATTACATGGAAGATTACTGATGCGAGGGCTATTCTCTCGCAGGCAGTACCTGCGAGGGATGTTCTCTCACAGGAAGAACCTTGTAGGAGAGACACGTAGGGGCTACCTATGGGGATGCCTTTTCCTCTCCGTTTTTGAACTAAGGTTCCCACAAGCCGAGGCACCTTGGCCTGTTCTGAGAGGTGTACGTTCCGGGGTCCTAGACCTTTGGCATACGGTAAGAGTTTTCCGCTATTGGAATAGTCGGCCAGCTGCCTCCTAAACTGGTCGAGGCACGGAGAAGGGAATGCTGCATCCCCAAAGCAAACTCCTCTTCCGATATCGGAAGGGCGTGGGACAAGTACCCAATGCCCGACCTACCTGATGCAGGTTTTTCTAGGGTTTGTCCTGCATTTCTCTAGGCGAATGCCGGGTAAGATCCTTAAAATACAGCCCGGGGGCCCTAGTTAACCCTTGCTACCTTCTTCTACACTTCCACATTCCCCCTTTCAAATCCCTTCCTATGCTATTAAAGGGGAGTTGCCACCTTGTGGATTACGCTCATGTAGCCTATTACCTAAAAAAAAATAAAAAATATATAATATATTTATATATTACACATATTTCTTTTACTTGTCCCGCTTGGAAGTTAAACTACTTATATAAGAGGGTAATTCTGCGTGTGTGTAACGGAAGTGTCGTCACAATCTAATCAGTTCTCCCCTCAATTATTCGCCACCACCCTAGCCTGATCCTCAATTATATCACACAGATACTTCTCAGTATTCTCCTGAAATGGATCTATACTTCTCTTCTTTCAAATCAATTTTTTAATAAGTTCCATTCCTTATCAGTTTCTCATATACAGTTTTTTATATTCTTTAACCCCGTCTTCTATTATTTGCGTGTATTATGTCCCTACTTTTTTGTTTTTCAGTGTTTCTTTACATTTTGAATTGTTCCGTGATTAATTCTTCCGTTTTTATCTCCCATGACTGTCTCGTTATATCTCATCGACTCTTCGCAATCTTCACCTAAAATCTCAAACTTAATCCATTTCCGTTACATTGTTGTTTACATTGAGTTTCTCTCTTAGTCTTTTTTTTTATGGCAACAGGCTACATGAGGGTGATCCACATTGGGCAACTCCCCTTTAATAGCATAGGAAGGGATTAGAAAATGGGGGATGTGGAAGGGTAGAGGAAGGTAGCCAAGGGTTAACTAGGGCCTCCGGGCTATGGTTTAAGGATCCTACTCGGCATTCGCCTAAAGAAATGCAGGGAAAACCCTAGAAAAACCTGCATCGGGTAGGTCGGGCATTGTGTAGTTGTCCCACGCCCTTCCGATAGCGGGAGAGGAGTTTGCTGTGGGGACGCAGCATTCCCTTCTCTGTGCCTCGACCAGTTTAGGAGGCAGCTGGCCGACTATTCCAATGGGAATAGCGAACAACTCTTACCGTATGCCCAAGGTCTGCGACCCCGGAACATACACCTCTCAAATCAGGCCGAGGTGCCTCGGCTTGTGGGAACCTTAGTTCAAAAACGGAGAGGAAAAGGCATACCCAAAGGTAGCCCCTTCGTATCTCTCCTAAAAGGTTCTGCCTGCGAGAGAAAATCCCTCGCAGGTTACCTGAGAGAGAATCCATAGAGAATCCTCTCGTAGGTGCTGTCTCTCTTAGTCTCTGTTTCCTTTCAGAAATATTTATCCTCTTCGTGACGTCACTGCTAGTTTATCAATAATTTTTAAAAGTATGTCACACGATCTCCCAAAATAGTTGTTTTATATGTTACTTTTTTCTATAGAATGACTACCGACTCATTCCACTTAATCAATTAATGTAGTACGGCGTAACAATTAATTGTCATTTACCTTTAATCAGTTTTATTCACATTCTCATAACATTTTATGCCGAGTTATATATGTGTATAATGTATAGAGTGGTTATTCATGTCCGCTCCAAGCTTCACCCTGGTTGCTTCGAGCATGGTCGCTCTGAACACATGCAAAGTTTGATGACGTCACAGGACATCAGGCAGAATCAGTTTGTAGTGTTCTCGTTGGCCACGTGGCACGATGAAACGCCGGGTAAAAAAGTAAAGTGAGGGTAGGGATTTATTTGAGGATTTCTCAGTGACGTCAGAGATATGTAGGCACTGACTATGTCAGATTAAGAAACCAGTGCGGTGAAAGATCAGCGTACGTTTATTTTGGCCTTATATCCCAATATCTCTCTCTCTATGTCACTGCCTTAGTGTACGGTCTTGTTAAAAATTACAGAGAATCTGATGTGGGCTTGTTTCGGTTTAGCGGCCTGAAAACAATCCATCTCTCTTTTATTTTTATTTTCATCCGCAAGCCTCCATTTTTATCTTTCAACTGTTACTCTCTGCCCTTGGATGTGTGGGGCTTCGTTCCTTTTTAATATAAACATGCTTGTTTCAACCCCCAACCCCCGTCCGCCATTGTTCTGGTAAAAGCGGCGACCATTAGCTTATCTTTCTTTTCTTTTCCAGTTCCCCACCCTCGAAAAGCCTCGATTTATCGCCACCCGCAGTATTCATAAGGGGGTGGGGGTGGATTTTTAAATCTGACCACCCCATACTTTGTGTGTGTTTTATCTGCGGCGGTGGGGTTTTTTAGGGGGGAAGGGGAGTAGACAAGGAGGAGGCGTTACGAAGGGAAACCCCCAAACCCCACCCACAACCACCCTCGTTAATCTTAAGGATGGGACACGAGACATCTTCGCCGCAAAGTTCACGAGGCGCTAAGTAAAATTAATGTGCGCGATAGAAGGATTAAGAGCCGGAGCGAAAGGGATCAGGCCAAGGAGACTTCAACGGCGGATTGCAGGAGGGTGAGTTACTTGTGAGGGGTGTGGGATAAGGGAAATAAATTAAGACGCAAAAAATTCTAAAGCGGGGGTGGATGAAGAAGAAAAAACGATCTAATGGTGCTGGTTTTACTCTTTTAGCTGCTTTCACGGAAAGAAAAGGAAAATCTAAAACATAAACCTTAGCCAAGGGGAAAAATATATATTTCTCTAAAAGCTAGTTCTATTCAACATATAAATAAATACCAGTTGGGGCATACGGTAACAGTTGTTCTCTGTTCCCATTGGAACAGTCGGCCAGCAGCCATCAAAACTAGTCGAGGTACGGAGAAGGGAATGCTGCGACCCCACAGCAAACTCTTCTCCCGCTATCGGAAGGGCGTGGGACAAGTACCCAATGCCCGACCTACCTTATGCAGGTTTTTCTAGGGTTTTGTCTGCATTACTTTTAGGAGAGGATAGGATCCAGGTAGGATCCTTAAACTATAGCCCGGGGAACCCTTGGCTACCTTCCTCTACCCTTCCGCATCCCTTTCAAATCCCTTCCTATGCTATTAAAGGGGAGTTGCCACCATGTGGATTACCCTCATGTAGCCTTTTATGCTAAAAAAACATCTCTGGTAATGATTTTTGGAGAAAGGCTGATGCTGTCTGCGACGGCTATTCTCTCGCAGGTAGAACCTGCGAAGGATGTTCTCTCGTAGGCAGAACGTTGCAGAAGAGATGGAAGGGGCTACCTTCGGGGATGCCTTTTCATCTTTCCGTTTTTGAACAAAGGTTCCCACAAACCGAGGCACCTCGGCCTGTTTTGAGAGGTGTATGTTCCGGGGTCACAGACCTTGGGCATATGGTGAGAGTTGCTCGCTGTTCACAATGGAACAGCTGCCTCCTAAACTGGTCGAGGCACGGAGAAGGGAATGCTGCGTCCCCACAGCAAACTCTTCTCCCGCTATCTGAAGGGCGTGGGACAAGTACCCAATGCCCAACCTACCTGATGAAGGTTTTCTAGGGTTTGTCCTGCATTACTTTTAGACGAATGCCAAATAAGATCCTAAAACTATAGCCCGGGGAACCTAGTTAACCCTTGGCTACCTTCCTCTACCCGTCCCCATCCACCCTTTCAAATCCCTTCCTATTATATTAAAGGGGAGTTGCCACCATGTGGATTACCCTCATGTAGCCTGTTACACTAAATAAAAAGAATATTTCAGGGGAACAAATACCAAAGTATTTGCGACCTAGCATATTTTTCTAGGGATTTGTCCTGCACCACTTTTAGGACACGACCCCGTGGGTGGGGATAGTTAATCCTTCCTTGTCTACCTTAATCTACTCTTTCGAATCATTTCCTATGCCATTAAATGCAGCCTGGCACTCTGAAAGGATCAACTTTTGAAGTCTTTTTCTTGTCTTGCCTTCCCTTTCTATTCAGAAAAAAAAAACCTGTAAAAATGCAAAGATCACAATTTAAAAAACCCAGAAAACATCGTAAAGAAACCGGATTGAACGAATGGAAAAAAAGGCAAAGATATTGACCCTCGGTTTCTTTATGAAGAATCTGTTCCCAGAGTTTCTCTTGAACTCACTTTTCTTGTATCACATTAAGTTAATTGAGTGGTTCGATGGCGGGGCGGTGGGGGGTGGGGAGTAAGAGAGACACAAATTCAAGTAAAAACAACTTCAATTAATTTTCGTTTAATAGCGTGTATAAACTTGTGAAAACAATATTTCGTAGGAGAAAGGAAAATAGGAGGTTGATTAAAGAAGTAGAAAATAATGGAGTCTGAGGTGCGGAAACTGATGAGGAGTAGAAGAGAATGTTAACCCATATAAGAAAGATAAATTATAAGAGTAAAGAATAAATAAAAGCGGTAAAATATTTAAAAAATCATTAGAGAATAGAAGATAGACTGAAAATTATAAAAATTTAAATATATAGTGACAAATAAACGTGAAAAAATACCGAAATTCTAACAGAATACTGCCATTTAAAATTATAAAGAGAAGAGAAAAATTTAAGTGTATGAACAAAGAGGACCATAAATAAATACAAATTGAGAAAGGTAAAAACGACTGATAAAAATGAATGAAAGGGGTGTTAAGAAACCGCACCTGAAAGAAGTAGTCACTAGAACAGGCAAGTAGTAAAATCAAAATTAAGACAGTAAAACATAGATACTAGAGGAAAATGTTTATAAAAATAATATAATCGAGTACTGACAGACAAACAGCAGACACAGAAGAGAAATAACATTAAACTTATAGAAAACGAGACATACAGTGTAGTCAGAACTGAAAAATACAAGAGAAGAAAAGTTGACAGACGAAACATGCGAAGAAAATTATTTTAAATAATCTAATGCATAGAAACAGAAAAAGAAAGTAACAAATAATAGAAAACGATGGTAAAATTTAGAGACAGGAAAGGTGAATGAATGGTTACCGAGTAGAAACAGATAGAAAAAAATTAAATAGTGAGATTAATAATAAAATGATAAATGAAAGAGCGACTGGAAAAAACAGATATGTGGACTCTTGAACTTGTTCAGTGACTAAATACACAGGAGGAATATTTTTTGGTGTTAAGATTAAATAAAATTATTGAAGATTCTTTATAAACCTAAAATAATAATAAATAATCATTCATATGGTGTAAAAACACTTTTTGAAAATTAAATATGGTTCTGTGACTCGAAATAGTTATTATTCACCCCTTCCTTCAGTCTAAATACGGTGATTAACGATTGTTTTTTCTCTTGTCTCCGAAACCTAATATTCATTTTCAAAAAGGCGAGACACATTATTATAGTTTCCTTTAAGCGAAATCCTGACGATGAAGTATAGAAACGTTGCTTGCTTAATAATTCATGTCATGTATCCTAGTAATTCCTGTATTTATTGCATCCCCAATATTTTGGGTTGAGGTTGTCGCAAGGAGGGGCCGGAGTACATCAAGGGTCCAAACTTGTCCCTCTCTGGCAGTTGTTGCGTCATTCGCCGCCAGGAGCCAGCGAGCCGCCGCCATTCTATGAATTTTGTGGGTGTGCTGATTAATTTGGCCGGGCGGGGAATCCAGTAGGCTTCGGGGCTAACTCGTCTGGAGCCGGTTAATTAGAGACACATTCCAGGAGAGGGTTAAAACCACCCTCTCCCTTCCCCCCGTTCATTTCAAGCGTTGCCACATTTACCTTCAGTTACTTCGCCACTGCGGTTCAGTCCGCTGCTTGGAGACTTCAGAGTACAGTCCTGTAAAACCTAATTACTATCTCTTGGACAGGATTTCAAAGGGAGAGAGGTAAATCAGGGAGAGGAAATGTGAAATTTAGTTGAAAAAAAAGGAATCCAACCTAAAACAGATATACACATATCGTTCGTTTCATCATCAAAATAGGATGAAAAACGAATCCCTTTACGTATCACTCAAACAGGATTAAGAAAAAAGAAACCAGGAGAAGACACATGACAACGGTTAATTTTTCTCCCCGCGTGTAAATTGAGAGAGTAAAGTTTCAGCTGCAAAATATCCTGAAAAAGTTTGCCCAATTCACTATTTTGACCCCAGATAATAATAACGTTTCAACAGAATTGAATTATTTTTTACTTACATACTGAATGGAATAAATACAACATTAACTCAGAAAAATTTGGATAATAAAAGTCGTACGGTATAAATAATGCATTTTAAAATATTTCACTTGATGAGATTAGAAGAAAATATAAGGAATATATTGTAATACCAATTAAACAGGATATTAATTGTTTTTAATAATTAAATTGTTAGCGGTACGAATGCGTAAAGGCGACAATCAAGGCGGGTTTTTCCTTCGTTTAACAATGGAAACTGAAAAACCGCGCGCTTGAAGAACAGTCAGTCTGCACGGAGATACGAGACAGAACGGTCCACATATAGTAATAACACAGTAAAATTTGCTAACATAAAAGCATGAATTAATATCCAGTCGGTCCAACGGCGAGATATGATAGTTTATATAAAACGCGAGGAAAGACACATAAAATCGCAATTTGGAAGCAGAAGTTTTTCATGAACAAATTGTCGCATCGAGAGAATTTGAGGAAATCTACATCCTGAAACCGGCTGTGGGTGGACTAATCCAGATTCCCGGATAGCAGAGACACGAAAGGGCAATGACCACGTGTATTCAAAATCTAAAGTGTAGAATCAGTGAGTAATGAATGGCCTGTTTTAGTGAGAGTTAAATTCAAGCAAGAAGAATCCAAACTGGTACCAGAAGCACTGTCGTGAGTACAAGACAATTATTAATAATTGTAAACGATAATTAAAGGATATAGTCAGATTTCGTTCGCGTTTTTCTTTTCATTGGTTTTTTTTTGTTTCTAGTATTTTAATTTTGTATTCCTTTAACTTTAATTAATTGAATTGTTAAGGTTTTAATTTCAGTCTTCTTAATATCAAACCCAGTTATGACCCTGAGATATAGAGATTCGACGTATTTGATTGTAATGATTTAAGAACTGTATTTTCATAAAATGCTACGAATTAATAAATGAAAAATTAAAGTATTTGTTGTTAACTGGATGAAATTCGACGTGCAAAATAGATCTTATACAATGTAAATTTATCAACAGTAATAATTTTTTTATTTAAATTTTAAATTAATTTTGTTAATTATTTCAATGATTTAAGACCACCGTTTTAATCATTACATATTTTACGTCTTCAACGTGTGGCTAACTATCATTCAAATTTTAATTAATTTTTTGGTGTTAATTAATTTATTTAATGAACCCTATTAAGGTGTTTATTACATTTATGGCTTCACCAAATTAATCGTTAACCTGTTGTTTATTACAATATAGACTATTAGGAAGAATAAGAAAAATGCGGAAAGAGTAGCAAATTAGAAGGAAAAGGAAGATAATGAAGTAAGTATTATCAAGAATATGCGGAAAGAATAAATAAATAATTTTGTGAAATTGTTGAGAACTTTTCGACTACATTGGTGTATAGGCTCCTAATTTTCCAGGAAGTAAATTTAATTAATTTGATACTTTTTTTTAAATTATATATATTTTTTGGTTCAAGAACAAAAGAGCCATGTGCTTGTGCCCTGTGTATGATGATTGACGTTATTTAGGGAAACCCTCTTCTGAACAACGCCGACATTTTACAGCAGGATCTGCAGCTTATTAGATTTTACAGCAACTGGGCGACGGAATCTCCTTCCTCTTCAGACCGACATTAACATGCAAATAAGGATAAAGAGAGAGAGACGGAACCCTCTGCGTGTGTGTGTGTCAATGGTTCTTCTGGAATGGGGTTTCCCCTGGCCTTGTTTGAAATTCAATTACTGGTGCAGTCTGTCTGTGTTTTGCGGCCACCATCACTGCAACCGCCGCGTCGTCCTAGAGACTTCAGATCTACCAGTCCGTTCCATTATTCTCCTCAAGCCAGTCCTTCATGCCACTCCCCTCTCATTCCTTTCATTCTCCGTCAACCCCCCCACACACCCCCACCCCCTTTTTTAATCAGACATTTCGTTATCCCACAAACGTTCCCCTGGGCACCCGCATTTTCCGCAGCCGGGCCCACCATTACTGTTCATCTGCCCCTTTGCTCGTGTCCGTAAGCAAGAACGACGGGAAAGGGATGAGGGGTGGGGAGTGGGGTGGAAATTACACGCCATTGTCATCACGTCACGTCTGTGCGAACAACATTAAAAAACTTGCGGAAGCGAAAGAACACAGTCATACACACACACACCCATTCATAACATTTTCATTTTCACTAATAATTTGCGTCCCGTGAAACGGTGGAGTAAAGTAAATACACAAAAGGAAGTCCTGAAAATAAAAATTGAAAAGAAGAATAAAAATAAATACAGAAAACTACTGGATTCAGCTTTCTCGAAATGTAAACTTATATAATTCCTCTTCTCTTGAAAGAGCTTTTCCAATAATGTAAAGTGTTCTGCAATTAAGGAAATATTTGTAATGTTGGAAACGACAGAGGTTCATTATAAATATATGTTCTCCCTTCTTGACTTCTTCGAAAACTATTATAGGCGGAGAAAACACTGTATCAGCTACAGTCCAATTACTACACTCGATAAAGATGAATAAAAGCAGGAAACGTTTTAGACATAAAATTGGCAGCCAACGGGGTTGAAAGTTTCATTTAATATGTTTACAAAAATAAACTAAAGAGAGTTGTTCCACGTTAAAAAAAACTGTTTCCCTTGTGAAATTTTAGAAAATTGGCCAATTTTTCTCCATTTATTGAGTTTCTAAAAGATATATACATGTCTGTGTATTCAGTCGAATTTCGATCTTGAATTGGTTAAAAAAAATTGGAGTATCACTATCGATAGTTGGTTACATTTTTCTGATGTTTCGTATATTTAAAAGTTTAGTTACTCGACCTTTGTATGATTACTTTTTATTCGCCCCCACCCGCCATTCCCTGCCCCATATTCGTATTATTTCGATCGTTTGACGTTCATCAATGGTCATCGGGTTGAGTTTTGTGTTGGGTACATCCATATTCAAACATTTATTATCTCGATTCTCAACTCTCCAGTAGAGTTTTTACCCGATATTCGTTGTCGATAACACGAATCGTTCTATTGCAACACTAACGAAATTTAAACATCGTGTATCTCGACCGTTAAATGTTCGGTATTTCGATCGGTTTCGAAACGTACAAATTTTTCCTCCAACCGTACAATAATCGTTTTAAGTTTTCTACGATTCTTCGTGTAGTAAGTTTTAAGAACATTCGTTGATATGATCTCAAAAAATAAATTAAACGTAGCTCAATTATTCTCTGTTTATTGAACGTCGGTTGTTGTTTTTTTTTCCGTGAATGGTTCGTTTCTCCGTTTACCGAACATTAATTGGACGGCAAATCGTTGATTGTTTGTGAAATACTTCGACTGTTACTGTGTTTTTATTTCCGATTGTCCAACGTTCATTTTACCGATAAAAAAAGTTCAGATTCAGGACTTTACAGCTAGACTAATGGGATATAAAAACATACCAAAAATGTCCGCATGTAATAATAGGTAACACCAGTTAATTAAACCTTCGTCATATCAACCGTGAAAGGATTTTTTGACCTCTCGGGTCATATTCAACTTTGATAAAACCGTGTTATATGATTTTTTTATCAGTAACAATGGAACTTATGTTTTTATGAGTTGAATAGGACCCAAGACGTCGAAGGTCCTTCCACGTTTTATATGAAGAAGATTGAATAAACTGATTCAATTTGTTTTTTTTAATGATCTGTAATGAACATTTATTTAAAACGCGCTTTTGAGGCGGAAGCCGCTGTGTGGCCAGATGGCGGACTCGGACGGCGGTCTCAGATCCTTTCGGTGACAAAAGACCTAAAGAGGGCTGACACCTCCAAGGAACACCAAAATTCATAGACCTGCATAATTGGGCTCAGGAAGCACCCCGAGTTAGCGGACGGACATGGAAAATTAAAAACATATGCCCAAGTAATTTGGAGATTTCGTGAGGTCGAATTCTGGCAGTGAGTAGGTAGCCACGAGACTGAGTGGTCGGTGACCAGACTCAGAAAAATCCAGCGTATCCTGGGAAAATTTTGGGGGTGCTCACGATTCATCTGCCGCCACCCAGATTAACTCGGGCGTCCCTGCACGAGAGGGCGACGCTTCCACCGCAATCAGTCTGCACCAGCTGTAACCACAACGGCACGGTATCGTCTGAATTGTTTAAATACAAGTATCGTGATGCCAGGTCTCTCCGTTTATATATTTAAACAGTAATTTAAATTTATTTTACATCAATAATTTCAATTTTGCCATGTTGAGGTTCCTGAGAGAGAGTTCATGTTTCGTTCTTTTTAATTACTGTCATTTTTGTACGAATTAAACTGTAATAAGGTTTATTTTATTAGTAAATTATTATATTTAATAAATTAAATCTTTTTATTTATGAAAACCGGCCCAACCTAAACCCTGAAATTATAAGTATTACAGATAATTAATTCGATAATCAACTGAAGATTAGTTCCGTTCATGGTGTTCTTTTGTTCTTTACGATTGATTTTTTTTACCTTCGATTCATTGTTCTACTGTTCATCGTTAATTTGTTTTTGCCTCTTTGATACTTCAACTCTGTTTTTTACAGATCTCCAATGGTTGACAGATTTTGCAACGGTTGAAACGTTCTGTGTAATTCATCGGCTTAGGATTTTATGATTCAAAAAATTATTATATAAAATTTTCAAACTTACGAAATGGAGAGAGAGATTTTTGTGTGTTACACTATAATTTAAGATGGTCTTTTTTTTCTGTAAAGGTCAAACTGTCAGAGTAAAAAATTAAGACCGCCAAGTATAAACACGAACTGTGAATCAATAGTGTCTGCCTTTTATAATTCAAACGTTTCTATTAACAGATCTCCCATCATCAATTACTTTGATTCTCTCCAACAGTGATAAATATCTTACTGCGGTCTGCGGCTCGATTGTAGTAGTAGTAGTAGAAATGTGCGTTGGTGGGAGTGGGACAAGGAGGGAGAGACTCTCACTAGTCAGTAATTTATGGATTTGGTGGAGGCGATGCACGGTTGAACGGGAAACGTCTTATGATTAATCAATCAGAGACAGAAGAGAATAATTCAGGACTAAATGGTCTGCGGCGAACCACTGACCTCCATGAAGTATAGACGGGGTGGATGGCGGTGAAATACGTCAGATATGCAAGGGACGGACGGGAAAAATATATTGACATCTGGGACGATGATTGGCACTGCTGTAGACACATTACGGTCATTAATATTGAATGATAATCGGACGAGAGTCGTGGAAACGGTAACGCAGAAACCCGAAACTATTTACTGAAAATACGAGATTTATTTACAAAAGAAAATAAACAGTAAAATATTTTTCTTATAACATAATAGTCCTGTAATTTATTGTCGATTCCTTAATGATACAACAAACACACGTTTTCGTTTTCCCGACAGGATTTGGTTTGTCCACAAACGAATAAATACAATTCTAGTCTCAGAGATCGAAAAAAAATAGGAAAAAAATTAATTTCATTACGGTCCACAGCATTTTGCTTGTTTAAACGTCGATGACCAAAAATGGAATCATTGTTGAGTTTCCCGGACATTCGTTAAACTAATGATGGCAAATTGTTGAGCATCTCGATTGTCCAAAACGTTGAGTGTATGTCTCTGTACGAAATGTTAATATTATACATAATAGGGTAGTTAGAATATTTCCTCGTTTAAAGACAAATAGAAAAATTTATAAATAAATAAATATACGGCCTCGTGACATAAAATTCTGTTTATTACAAAAAATTATACCATGTTTCGTCCTGTTTTATTCAGGACCTGTTCAGGTTGGGCAGATTAAGTTTATGCTTGATTTATAATATACTAAATTATTGAAACTGTCCAACCTGAAAATGTTCTAAAAAAAGAACGAATAGTCGTAAAATAAATTTTTATTTAAAATTATTATAAACGTCAGATACTTTTTTTATAATTATTATAATTCGATGCTTGGCCTGAAAAATCGCAACCATTATATTTTCGGTCTTATTATATTCTAGTTATTTCTCTATGAGATGAATGTACCTAGGAAAAATAATTAAACAAATGAAATAGCCAAAAAGTAATACGAAAAATTATAAAGAGTAATCCACATTTCATGCACTAAACACAACGTTTCGTTTCGTAAATAGGTGTTTCTGTTAGACCTTAAACAAGGAAATATACCAACTACACTATATATATATATATATATATATATAGTAAATATATATATATATATATATTGTAATAATTAAATATAATATACATGTGGCATTTCTAAATGAAAGAACTTAAGTGAAAACTATTAAACAGGATTTATTATCCATTTTAAAACAAGTATAAAATTACAAAAATATTTGGGATCTCAGGGTCTTGAACTGGGTTTGATAAATGGCAGAATTTATATAATCAAAATTACATTTACTTTTTATGGAAATCAATGCGTCTGAACATAGACGAAATTTGTTGCGGAAGAAATAATACTAAAGATTGAATTTAAACCATTTTAATTTTATCAAGAATTAACTATCTCATTTTATCGATAATTAAATAATTAAAGAACGATCTGACTTTTATCTTTTAAACACGGTTTACAAATGATTTTAAAGTTTTTCTCTACTTACGGCCGCCCAGGTCTCATTTTTAGTTTTTCGTGCACAATTTTGGGGACATCACTGATTCTAAGTTCTCACAGACTCTAAATGTTCACAGGCTCTAATTGGCGTTGTTTGTTAGTTGGTTTAACACAAATTGGTTGGTTCTCGATGCTTTACTGCAACTAGTTGCTCCGTCTCCTTCCCGAATTAATATTGCTTTATTTTTTAATATTTGAAAGCATGTTTGGGACTGGACCACATTCTTTCGTTCTGACTGCCGACTGTAAAACTTTTAATGAGTTCTTTTAGTCCGTTCTATTCGCTGTCTGCTGCCCGACTGTACTGTTCAAATTTTCATGACTTGGAATTTTGGTCTTTTCTCCTTCCTGATTACTGTCCGACTGTCTATTTCCTGACTGTTCGTTCGTCTCGCAAGTTTTTGAGCGCGCAGAACCTTCTCGACTCATCAACAATGTTTCCTTTGCCTTGCCGGTTTGTTGCGGCGTCCGCTCTATATCCACTAATAATGAGTCCTCTAAAATTCAACTTTTCAATTAGAACAATGTCTTAATTACCAATTACTACAATATATATACGTGTATATATAAATGTATATATATTAAATATATACATAATATATATATATATATATATGTATCTATATTTAAATGTATATATATATATATATATATATATATTAAATATATTAAATATATACATTAAATATATTTATATATATATTGTAATACTAATTAGAGGCAATTAGGGAATTGATAATTGGAAATGTGCGGTGGATTGTTATAGGCGAGAATATCAAAAGCAACAATGTACAGGCGAGCGTTTGTCGGCGGCAGGCCTTCTAAAACTCCAAACTAACAGCAGCAGTTGCGGGCAGAAATTCATCAAGAAAAGTCGCAGGTTGAATTTGATCAAGTAAAGGTTGCGGGCAGTAAATTCATTGAGTAAAGTTTGGACATATAATTCAATAAGTAAAGCCACGAGTAGAAATTCAAATAGTAAAAAAACTTGTTCGCAAATTTCATCGAGAAGGAGTTGATAACAATTTGGCTGACCAATAGTTAGAACGAGAAATACCATATTTGCTGGTGAGAGAGAGACTTAATGCCGAGGACCACAGGAGCTGTACGGAGTAATCGTTCCTGTTGATAGATACCAAAGTTTTGGACAGTGTTTTCGAAATAAGTTTAAATTCTGTGAAATTATGGCCTGTTAGACGTCAAAAGTGTATAGTGCATCAGAGCCCAAAAAACGAATGCCTGGTACCAGCAAAGAGACTGTAAGTAGAAAAAAAATTAATAAAACTTTTGTAAACGTTAAATAAGGATCATATCGTCAGATTTCTGTTTCACGTTTATTTTATTGTTTAACTCTAATGATGTAAAAAGAATTTGATTGTTAATTTGAATGTAAAAAGTTGGTTCTTTATTTAAAAGGCCCAAATAAACGAACCTGAGATGAGAGTAGATAAAATCTGTAAAATAGAAGAACACGAATGTAAATAAATCACATCATGAAATTTTGTTATTTTACCTAGAATAAATTAATTGTTTTGTGAAGTTAAAATTAGTAGTTCATTTAGCATCCATCTCATTTTTTTTAAATTTAATCAAATAAATTCATCCATTAATCAATTGCTTAAATTAATTAATTAAAGTTCTTCATTACATTTTGGTGTCATCAACGTGTGGCCAACCATTTAATTCTTTTAATTATTTGTTATTCATTACATTTTACCCTCAACGTGGGGCAAATTAATTGTTAATTAATTAAAATCCTTTATTTATTACATTTTGGTGCCTCAACGTGGGCCGATTAAATTTTAATTATCTGTTATATATATATATATAGACTTATATAAATAAATATATAAATATATATATATATATGAAGGAAAAACTATCTCACAAGGAAAGCACGGAATACTTTGCACTTTGTAATGAAATCTCTCAAAAAAGGAAATGCAAAATCCAAGAAAAATGGCATATCTATCATTAGTACGCCACTTCATGGAATATGGTCCAGCATGCAGGGATCCGTATAGAAAAAATTAGATAGAAAGCTTAGAAAATGGTTAAGAAATGGGCCGCGATAGGACCTTGGCATGGTAAAGCTGCTAGGTTGGGATAAACTACAGACGAGAAGGGAAAGAGCCAAGATACACGTTTTCTTTAAAGCCTTTGCAGGTCAAAAACCTTGACAAGGAATTTGAGATAGATTGAGAGAACCTACGGTAAGTCTAACCACTTGTTCATGTTAAATAACCGACAGAAAAAACAGATGTTGGAAAATACTTGTTACAGAATAGGACAATAAATAACTGGAGCAAGATATTTCGGAGAAAGTCCTCAAATGGAAAGAAAATTTAAACTAAAGCTGAATTCTCTAGAAAATATAGGGTAGGGTAGTGTAGTGAAGTGATAGTGCTTCGTTACAAACTATAAAGAAAAAATGGTAACATTCCTTGTCACCTTAGATAGTTAAATAGACAGTTAATCTATTTTCATATATAATTACACTTTTCATCTTTCCAGGCCAATACAATATTAATTCCATCTTTAACTTTTTCAAAATTAACCTTAAATTAATATAATGTTATACACATGTATTTATAGTTGAAATCATATCCCTAAACCTAGCTTATATTTTAAAATAATTATATTAATTTACTCTATTTTCCTTTATTGTATTTTCCCTTATTTAATTTGTAATCAAATTGTAATTTCATGTATCTATCACAGGGAAAACTGCCCAATTGTAGATTAAATAAATAGGTTAACAAATCGTAGGAGAAAAAACCAAGAATTCGGAATTCTGGAACAACTTTTTTGTACAATTATAAAATATTAGGCTATTAAAAATCTTCGTAGACTCAAATTTGATCCTAATACAAAGTAAAATCCAAAATTATTCAGTTGTTTCCAAACATTATTATTTTTAAATATATATGTATATATTGCGATCAACCTTCTATATTTTATATCTTATAATAAATCATATTTTACATAAGTGTATTTTTTAAAACAAAATTACCTTTTTGTAAGTATATTTTTCTCATTTTATTTATTTAGATAATTGAATGTCCAAATCAGGGTTGAAATGACGTGTTTCATATTTATTTATATGTTGAATAGTTAAACTTTTGTCTGACTAATTGGATGGTATTTTTATTATTAAAAATAAAAGCATTTCTCTCAGCTATGAAGTAATTGCAGAACGTAACAATGCAACCAACAGGATTACAATAAATCACTCCAAAAGTAAATACATGTATACGATGCCCGAAATTTAGACGAATCAGATTTTCGGCACTGTGGATGGATAGAAAAAAGTAGAATATCAGTAGGGGGAGGGTTTGGGCGGTTTTATGAAGCAGGGGGGTGGTGGTAAAGGAGAAAGTAAAGGATTATTGTTAAGGGGGGTTGGTGCACGTCGTGAGGGAGGTGTACACCCTCTACAGGGTGTGTGTAGGCATCTGGCCGAACGCCACGTGAGGATCAATACAACAGCGAGGCCCTCCCCGTCTTGTGTTCCATGGCTTACCCATAACCATGGATATAATGTCGATGCTGTCCTCCCCTCTCCACTCTCCTTAGAACAATGACGGTCCTTAGGGGAGGGAGAGGGCAAGCTCGCAATTAAACCTTCACGGAGGGGGGGTTACGTCTTAGCTTAACCGCTCCTGGAGTTCCTCACGGTACCGTACTAGGGATCGCAGGAACTTTCTTCCGGCCGCAATCAGTTTAAAGAATACTCATACGTACATCCCTCGGATATCAGGTTCTTCCTCTAAATATACGAATAATTTTATTTTAAAGTTAAACTTCTTATACGACGGGCAGTCAGCCTGCGAGATACGTAAAACGTCGATGTGACAGAACTATGACAGTGTTTTGAGGGGGTAAAGTGGGTTAGGAAGAGACGCATCCGCTGTTTCGTCACACCCTACCACGTGAACGGGCCATGCAGCATGGAAAACACTAGTTAGACCTGTAGTAGACGTGTATGTGCCATGTTACAACACTCATTACTTGTTAATCATTCACCTAATCGCGAAGAAAGTAATTAATATTCGTCAGTCTAACCCTTGACCTATCCCCATCCCACCCTCCCGCATTAACGATCACACTAACACGTGGTTAGAGAAAAACAGGTACAGAATTTCAGACTGGCCGATCGCCGTAGCAGAGGAAGCCGAATTCTATTTCTCTGAAGGAGACAATCACCAGCAAAAATATCCAAACAAGAATGCCGAGGTCACGTAAGCAAAAATCGCGATTTTACTTTCATTATATATTTTTTATATAAAGTTGGAAAATAAAATTCTTGTTAAACAATTTTTCACCTTGAGATATATTTTGCCATTTTCCAAACAGTGGGTAGAAAATTTCGAAATTAAAATAAAATCTGTTTTGGGAATTTACATGGGTCATTTCGATATCAAATATATATATATATATATATATATATATATATATATATATATATATATATATATATATATATATATATATATATATAGGATTCTCGTTAAATTGAAGCTATGTTTAATAAATTACGTACGGCGAAAGTTGCGGTTTTCAAAATTAAATAATTTTATAAACATAATAATCAATTAAATTTAGTATTAAAATTAAGACTGATTAAAAACCATTGAGTGGGTGAAGTAAAAATAACACACAGGAAATCTGTTTGAATAAATTACTTGTTAATAATATTGAAATTTTCAAATTGCAAAGAAATAAATTAAGTTTTTAAAAGAGTAGAATAAAAAGAACCTTTTATTTATTCCCCACAAAATACACTTGATTTTTAAATATGTTTTTATCCCTTAAAGAGCTTTCGACTTATCGGCGTCATATTCATTCTATTTTATAAATTAGGTAAAAGACACGAGAAACAACTAAGTAATTTCGTAATAATTTTTTTAAGTTGAAATCAAGCAATATTATAATTATATAATTTTATACGTACCCAAATAATATTATTTTTAAACAATTCATTCAAAGATCTCACTGAAACAACCCAGTTAATACTAGAGAAGGTCCAATTGTTTCCATCAAAAGCAATTACAATTTTATAATTCTTGTCAACCTAATATAAATAAAGTACAATTTATATATATATATATATTGTAATAAATATCAAATTAAATAATGAAATTAATTAAATTTGCCCCACGTTGGTGGCAATTTGTAATAACCAATTTTAAAATATTTAATGAAAGGAACTTTAAATTAAACAAAAATTAAAATTTAACAAAACAAAACAAATTTATTCACACAAAATACAATTTATATCTCTACTTTATTTCACCACATTTGGATCAAATTTTACTAACAATTAATTTTACCTTTCGTGGCATTTAAGAAAATTTATACCTTCATTTTTATTTTTACAAAAAATGAAAGTCAAAATCTCAGGGTCTCCACTTGCCTGATAGAAAGAACAAAATCCAATTTACACTTGAAATAATTTTACAGAGTTTAGAAATTTAATTTATTTAAATTACTAGAAACGATATCTGACCTTTCACCGTTAAATTTACAGTTTACAAAATTATTTATTTTAAATCGCTACTTACAAGTTTTATGCCTTTGGGTTCTGGAACACACTTCACTTTAATAATGGCCACTCTGTGCATAAAATTTACACAGACATTTTTTACTGACACACGTTTCACAACACAACACTATCCTTTCAGTATCCAAACTCCAGACTGCAGACTTCCGACTACTCGTATGAATGTTTCGCCCGTGGCCACCAATAATTTTGTCTAGTATGATTGACAAATTGATTGCGTTTTGTCTTATTTAAAATGTTCTGTATCTCTCAACCTTCACAAAAACAGAGTTCAAAACTTGTGTTCAACCACACATTCCTTTCTCCTTCCAGCTATGACATCAACTTATTTCTCCCTTGAGATCTGGCACCCGACTGCTTGCACCTGCTTCTCCCTTGAGATCTGTCATCCAACTCCTTGCACCTTCTTCTCCCTTAAGATCTGCCATCCAACTAACTTTTCTATCAGCTTATCCTCTCCAGAATATTTCTTTTTCCCACAGTTTTGATTTCCAACGTTCGGACCTCATCCGAATTCCCACACTCAGAGAGCCACTCAATATTGTTAAATAAACATTCCCTTATCCCATAATTGGATGTCAACAAAAACTGTTGCCATTGTCCCTTTTGGGGTCCTGTTCCGATGTCCGTCAGACACCAGATCTAAGAGCCGCTAAAAACTCCCAATTATAGTTCTCCCTTTTGTGAGCTTTCATCCGCTGTCAATCATCATCTTTTTACATGAGCCACCCAAGATCCCCAGTCTGAGTTAGTAAACAGATTTTAAATAATGGCCGTCCACCTCTAGTCTGTGTCGTGAAACAAAATATTATCAAATTTAAAAAAATATAATGGCCTTCTTAACTAGGTATTACAATATATATATGAATATACATAAAAATATCAAATTTTTAAATATCAACTATAAAATAGAATGGTATTATATTTAACAATTACAGAAATAATTTTTGTCATTTTTATAACCCTTAAAATATTCACCTAAAAACTATAATATGACACAGTCGAACAAGTCGTCTTTGTTTTAAGTATTAAATTTTTTATTATTAATTGGAATGTTTCTGTGAGATCTTCAGTGAATTGTTTTGAATTATTTTTTTTTATGTATGAAAGAAAGTTTATTTTTTTATATAATCATAAAATTGTTCAACTCCAACTTGAAAATTATTACGCAATTAGTTGTTTCTAGTGTATTTTTCCTGTTTTGTAACATATAATTAATATTACAATTAAGTCTGAAGACCATTAAGGGATGTATACAAAATTGAGAAATAAACATATTATATTTGGTACTGAATAAATTTTTTTAAAAATTTTCAATAGAAAATAATATCAGTCCAACGTTTAAATTCCTTATTAATATAATTTAATATTTATTTCATAACAATTAAACCTCACATTGAAGTCTAACGTTACTAACGATGGATTTCTAAATGTCTACAAGTTTTAAATGCAAAAGTCTGGTTCAAAAATTCAACATGAAATGTTTTTCATACAATCATCAAACGATACTATTTTTCTATACCCAAGAAAACGTTTGTCGATTGGAGTGAGGGTAAAAATGTTTGACTCCTCGAAGGTAGAGTGTGTATGAGCAGTCCGTGAACGGTCCAAGCGGAGCGATTCATCGTAATGGATTAAGGTCCTTCCTCCGCCACATCCAGTTTCGGATCCCACTTCAAAGGCCTTGTGGAAACCTTGAGCGCAGAATAGAATAGACGCAACTACATTCGTGGTGGGGGAGGGGGGAACATCGCATTACCACTCACACTACCCTTCCCTATATAACGTGAAATGGATGGACTGGACTATTGGTGACAACGAAATAACCATTTTTACCTGAAAAAATCATAACAATATAGGGGTTAAAAGTAAAGAAAACGGAACTATGGAACTGGAAAAACACATACAGAAAATTTGAAGTAAAAAAATTAATACAAAGGAGGGAATGTGAGAACTGTAACACTTCTACTGTAACTGTTGTAATTAATTAATTTATAATACAAAAAGCGAGACCATAATTACAGAATGGATTATATTAGAAACACTTGAAACGTTTCGACCGACACATTTAATAATTAATTTAATAGTCCATTAATAAAATATAAATACACTGGATTTCCGTAAAATGGAAACAGTTGTTTGCAATTATTTGAAATTTCACGAGAGGAACAAAATTAGCACATGTTGAACTCATTTTTTAGGTCATTTGAAATTAAAGTTTTGTTTAGACTTTAATAAAAAATATTAAAATTTATAAATTAAAAATTAGAACGTATAATCGTTGATAAAATGTAATATAATAATTTAAAAAATTGTATACAGATGAATATGGCGAATATTCAGAAAGCTCTATCACTTCTAAGATAAAAGTTTTTTTAAATTGAAGAAAGTGTTTCACTGCAATCGGTTAGACTGATAAAAATTTGGGGGAAAATTATTAAAATTTATTATTATTAATCAACTCATTAAACAATTTTTCTTACTTAATTGGTCATAAATTATCATATTAATGTTAAAAAAGTAATTTCAGCGACTGGCGGATGTGACGTCAGATGCTCTAGTTTTAGAACCAATCAGGTTTCGACTGTAAGACCGAAACACAATACTTATTAATTGTAAAATTAATTAATTTTAACCGTTTCCGATTCAGGATTTATTCAATTAGAGAGAAGTTAATTCAAATCGTTTGTACCGTTCTTACACTGGAGAGTACCAATCCGTGTAATCTCTGTGAATGTCTCTGGTGTCCGCCAGAGTGAAGGGGGCGGGGATGGGGGTGCAGGATGGGGGCGTGGGAGAGGAGGACAATGGCTAGTAATCACAGTCGCACCTAGTTACCCCTGAATGGACCTGCCTGAATCCACCACCTCCCGAGCGGCCGGACGTAACATTGTCCCCCACGTCACAGGACGGCGCTGACGCTTGTGACAACACTCAATCTCAGAACCGGCGACTTTGCAACACTTATAAGAATTGTCTTTAATCAGTACAGGGGAATTGATCCAGTGACGAAGATCAGGACACTGGGAGTTCGAGAATCTGTCCAGCCACTTCTTACTAGCCGCATTTAGAAAAGATCTTACTGTGTGGATTCTTTGAAAATAGTCCCAATGAAGTAACGAAGACGCAATGAAGGTCAAGACTGAGGTAGTTAGTCAGACACACTTCCTTTTTTCCTAACAAATTGATAATTCTACCAACATAGAGATAATTTTTAAAATGAGAAAAATACCGATTAATAGATAAACGAGACACAAAAACCATCACAAACCTGTATTAAAACATGGAAATGTAAATCATATTCGAAAATGCGTCACAGAGAAGAATAAATACGAGGGTGAATCAAATATAAACGAGACTTTTGGACCTGCGCGCGCAATAGTGATGGAAGAACGTTCCGCTGTTATTGGCTGTTAGGTTGGTTTGTCAGGAGTGGGGAAAGCACGTGACTCATCATCATAGACTCGCTCAGTGTCCATCGTTACGATGTCCGAGCAGGAGGTACCTGCCTCTATTGCGCAATGTATTGTTATCAAGTTTTTAGCTGCAGAAGGTGTAAAACCGGCCGAAATCTTGAGAAGATTAACTGCACAGTTCGGGGAAGAGACTCTGTCGCGAGCTAGAGTGTTTGCTTGGCATAAACAGTTCGTGGAGGGCCGTGAACGTGTTGAAAATGAGAGCCATGACCGCAGACCCCGCACCAGCATTACAGCAGGCAACATCGACAGTGTTCGTCAACTTGTTGAAGGTGATAGGCGTCTAACAACTTCGGATATTGCAATTGAGGTTGGAATAGGTTATGGGAGCACTTACTCTATACTCTCAGAGGAGCTAGGGTATCGCAAGGTGTGTGCCAGGTGGGTTCCTCGCCTTCTCACAGTTGACCAGAAACTGAATCGTTTTCAAGTGTGTGAGCGTCTTCTTCCACGATTTCTTTCTCACATTGTCACCTTTGATGAAACGTGGGTGCATAACTACACCCCTCAGTCGAAACAAGCGAGTATGGAGTGGAGGAAGAAAGGAGGAACCGGACCAGTGAAAGCCAAGTCACGATTATCGGCTGGCAAGGTTTTGGCTACCGTTTTTTTTGACCAGCGTGGCCTGCTGCACCTTGATTTTTTGCATGAGCGCAGAACAATTAAAGCGGCATACTACTGCCAAATTTTGACTGAGGTCAGACTTGCATATCGCCGCAAAAGACGAGACCTTCCGATGAGAAAAGTGATTCTCCTCCATGACAATGCTCGCCCCCATGCAGCAGCCCTGACCGTACAAAAATTGGAGCAACTGGGTTGGGAGACACCGGAACACCCTCCATACAGTCCACACCTATCTCCCTGCGACTTCCACGTCTTTGGTCCTCTCAAGGAAGCTTTGGGAGGGCAAAAATTCCACAGCGATAATGAGGTTGAAGAATATGTGCGCAATTGGCTACAAACACGACCTGACTCTTTTTACGTGGAAGGAATTAAAAAATTACCTATACGCTGGGGAAAATGTGTTTATGAATCAGGAGATTATGTAGAAAAATAAACTATGATTGTTTGTGCGTTTAAAATCAAAATAAATATTTATAAAAATAAGTCTTGTTTATATTTGATTCACCCTCGTAAATAAAACAATTCGCCAATAATATAACAAATTACAAAACACAGGCGACAAAAATTTATTTTAGATATCATTTTGCAATTTAGATCAACTTAAATTTTTTTGTGAGCTACTCTACAAATGATATAACTATTGATTTAACGTGGCCATATTTATGTCAGTACTTTGTACCAATTTTTGGAGAATTGCCAAGACCGCTAGAACAAAACACGACCTAAAATCCCAAAATACCGATTACAAATTGTATACAAAATTCCCTTGATAAAAAACTGAAAGTAGCCGGAATTTTTGCTGATCTTTCGAAGGCATTTGATCTTGTAGATCACAGCATACTCCTCCAAAAATTAGAATATTATGGGATCAGAGGCAACGCTTTGGCACTATTTGAATCATACCTCATACCTCATTGCTTGTGGCGTGCCTCAGGGCTCAATATAAGGTCCACTGCTTTTTCTTTTGTATATTAATGATCTTCCAGAATATATGGAACCTATAAAATCTGTCTTATACGCAGATGACAATAATTTGTTAATTACGGACATTGATTTAAATAATCTCAATGTGAATATTGAGACTGCATCTAGAAACCTAAATACTTGGTTCGCCGCCAATAAATTAACGCTCAATGTACAGAAAACTAAGTTAGTTCGTTTTACAACAGAAACCAACAACATCGTAACGGATAAGTTCTCTGATCATGCGACTTTCCTCGGCTTGCAGGTCGACAGTAAATTAAAATGGAACTTGCACATTGATCGCCTCGTGCGCAAACTTAGTTCTGTTTGTTACTCATTGAGACTATTGACGCAACAAGTTGATACCAAAACTGCTTCACTAGTCTATTTTGCCTACTTTCATTCACATATGTGTTACGGTATTGCCAACTGGTGCAATTGTACTGTGGATGTTTTCAAATTGCAAAAACGAGCCATTAGAATTATATCACGTTCAGATGCTAGAGAAAGCTGCAGGTCGCCGTTCAAAAGACTTCATATTCTGACTCTACCTAGCGCTTACATATTAGAAGTACTAAAATTTGTTAAACGCAACATGAACCTTTTTGCAAGTAACGAGGACAATCATGGAGGATCCGTTCAGTTCTCAGGTCTGACAAGCACAGCCTCAGTCCCTACGAGTCTAGCGTTCATTATTCCGGTATCGCACTATTTAACAGCCTTCCTGAACATGTAAAGAACATCAACAACTTCAACGCATTCGTCAAGGAGTGTAAGACTTTCCTTGTCAATGGAACTTATTACTCTGTACACGAATTTTTGAATCGGTCTCACATTCGTTGAACTGCCTTGCCTACAAAATTGCCGAATAAGCAATAAATATGTAAATAGTTTGTCCAGTTTCCCCCTTTTGGTTCTGTTTTTCCCGCCTCTGCTTTCTGTTTTAGTAAATAGCCATGACGACATCCCTCCGTTCCTAGCGACAGGAGATGAATATCAGGAAGTGATTAGTGTCGTGTGAGTGATTCCTAAATATATGAATTTTGTGTGTGTGTGCGTGTGTGTGTGTAACCTATTAATATTAATTCTGTTTATATGTAATTTATCTACTATACATTTGTGACGAATCCTATTTCCTCTTAAGAGGGCTAATGGTGAATAAATCTATCTAAATCTATCTATCTATTCACGCATAATTGTATTTTTTTAAAATTATCATTATGTAATACTTTGTTTCTCAATTTATATGTTTAAGAAATTGTAACACCCATACCCCCTTGAAGAGGTCTCAAATAGGGACGAAATGTCGTTTTTAAAATTTTAATATTAAATTTTTTCTGACTAAAAGGCTGCTATTGTTATTATTGAATTTAATTAATATAATTAGACGACTCCACCGCCGCAGCAATGGCGTGTAAATGCTTTACGTACCCGCCAACCCCCTTCAACGTGTGTCGCCGTAACCTGGACCACGCGCCTGTGTGTGTGTGTGTGTGTGGTTTATGGAATGGGAGCGGGAATGTTGGCAGCAGCGACAGTGGCTGACTGTGGACAATGCTTTAATTACTACTCTGGGCTCTGCGCGGACTGCTTCAGCAAATTCTGGATGCGACAGGGAGTTAGGGAAGGGGATGGATGGACGCTGTCCAGAGAGACTGCGGGGGGACTGGGGGCGTAAATAAGCATAGTGAGAGTGAGATGGGGGTCAACTGGACACAAGTCGTCCAATCTTGTAACCGGCAGACCGGCAAATGAACTCAGTCCCAGGACAACTTTTAAACTAGGGTAAATAAAATAAATTTAAAAAAATACCAGAGGAGGGATGGGGGAATCACATCCACACGTGCATCCAGTTATCCGAAAATTAGGGTCCCGAATTCAACCATTTATTCTACCAATATAAGATATTACTCTCGAGAGAATTCAACAGACGGATAAAAATAAAACGTCAGAAAATATCCCACTATTTTCATTTCCACCTACTTCAAATATGTTTCAATACCATTATTATTATTATTATTATACGAAAATCACAACAATCCCTTGCACATCAATCCTAGTGGCGTCAGTCATCAGCGTCACGCGAGGAAAATATGCAATTACGTCACGAAACGACAAATTTTGGCAATGATTGAATTTTCCCTTCAATTAAAATAATTTTGAACACACTAAAAAGAACACAAGATCATTGCCATAATTTCAAAACCAAAAACACCGGAGTGAAAACTAATGAAACAGTGCTGGCAATGGCGTTTTTCAGATTAACACAATAATTACTACTACTAATAATAAAAACAAATCAATTCTAAATCAATACAGCACAAGATTGTATATAGCCGAATATCAAATCCTGGAACCGGATGAGTATATTGACCAAAGTTTCACAATATGGTAAACTATACTTTATAAAAGATAGTATAAACTGTAGCATAATAAGGCTGATAAAAACAACTACAGAATCAAATAAATTACTCAAACTTAAATTATGTAAAACGGAAATTATCTAATAATAATAATATACTTATTGCATTGTGCTGTTGTGTAACTCTAGACTCTTTTGTTTTTTAATTTTCTTAGAACCTGAAGAAAGGAACAAGGTTTCCAGAAACTTTGTGTGGTATTAATATCATCAGTATTAACTATTTTATCTTATTATTAATTTTCAAACACGATATTTATTTTTCATTTTAAGCTATTATTAATTAAAAAACAGACTTTCTTCAGATGTAGTCGTATCAAAAGCGTAATGCGAGGAATTTGAGGCTTAATTACAAATACGGTCAAAATTAGATCGTTTAAGATTTTGCGACCGCGATGTCACCCGCCTCCGTTGAATGTGACTGAGCCGTCTCGATTTCTGAGTGTCATGGAGGATGTACCCAGTTCGTTCCTATACCTTACTTGCTCCCATATTAACGTAGAGTTGTTGAGTCTTGGCAGGAGGGGGGGGAGTATATTTTGGGGGCGAGTGAGAGTTTCATTTCCTTGACGCCGGACGTGCGATGTTACGTCCTGTTGACAGACAGAGGGGGAGGGGAGAGGGTTCTCGACGGCCGTATCTCACGATACACATCAGCGGCGCTGTTGCCTGACTGACCACCTCCACCCCTACTAACCCCCTCCTTCTATGTCCATCAACGACGACGTATCAATCACGTTGTTCACGGACGGCCGTCACTCTTCTTGATGGATGCCATCGGTCTCTATCTGTCTTTGTCTCGCATCAGGCTCTCTCGTGGAGAAGAGAGGAGATGTATAAATGTTTCCAGGCGAAATTGGTCCGAAATTTTCAAAACGGGTGGAAATTGAGAAATAGCGTGGAAAAAATCTGAGACATCAATTATTAAAGAGAGTTGATAGTTAAACAGGGGAAATAAGGAACAAACGAATACGGACATAGTAGTAAAGTAGAAAATTATAGAGAAACAGCCATTAAAAGTGTGAATAGACGTATAAATTGCTACAGATATAAAAGGGACAACGTAGGAAGAAGAGAATAAAACGAAAGAGAATTTTATAAGAGAAAGCTTTAGGAACAGCATTTTATTTAAAGAAAAATAGGTAGTAATTTTGATATAAAAAAATCGGTAACAAAAGTTTGGACGGAATATAAACAAATAGTAACTGTAAATTAAGGTGAAAAAGACGACACATTTAATTTATTATTCCCGTGTGTGAATTTGGCCTCGATCACGGCATATAATAGCAGAAAAATTCAATCCCCTCCTAAAAACCAACCCCCCCCCACACCCCTCTCAATATTTCTCCGCGCAGTTTCGTTATAGTGAGCTCCAATAAACTCCAATAATAATGGCCGCCATTTATTATTCTTCATCCCATAATATTAAATGGCGAGAAAATTATGTCCCACATAACTGGGCACGGATAATATATATAGAGGGGGTGGTTTGCTTTCCTAGATTAAAACGCGTTCATTTCGGTGCCACGTGGCCATATAATTCACCCTTCAACTATATAATTTTTTACAATCCCTTTTTTTTAAAAAAAAATATAGAAGGGCCATTTTCATAAAATTGAAATCGAGGGATAAAAAGAAAAAGAAGAATCGTAAATCATTTTTGGCTTTATATAGTTGTGGAACTGAAAATATGCAAGGGTTATAAGTGAAAAAACATAACTAATTAAAAAAATAATATAAAATCAGGGGACCCATTAATTTTTAGGTTGTGTTCAAAATATTATTTTCATTATGTTATCTCGAATAAAAAGACTTTCATTAAAAATATATATATATATTGTAAGGATTAAAAATATCTTGAATTAAATGAAATTCTTAAACAAAAAATTAGTTACGTTGAAGACGCCATTTATGTAATGATTAACAACGTGGTCTTAATTAATAGGAATAATTAACAAAATTATTATGTATTTAAAAAAATTTTGTTGATAATTACACATTATAAGCCCTGCTTTGCACGCCGAATTCCATCAATTTAACAAACAAATATTTCAATTTCATTTGATTAATTCGTAGCGTTCTATGAAATACAGCTTTATAATTTTACAATCAATTACGTTGAATTTCTCATTATCTCAGGGTCACCACTGGGTTTGATAGGAAGAACAAATATAATGAACTTAAATATTAAAAATCCAAACTCATTGTAGTTAACGGAATACAATATTAAATACAAAAGTAAAAGAAAACGAATGGAAAGAAAAACGCGAACGAAATTTGACCATACCCTTTAATTATCGTTTACAGTCATTAATAATTGTTTTGTGCTCACGACAGTGCTACTGGTACCAGTTCGGACTCATTGTATTTTGAAGTTAAGACCCACTAAACAGGCCATTATACACTGATTCTACTCATTTGATTTTGAACACACGGTAGTTGCTCTGGATCTCTGCTATACTGGAACCTGGATCATCTCACCCTCAGCCAGTTGCCGGACGTAGGTCTCCTCAAAGTCTCTCCATGCGAATATTTGTTCAGTTTGTGAAGCAAAACTTCTGCTTCCAAATTGATATTTTATGAGTCTCTCCGTCAAACTCTTTACTTGCTTTTTATGTAAACTATTAACTCGCCGTTGGACTTCCTAGATAGCCCTATTCATAATTCTTGAACCGCAGACTTACTTTTTCTATTTCTCTATGTGGACCGAACTGCTATGTCCCAGTTCTCAACGTAGACTTTTTTCTTTCGCGTCTTGCCGCTGACTGCGTTCCTCTAGGCGCGCGGTCTCCAGTCTCCCATTGTTAACAAAGAAACACCCGCTGCGATTGTTGTCTTTAAGCACCCGTTCCGCCAACAATTAAATTATATTAAAAACAATTAATAGCCTGTTTAATTGGTATTACATATATTGAAAATTAACAATTAATGAATTTTCGGTTGAAATAAATGTTTGATTTGGTATTTAGGTTAATAAGAATAATTACTTAAATATATTAACAATTATCATTTGTTGGACTTAAACGTGTAGTATTTAGATTACTACAAATTACAGTAAATCGAGGAAAATACTGTGGGTGAGTTCTAGAGGTTTTTTAAATAATTTCATGTGTTGAATTAACAAAAATTTATTAAAAAATATTATTAAATCATGGAACAATATATTTTGAGGGTTATAGAGATTATTAGAACTTTCTGTACTAGCTTAATACAAATTTATTAAATCATGGAGTTATATATTTTTTCTACATTTTTCTATTATATTATTACAAATTTATTAATAATATTAAAAAACTAAGGACCAATATTTTTGGAGGATTGTCGAATGTATTTAGAATTTTCTGTATTAGATTAATACAAATATATTAAAAATATGAATAAACCAAGGAAAAATATTTTGTGTGAGCTCTACAGTTTTTTTAAAAATTTCCGGTATTAGTTTAATGAAAATTTATTACAAAATGTTATTAAATCATGCAATAATATTTATTGTGGGTTCCAGAGATTTTTAGTATTTTTTGTTCTAGAATAATACAAATATATGAAATCAAGAAGTTTTCCATTTTTCTAGAGTTAACTGTAATTTATTGTGAAATATTATTAAAATAAAGAACAATATTTTTTGAAGCATTCAAGTGTGTATTTGGAATTTTCTGTAATATATTAATACAAATGTATTAAAAATATTAATAAATCAAGGGAAAATATTTTTTAAGGGTTTTAGAGTTCATTTTAATATTCCGTATGTATTTATATTAATGCAAATTTAATAAGACATATTAGTAAAGTTAAGGAAATATTTACTGTGGGTTCTAGAGATATTTTTAACATTTTCTGTACTAGATTAATACAAATATTATTAAAACAAGGAACAATGTTTTTGTGGGTTTTAGTGTTCAGGATATTATTTATTAGAAAGAATTACGGGATAGTAATTTTTATTTCGAAATATTTAACAAGAAACGTGAGAAAATGAGGAAGAACGAAAGTTTCAAGTGGATTACGTTTTATCCTCATTTTCCCACCACGCAGTGAGATTCTTTCATCCAGCAACTCTCTACGATTTCCTCTCTTATTTTCACGCTGCCCCCATCTTTTCTTCTCTCTCTCCCCCCAGCTGGTATCTTATTTGTTACAAGAGTCGATTACGCTATCGCACCTGACCGAACCCAGACCGGAACCGGAAATCAGTTCGGAAAGCCCATTTGCAGCAGATAGATACGTCACGAGGTCGCGCAAGAAGCGGTCTCGTGGCAGTAAATCTCATCCCCCCGCCACCACCTTCTCCAGAAATCGAACGAGGGACGGGGGAGTTGCGGAGGAAAGGATGGTGAATTAGGGACTCTGACTACAGCCCAGTATTTATGGCCGCGACGTCGAGTTAGCGCCACTGCTGCGGAGGAGAAGGAGAAAAAATAGTTTCATCCTCTCTACCACACTCTGTAGATATCGATACACGCAGGCCGTGAAGGAGCTACCGCGGGTGATTGGAAGAAGAGAAATGGGTGGGGTGAACGGTCTCATCCACCACGAAGTGATGTAAATTCGGTCGTTATTATCTTTCAAGGGGAATTCGTTCCCATCCTGCAGATAACCCCCTTAAGATGGAAACGTAAATTACACGTGACCCCACCTTGAGCGCCAAAACATTACTCTGCCCCGTTTTTGGTATAAAATTAAATTACTGGTACTTCTTAAAATAAATTTATTTCGGCGTTCTCCTTAAATCAGTAAAAATTGGCAAGGTTGCATTTTCTATTTATATCTGAAATACTTGAATCAGTGAACTCAGAATATTTCTCCGAAATGTAAAGAACCTTAATACTTTATTGGAAACACAATAACACGAATACACGCACACACGGATATAAATACACGCTGATCGTGGCAAAGTTGTAAGGGAGGGGAATGAGGGGACATTATTATTAACTGCACCAAGATAAACTAACGTAAATGATGTTGTTATTAACCCCCAAGGGCTTTATGATCGACACTTGAATGTTAAAGACTGTGCAATGTACGTGACCCCACGTTGGGAGCCATAATGAAGATTTTTCTTTTCCTGTTTTGCTTAAATTATATTATTATTCTAAGATAATCTCTCTCAATACATCAGTCAAAACTCGTAACTCCGGTCTATTACAACATTTTACTGTTGTTATTATCAGCGTAGTCGGCAGATCGGGCAATGGTATTAATGAAATGGAGTTCCGAAAATGTGGGAGCAAAATCGACATTATCTGAAAGGAAGAACGTGGTGAATTCAATTCCATTAGAGCCAACATTTACAGAATTTTAACTGTTCGGAAGGTGTAACTCCAGCAGAATCGTAGAATCCTCCACCTAGTAATATACGATAATTGTCGAGATTTATTGACTTTAACATCCTGCTGTATATATTTATAGAAGCCTGTTTTCACTATTAGCGTTGAAGGAATCGTGTCTTCCATTAACGTCTCCACACTCCTGTTACCTTATTAAGGAACTGCCTAATCCCTCACTCTCCCTTCATTCGCGTTCCCCTTCTGTTTTGTGTCTTAGTTAATTGCCAGGAACCTCCTGGAGACGTTTCACGGTGTAAGGTGTCGAAACGGTACACGATTTAATTAAGCACAGCCGGAGAACGGAATAAGCAATGACGTCACAGAGCTATAAATACACTTTTAGAACCAGTAGTGAGAGTAAATTTTGTAACTTCCAGACACAGACGAATAAATTTCTGTTTTTGTCAATTGACGCTTGTGGTTTTTTTTTTCTGTTACTAGTGCATAAATTATTTAAATAATCAGTACTGACTGGCTCTTGTACACATCATACAATATTTTGTACTAACGCTTAATAATTATTTATGTACATTGTTTTATGTTATATTTTATAATTGTAGGCATAAATCCTTACGGTTGTATGTACCTACTTCTGAAGAATCCTATTTCATCTTATGAGGATTAAAGGTAAAATGAAGGATAAGAATTATTTATCCATCCCAAAATATTCTCGTTCATTTATTAAAATCCTGTTTTAAAACGATATTGAGTTTCGCTTCTTTAAGTTTCATTTTATTTTCCCTGTACGTAGGTCTTTTCTTAAATAACAACAACTGTAAAGTGTATGTCCGCTGGCTGAGTACAAGAAGTCTCACATAGAAGGGAAGTCCAGAAATTGTGGCGCCCAACGTGGGGGATAATTTTCGTTATGTATTTCTCCCCCCTGTGTGTGTCTCTGTAACCGCAATAGTTCTTTCACGACCCAGTGACCTCCCTAACATAATAACAATTTTTTTTTTTTTATCTGAGGCTTGGGTACAGATGATAGCGACCTCTGCCAACACCACCGCCGCTGTTGTGTTGCTGGGCGCGCGCATTTTGCAGAGTTCATTACCGGTAAAAGCTGCCCCAGTGCCCCCACCGACCCCTCCCCCCACCCTTGAACCCCTCGCTACACACATGTGTGCATGAATAATGCACACGTCATTTAGTTGGGGAGAGACACACACACATACTCACACACTCACTCACATGCAGTGTCACTGTTCCAGCTAGAGGGGACGCGGCGCGCCGGGGGTGAAAAAAAAAGCATATTGTATTCAGGGGGCGGCGGTTCGGGTGTCTGTAAATCATAACTGCAAATCAACCCCCTTCTCTTTACCTTACACCCTCATTTTCCCATCCCCTCTCCCTTTAATACGGGTCACAGATACCTCCCGGTTCTGCCGCCACCGCCACTGTCGAGATTTTTGTTTATTTTTTGAAGCTGGACGCAGAACTTCATCGCTTGAAATTAAAACGGTCCATTTCTCACGTCCGGATGATCCCTTCCTCCCCTGATTTTTTTTTTCGTTGAAACTTTGATAGGTGTAACACGTTAGTCAAGCGGTGCATGCGCGCACACACAGAAATAAAAAGAGAATTTGATTTATTGAGACTCTTCTACGTAATATATGGGACCCGGAAAAATGACCAATTTATACACTTTTGTCACAAGCGTGTCTGAAGTAGATTTGTAATATAATTGCGACGTTGAACGAAATATGTCACACACAGAGACAGAGAACAACACACTTGAAAGTTTATGGACCAAATATATTTGGGAAGAAAGGTTATCTCCCCCGTCCCCTCCAAAAAAAAAACCAGCCGGACATGTGACGTAACGATGACGTCAGAACTTATTTTGGTGAAATGAAACTAGAATACGCCTGTTTTAAGCCTATTTTTATATACTCAACTGGATTGTGCGGTTGAGTTATTCCTAGCTGTTGTAAAAAGACTACTTTATCCAATTCTTTTTCTGTTCAGTTGATCATAAAACACCTAAATATTTCTAATTTAAGCCTGTTTCTCAACGAGATGTTTCAAGAACTGAATTACAGTAAACAATTACAATGCGTTATATTTTTTTATCAAAATTAAAAGTGTCCTGAGTCAATACTTCATGATTAAATAAATAAGGGATCAGGATATAAAAAATATATATCTTCGGTACCGGCAGTCGAACCCCGGGACGTAGGTGTTGCTCTCCCATCTGAGCTATCCGAGTCGACACATTCAGGCCGGGCACGAGACTTCTCCCAGTAAGCGTCTGAAACCCCAAACTCACCCTACCATTCACTAGGATCACATTCTTACACAGCCTAATTTAAAGACTTCATTGAAGAATGGACATTAACTTGAATCATGAAATTTTATTTAATTAAAAATTTGAAATATTTTGTGACAACCTTTTTGAAACCTTATAAAAGGTACAAAAACCGTAATGAAACGACGTCGATAGTCTTAAATTAAAATATTTTTAACAATATCTGAAAAAGGAGTTATTTAAACTTAATTTAAAATATTTAAAATAATCAGAACGAAAATAAATATATTATTTAAAAAATGTTTCGTTTCAATTTTTTTCTCTCCCCAGCTGCTGATGCATTCTCGTACGGATCCCAACAAGATGGCTGCCCTACTAGAGCAACGACCCTTAGTGTTTCTGGAAAATTTTCCTTTAAAAAAAAATTTCCATTCCACGCCCCTTATTGGTCACTAAATTTTACATGTTTTTTCACCACCCAGTTATTTACTTTTATTCGCCCCCTCCCTGTAGAGGCTGCACGCGTGGAGAGCGAGAAAAATATATATATAGGGAAACTGGATCATCGTCGTGGCAGATACGAGCAACATCGCTGACATGGTATGAAATTAGTGCTGGATATATGAAGAAAGTAACAACCGTTGTAACGGGGTGTCGGGGGTGGGGTGGGGGGAACGGAATTGATAACTAGAGATCCGAACCCCTCCAGTGTTTTAAAAAAATTATCATTCCCCTTGGGGTGGGGGTGGTGGAGAGAGAAAAAAATATTATAACGTCAGCACTTTTTCGCGTTGACACCTTTTCCAATTCACCCCCCCCCCCCAAACCCCCTGATGTCTCGCATCAAACTATAATTTGTTTCAGTTCGCCGAGTTGCGTGTGAGAGGTTGTGTTTTTCGCCCCTCTAATATCCACCCCTTACACGTCTGTGTGCTTTTCCCGTATTGTTTTTTTTATTAATTCGTAGAGAGAGAGACAGACAGAGAGAGAGAGAGAGAGAGAGAGAGAGTATATCCGAAACAACTCGCCCTTTGATCATAAAAATTGGGTAGGGGGTGTTAAAAAAAATTGAAATGCGTTACCGAAAAAATAAAAAAATTCGTGTTCATTCGTTACATTTTGTATATTGTTGATGTTGTTCCGTATGTACTTTTTTAAAAAAAGAAATTTTTATCTGGGATGGGGGAAAAATTCATATAGTGAATAAATATAGTTTATATATCGACTGTTAAAATGAATACTAATAAAAACAACCATTGTACATGTAAAATTTAAATTGAGTTACAATAGGAAAATTTATACTAGCGGGGTGTGCGGCATTGCCCGGGTATTTATTTATATAATCCCGAAAATGTATTTAATTCCACATTAGTCTATTAATCGGTCCAGAGGAAATGGTAATTTAATCTTCAAGATCTCTAGAGAAGCATAAATACTCACGATATTATTAAAAATACTCGTTAAAAAATATACTCGGTACCCGAATACAGGCACTAACTTCCTTACTCCTTGGCTCGACAGCCCATGAAGGACCTTGGCCTACCAGACTGTCATCTTACGTGACACATTCTGGATTTTAGGAGTGACACCTGATCAGGGTGTCGATTCTCCCACTGACTCAACCCGAGATTTCGTGACCAGGAAAACCACAAACAACCATGCCCATACCGGGATTCGAACCCGGGACCTCAGTTATGCGAGGCATTGACGCTGGCCTCTACACACCACAGCAGGACGGCCACAAACACTAACTTAGGTGAGTTAATTATACTCCCGGTGCCGCTAAACGGGGGAGGGGGGGGGGGGGGTAGGAAGTTTCTTCATGTAACTCAAGAGTGTAAAAACACTCTGGTAACCTTAAAAGAATCAAAATTATTTAACATAGCTTAAGAGAGTAAAAAATGAGACTCAAAATTACTTTCGGTTCCTTAAGCGATACTCCCGGTATGCTTAAGAAAGACAACAATACTTCCATTACGATTACAAAATTCGCCGTACCCCCAAAAAATAAATATAAAACTCCCAATACCTTAAGAGAGTGAAGAATACTCCCGGTACCTAATGAGGGTCAAAATTATCCGGGTACTTTAAGAGTAAATTTTTTCACTGTAATTAAGTATTTTTTAAAAATGCCACTCCTTCCTCCCCCATCTCTATAGATAATAGCCGATTCAATGTTTGTTTCGTATCCTAACATCCGTAAAAATAGAATTCGCTGCACATGTTGAAGTACAACTTAACCGACAAGTTTAATATTATTATTAAACTCAGCGACATCCATAACCTCGGATTCCATTCAAACCTCGGTTCTTTTCGCGATATATTTTTTTATGTAACGCACCTCAAAACCCCCACCCCTAAGGGTTCTCCCCTCCAATTTTCGAAAGGGGTTGAAATTATACACAAACAACGTCGGGAGAAACACTATCGACCGGACAATATTTAATCGACGCAAAAATCGAACTTTTAAATATGTTTAAAAATCTCCACCCCCGCCTCTACGGCTGGTAGTCGTTTCTTGCCCCCACAGTGTCTGCTACCAATTCTAAAGGAACACGGGCACAAGATTTTGTCAGTGTTTCTCCATTTGTATGCGGAAAATACTCACATAGTCAATTTTTGTCTTAGAAGACATATAGTTGAACGTAATCTGCATAGTTCCGAGGCCAATAATGTAATGTATGATTTTTTTTACGCCGACTTCCCGATGACAGTATTTAAGCATTATGTCGTTATCCTGACGACGTAATGTCCCTCCGTGGTAGTGGTTTGTTAGAAACGTACGGGTAGTCCAAGGTAAATTGGAGAAAACGGATGATACAGAAGTTGGAAAGGGGTTGAGGTTGGGGGGGGGCTGATGGAGGGAGGGAATTGATTTATTCGGAGAGCCTTGCTTGCTCTCTTGTTTGTTTGTCTTTGTGTGTTTACGTGTATTGGCAGACAGTTTGGGAATATTGTGCAACAGTTTGAACTACGGTAATGATGTGCACACAGCAGGCCCCCCGCTCCCGCAACTGACCTCCACCTCGAGAGTTTTATCTCTCTCGTCTTCGTAACGATACACGGAGAGTCTGCAGAAAAAGAAAAGCAAAAAAATGGGCCCCATCGACCACTTAGCTCAATCCTCGATCACTTTCAATTACAGAATGGTTCCTCGAGAAGCTTCGGCGACAACTTCAACAGGATAAAACAAAAAGATCCGACGGCTTCAACCCTCCCACATCCCGGTATATTACATTCATAATTACGTCCGTATTATCCCTCAAATTAATATTACGTCTATATAATAAAAAAGTATGTATATTTGTATGTATGTATGTATGCATGTATTTACGTTAATTTCTATACAAATTTAAAAGCGTGGATAGATTGCAACAAAAATTGGTACACAAATTCTTCAAAACACGAGAAACGGTACTGTGAGGGTGAGAAACGCCTAGCATACATGTGGAAAGAATTATAATTAAAAACCGTGATCATTAAATATTAAATTACTGCGCCAAGAGACAATGACGTCACGCGAGAGAAAGACGTTACTACGCAACGAACAAAGGAAATAACTCCTTTATTAGGAATGAAATAAAGCAGAAATATTTTTTTTAAAATAAAAAGTATAATTTTATACAGCAATATTCCATCGAATGATAATATAATATAATATAATAAAAAAGGATGTATGTTTGTATGTATGTATTTACGTTAATTTCTATACAAATTTAAACACATCGACAGATTGTAAAAAAAATTGGTTACACATATTCTTCAAAACACGAGAAACGGTACTGTGGGGGTGAGAAACCCCTAGCATAAAGGCAGAAACAATTTTAATCGAAAAATGTGATCATTTTGTGTTAAATTACTGCGCGCTAATATACCATGACGTCACTCGAGAGAGCGACGTTACTACATGACGAACAAAAGAAATAGTTCCTTTTTCCGTAATGAAATTAAACAGAAATATTTTCCTTGAATAAAAAGTATAATTTTATTCAGGAATACTCCATCGAATGCCAATCAATAAAAAACAAAACGAAATACTTAATCCCCCCTGGCGGAAAATGCAAATTAATATTCGCGCCATATTAGTGACTCCAATATGGCGACCATTTCTTTACACTGTGAATCTAGCTGAGAATTTCTTCAATTTAATCTTTCGTTATGTCTGAAGACTGAGGGACAACTATCTCCTGTAATACTCAAGGAGTATATTTAAGTATTCTATTCCTAAAGAAATTTCAAAACAAAATGTTTGTTGGGATTGATGAAATAAAATTAAGCGTATTTTATAGCTGTTCTATAATGCACTATCGGTCGAAAGTATTAACGGAACTAGGAACAGTTAGATTTAGGTTAAATCACCTCTTGACTACAGTTTAATATAGAATTAAATACTTTTTCGGGTTTGTATAAATAAGTACGCGGGCAACGCCGGGCTCGTTAATTAAATAATTAAGTTAATCTGCGAATTATATAATAAAAAAAACAGAGATACATATCAGAAAAAATATTTTGTTCAGCCAAAAACCTAAAAACGTAATTACCAATTATATTTATCTGATATAAGAAAGTTTAAATGTCGAACATGATGAGTTTTTATGAAACGAGTTGAAAAAACAGCATTTCTACGGTCTCGCACTACAATTTAATTTTTAATTAAAAAATCATACGGGGTTTTGCATTTTCCCGCCGTATTTATTCCATGATGGAGAAAAAATACACGAAAAACAACTATGCAATATTAAATATTATATAATGCAGTTTATGACCAGTGACGATCTATTTAATTAATTACAAAATAACACGACGTTTCGGTATGTATTAGTAACTTCTTCAGTTATTTTCTTGTGAAGAAATTATAGCAAACAATGTGTTATTATTACTTTGTTACGAGTTTTTCTTGATAAAATCACATTTTTTACTATAATTTCGATAGGGGCCTGGAATTAATGTAACCCAACGTTTTTTTCCTTTTCTTCGAAAATGTCCAGAAAGCATAAAATGACAAATTTGGTATAGTTGAGTTCTACAACTACGAAAATGTAATGAATTGTATAAAACATGATATCAAAGAAAACCCAAGTTAAGAGATTAATTGCAAAGTTAGTGAATCGAAACTGTTGGAACTAACCAAATGCGCGGGGAGGGAAGTTACAGTGGAGGGGAAAGGAAGAAAAAAAACGATAAGAGAAAAACAGAGTAAAGCAATCACGGGGAAAATCTCTCACAAGGGGATAGAAGAGCCGAGACGTTCGATAAGTAAATCACACAACATCGCCATATACATAAGTCACTATTTACGACGGCAATAAAGAAAACAAACTTGCACACGTATAAATATATATTTATTCTTTTTCCCCATTTTCTCTATCGCCATATCCATTCGCGCCGTCGCCAATCCGCCAGTCTTCTTTGATGAATGTCTTGCTTCGACCTCCCTCCGTCTGTGACGTAAAGTTATAAAGCGTACCGTATTTTTGGGGCTGAAATTGGAAAAAAGGAAACCGTTAATACAATTTTTTGTCTCTATAATTACGCAGGCCGCACACTGGAAGCGACGAAACTGTCGGTGACAATTTGCCTCGAGTCAAAACGTCGCAAGCTGTCTGAAGCAAAACGAATCGAGTCAAAACGTCGGAAGCAAAATGACTCGAGGCAAATCGTCGCCGACAAAATGCTTCAAGCTGTCTGAGACGGTTTCAGGCTCGTTTCGAGCTGTATCTAGCAACCAAATATAACTCATAATATCAGTGAAGATGGATCGTGACGACGAAATAGCTGTTATTATTTATTGTTATATGTTATTGGAAGAAGACAAAAGTTCTCGAGATTTACACCCAATTAATACTAAAAGAAATATAAACAGTTTTCTAATGAATTACGAGCGGACGAAAACATTTAAATTTCACAAGGATGATCTCGAAAAGTTTCGATTTTCTTTAGGGTTTGATTGGTGAAAAAATAAGAAAGCAAGACACTAATTTTCGTAGGTAATATATTATTACATACAAACATGCATTGTTATTTTAACTTATTCTATTGCGGGAATATTATGAGTTCTGTAGCTTCTGCCTCATCTTCGTCTGCAAGATTATTAACTAATTCTAATAATTTTACTTTAAAAGTTCTTTGCCGTCTTATTGAGAGTTTTTCAATGTCCGGCAGCAGCCCTTTAAGAAAATTCATCATAGGCGAATCGGGTTCAGTGCACCTAGATTCTAGAAACTTTTGCATTGGCACTGCCAACACTTCTGCTGCAGTTTCTTTTTTTCCTTCTTTAGTTGGGAGTCTGGAATCAAGAGAACTTGATGATTGTGTGTTCTCTACTAATAGCTACAGCTGTAGGCACTACTTCTTCCTCGACTATATTGCCGACACTTTGGTGTTGGGATGCTAACAAAGAAATTCCGGGTTCTCGAAAATGCTTTGCTGTTAAATCCAGAAAAAGCAAAAATAATCATTCTTGCCTGTTGCGTTCTTCACAACATGGTTAGAGAAAAAGAGGGAAGCATGTCAGAAATTCAGAGAGATCTGTTTGCACTTGAGGAAGATGACATTGATCCTTCTCAAACAGTTTTCAGAGGATCCAATCCTGCCTATGGAATTCGAAACAGATACATGGATTTCTTTGATTCCAACTATGGCAGCGTACCATGGCAATATAGTTTCATTTAGTCTATTAGAGGTTTGTGAAGAAAATATTCTATTGATTGTAAAAACAGTGTAACAATGACTGGTCATTACAACAAAATATTTAAATACATAATGTAGGTACAGAATAATAATAATATATACTGTCTCTTTCTTTCACATCAATTTAATTTATCAACAATACGCGTGCTTCGTTCATCACAAAATATTATCTATAGGAGCAAATGAATTCAAAGCAATACACACACACACACACACACACACACATATATATATATATATATATTGTAGTAATTGGTAATTAAGGCATTGTTCTAATTGAAAAGTTGAATTGTAGAGGACTCATTATTAGTGGATATAGAGCGGACGCCGCAACAACCCGGCAAGGCAAAGAAAACATTGTTGATCGGTTGGGAAGGTTTTACGCGCTCAAAATTTACGAGACGAAGAATTCAGTCGGGCAGCGGACAGCAAGCAGTTTGAAAGCTTTACTTACAGTCGGGCAGCAGACAGCGAATAGATCAGACGAAAAGTTTTACAGTCGGCAGTCAGAACGAAAGAATGTGGTCCAGTCACAAACATGCTTTCAAATATTAAAAAGTAAAGCAATATTCAGTCGGGAAGGAGACAGAGCAACTAGTGTCTATTCGATGGTCGAGCGTAGATTCATCATTCTGGCCATAGACAAACCAATGAAGTCCATTTTCAACTAAAGTCATGAGATCCACAAATCCAGGTTGCAGTAAAGCATCGAGAACCAACCAATTTGTGTTAAACCAACTAACAAACAACGCCAATTAGAGCCTGTGAACATTTAGAGTCTGTGAGTACTTAGAATCAGTGATGTCCCCAAAATTGTGCACGAAAAGCTAAAAAGAGACCTGGGCGGCCGTAAGTAGAGAAAAACTTTAAAATCATTTGTAAACCGTGTTTAAAAGATAAAAGTCAGATCGTTCTTTAATTATTTAATTATCGATAAAATGAGATCCTTAATTCTTGATAAAATTAAAATTGTTTAAATTCAATCTTTAGTATTATTTCTTCCGCAACAAATTTCGTCTATGTTCAGACGCATTGATTTCCATAAAAAGTAAATGTAATTTTGATTATATAAATTCTACCATTTATCATACCCAGTTCAAGACCCTGAGATCCCAAATATTTTGTGTATTTTATACTTGTTTTAAAATTGTTAATAAATCTTGTTTAATAGTTTTCACTTAAGTTCTTTCATTTAGAAACGCCACATGTATATTATATTGAATTATTACAATATATATATATATATATATATATATATATATATATATTGTAATACATACATAAAATATAAAATACCAATTTAAACAAACAATTATTATTTATTAAGCCACAATTTACAATTACACAAATATGATGAAATTTTATAAATCAAAACAATTTTTCTTTACCTAGAATACATTTTAAATAATCGGACTCGGTACCCTCAGGGTCTTTACTGGGTTGATAAGGAAACGGAACAAAATGTTACAATTAAACAAATACAGTTACAATAAATGAAAAACGAAATGAAATGATTGACATGATTAAAATGATTGACATGATTGAAATGATTGGAACGATTGAAACAAAAGAAACGAAGTGATATCATTAAAACGAAATCTGACTTTTTACCCTTTTTTAAGAATTTACAATTATGAATTCAGAAAAATAAACTTACACGCTCTCTGGTCCACACACTCACTTCATACAGGCTTAAAAGACACCAGGCTGCACTCACACTCTGCTTTCACAGCCACCTCCTCTTGACGATGTCACCCTCACGACGAATTCAACCAACTCTGTTTTCAGACAGACCTCCACGATGAGACTCCCACCAACTGTTGACGACTGATGTCCAGCTGATTACTCACTGCCATCTAACTTGGCCTACCATCCGATGATCTCTCCCTACTGAATGATAAAGATCTCTTTTTTTCGTACAACTGCCCTCTTATTTATATCCGGGCTCCATAATATTCCCTTGTTTTTCACAGTTTTTTGCATTTCCACATTCGCCACACAAACACCAGCTGTTAACTTTCTCCCGCTCCGAGAGCCACTCAATCACTTAAATTAAATTATCTCCGTTTAATCTAATTGCGTCGTCCAACAACCTTCTGTCATTTATGCCATTAGGATTCCGTCGTACAGATGTCGGTCACACTATTAGCCCTAAGAGCTGCAAAATGCCCCAATTATTCGTCCTTCCCTTCTCTAAAAGCCACTAATCCATCATTATTTTTTATATGTACCAACCACTCAAGGATCGCCAGTCTGAGTTTGTAAACAAAATGATAAAATAAGAACAGAATTCAAGCCCTTCTTTACTGGTTATTACAATATATATATATATATATATATATATATATATATATATATCCATTATCGCCTTCCTTTGTCAAGTAAACACCAATACAGAAATGAATATTTGAGGCAAAGACAAGGGTATGTTTCCCGCTATGTGCTGGGCGCATGCGCAGTTCTGTTTGACTTGTCAGACAATGAGACGAGTCAAATTCCATCTGGCAGCGTCCGACACGACGAAACCTGACTCGAGGTGTCTGGCTGTCACGAGACGACGGTCGCGGACTGTCTCAAACCGTCGCAGACCGTCGCGCCGTGTCGGACGCGACAGTTTCGCCCGGTGTGCGACCCTGCATAAGGAGCCCATGTATTTTCTTCCTCAAGTCGTCGTCCGACAAAATGACTCGTCGTGTCACTTGCAGTGTGCGGCCGGCTTTAAGAAATTAAAGCTGTAGAGGCACCAGATGATCTACCAATAAAGCTATCGGAAAGATCTTGGGACAGAATGAAAAAAAAAGAAACTATATAATTATAGGTGCAAGTCTAATAGGCAGAAATTATGACAATGGAAAACTTCTCTAAAAGCAACATTACCTAAAACAGTATGCAAAAAATTCTGATCCTTGTCAGTCATCAAAAATAGTACTATCCTTAACAGGATCGAAATGACAATCCAAGAACAATTTGAACTTATAAATGTTGTCGGGAACGAGAGAGGCAGAGTGATAGAAATGAAACTACGGAAATAACATTTATTTGTATCGTTGATCTGGAAACGACGTTTGACAACGTAAACAAGCCCGCCAGCAAGGACGGCGAGTAGCGCCGATTGTGGGTGAGGAGGAAGCGCTATACTATATTTTAAGTAAACTGGATAAAGTATTGACAGAGAAATCCCTCATGACAATAGACAAAAATAGACTAAAATCGTCCTCTGTGACAAAAATAAAGGAAAGGCGAGGTAATACAAGAAGTAGAAAGCATTCAAATACTCGTATATTTGGGCCAGAATAATTGCAAAATTATGGCAGAAGTTGAAAAATAGTTAGTAGAATAAGCCAGGCCAAAAATGAAAGAGCTTCGATATGTTATTTGGAGTACTGAATCGTGTGGGATCGAAGCAAGGAATAATTGAACTGTAGGAAAATAAAAGACTGTCAGCCTTTGAAACACGGTGTTATAGAATAATGTGGAAGATAAGTTGGAGATAGAGAAGCAGAGGACATGAGATGAGAAGATTAGTGATATAAATATAATAAGGCCGAGCTCTATTAATACGGACACACGCTTGGACATGAGGGATTAATAAAGATATAAATTGAGGGACAGGAAGAAGAGGAACACGTTTAAGGGATGGGCCCACACTATCTTCCCAATGTTAATATAATGATTTCACGGACTTTTTCCTCAGAAACCGTTATAGATACAACAATTAAATTTTAACAGCTTATTTTTTAACCTTATGCCCAGGATGTCATTTATCCATAACCATCGATTTGACTCCAATATAGGTTGCTTTTGCGTTATTTATATGTAACGTACCTCGATCCCTAACTCCGTAAATGTACTCATTAAGAAGGGATTGACCTCATTGACCCCGAAATATTTTCATTCCACGAATATATCGGCCGTTTTAACATGTTTTGCAATTTTCTACCCCCGGCCAGAACCCTCACCCTCTCGCGTTACCCATTTTGTCACAATAAAACTCAGCGACATCCATAACCCCAGAATTCACTAGAATTTCGGTTGTTTCTGCGTTATTGTTATAAAAAACCGTCCACCCCTAAGCGTACTCCCCTCCCACGCCGAAAAGGGTTATAATTATAAACAAAAAACGTCGGTAGAAACACTATCAAAGTCATTGATAGCGGAAAAATTTATTCCACGCAAATATCGACCATTTAACATGTTTGAAAGTTTCCGCTCCCGACAAATTCCGCTTTAACTTTTGCGTTTCGACATCAATAACCCCGATTTGATACGAACATCGTCGTATTCGCGTTATTTTCATGTAACACCACACCAAACCCCACCCCTAAGAGTGTTCCCCTTCCATATCAAAAGGGGTTAAAATTATACAACAGAGAATATCTACAGAAACATTCAGAATTAAACTGACACCGAAAAATAATTATTGGAGGCAAATATCGGCCGATCAACATGTTCTAAAATTTCCAACCGCCCCCCCGCCCCCGGTGGGATTAAACTGTAAGTTGAATGTCATAATTAATCTCAGCGACAACCATAACCCCGGATTCAACTCCAATCTCGATTTTGCGATATTTTTATGTAATTCCATTTCACCACACTCGAATCTCGGTTGTTTTCGCGTTATTTTCATGTAATTAATCTGAAACCCCACCCCTAACCGTGCTTCCCTCTAATGCCGAAAGACGTTGAAATTTTACGCACCCAACATCCGTACAAATACTCTCAATCTAATTAATCCTGAAAAATATGTATTCAACGGTAATCTCGGCCATGATTGCATGTTTCAAAATTTCCACCCCGTCCACCTCTGGGGGTTAAATGGCCAATTGAATGTCATAATGAAACTGAGCGACATCCATAATCCTGGATTATCGAATATCGCTTGTATTCCCGTTATTTTCTTGTAACGCCCGTCCACCCTCACCCCTAAGGGAACTTCTTTCCTACGCTGTAAGGGGTTGAAATTATACTCAGATAACCTCGGTAGAAACACTATAAATTTCTGTGACCCCTAAAAATATTTATCCGTCTCAAATATCGGTTGTTTTGGCATGTATGAATATATCCACTCCCGCTCCTGGGGGTGGTAGACGTGTCGCATCCGGACAATTCCTAGCCTATACCTCCAACCGTGCGAGGCATCCACCGAGAACTTGTTGCGAAAAACTCAACTTCTCCTCACTTCAACCAAGTGTCTTTTCACCACCAACTCCCCCTTTCTCTACATTTTCACATCAACCAAGATCTCTTTCCAAGATTTCACCTCAACCAACTCTTTCCAAAGTCCACAAACCACACGCTCTTCCACCCGATTTTCATTCCTAGATGTTCATCTCCCTACTCCGGGGCTCCGTCCCGACACGTTCTCTACCTGGACCAACCAATTTCCCTTTTTTTCCGTTAACACCACCGAGCCATCACCCTGGCTTTCCCTGGGTGTTCGAAAACAAACCAGGACTGTCGGCCAGTCAGATGCATGCGCAAAAATGTCCGCGTTACATTATAAATAAATTAATTATGTTTTGCACGAGATCTTCACAGGTTCTGTCAATTTTTTATACATCTTATATGCAGCTCCAGAGAAAGTTGGGAACGTTTCGTTTAATTTTTAAGAACTATATATTTTATATCGTTGTTATACGGAGACGTAACAACGGTCATCTGGTCAAAAAAAACTTTTGAATTCGTGCAATTTTGCACAAGAAAACCGTCGAACCTCTTTCGATGAAACAGATTTATAGCGTTCTGTTTTTTAAAAAAATTGTTCGGAGTTATAAAAATATGCCAGATGAAATGGCGGACATTATAAATATCTTGAGTTTGTTAGGATTTGTTATTATACCAAAATGGTCGTACCGAATTCGATTGAACTTTGTGAGTGCTTTTGGAAATTGATTATCTTCTCTTTATCGCTCAAGAGGAAAGGCTGGCCATAAGTGTAAATGTTAAAAAATAAAATATATGGAAGAACGTTTCAATCTTTCACAGGGACGTGTTAAGGGTTGAGTGGGGTAGGGATAAAACATGACAAGTGCGTCCATTATCAGTCCCTTCACACGAGCACACTGACTGAGAACACAGCACAAAGGGGGTGGTGGATGAAAGTTTTTTGTGTTTGCCCGAGACCCCAGATAAGAGGAAAGATTTTTTCTTCCACCCCCTTTTCTCAGAGGCTCTATCTCCTTCTTCTATCAGACTGGACGCTCACTGTCACGTTCCGAAACAAGCACTTTTGTCTCTCAGCTGGAGGCCGACGAGGGGTTGTTATCTCTTCTGCTAGAAGAACCAAGTCCCCCTTATCTGCTACACACTTCCACAATCTTCCTGTGTCTGTGTCTGTATGTTTGCGAAAACTCCTTCCTTTATTAAAAAATAAACTTCCATGACCAATTATCGGATGAGAAATCTCATTCCCTTTCACCCATAAGACAAATTCGAAGTATAAAAAACAACTCCTCTTATAGGGGGAAAAATCAGATAGAATCCCTTGGAAAATTGGTGCACAAAAAAGGCCCACGAAATTTGTACGATTCAGATAAGATGATAATTAAATTACAATAACCCTGAAAATCGTAAAAATATTGTAAAAATCAAACAGGAAACTAATAACGACTTACATGTTATAAGAAGGTGACCAATCAGATCTCCGCTGATGACGTCACACACTGTTGTAACCTTGCCAACGGTCACGGCAAGGACCAAAAATACATACACACACACACAAATATATATATATGTATATATATACATATATATGTATATATATATATTGTAATAACCAACAGATAAACGATTAATTTGCCCCACATTAGTGAAGCCATAAACGTAATAAACACCTTGATAGGTGAATAATTAATTAATCAATTAACGAAAATTTATTTATATTTAAAAATTTATTTTTGGTAAATTTACATTGTATAAGATCTATTTTGCACGCCGAATTTCATCCGGTTAACAACAAATACTTTAATTTTTCATTTATTAATTCGTGGCATTTAAGGAACTAAAATTATTATATAATTACAATCTAATACGTCGGATCTCTATATCTCAGGGTCACTACTGGGTTGGATAATTAGAACAAAAGCAATGTATACACTGACAATTAACAATTAAAATGTATAAAGTTAACCTAAAACAATATGAAGTTAAGTGAAACAGAAGAAAAGAAATTAAACGAAATTTGAATGAAATCTGACTATACATTTTTAATTATCGTTTACAAATTTGTATAAAAGTTTTGTTACTCACGGAATGTCTGTCTGGTACCAGATTTCTCTCTTGTAGCTTGAAAACTACCAGACTAAAAAGCCACTTTTACACAGACTCTACACTTCATTGAAATTTTTAATACACACGATTGAAATACTCGTCGTCTGCTATCTGGAACCTCGGATGAGCCGCCCCCTTTGGTCAGCTAGTGGATGTCGGTTTCCTCTATGCGAAAATTGTTCAATCAGCGTGAAGCAACCATTTGCTTCACCGTGTGCAAATTATTATGTAAATATCTCCGTAAAAATATTTGCTTGCTTTGATATAAAAATACAGGATCTCGCCATTCGTACTTTATGTCTGCAGACTTTACTATTTGTTGCTCTAGGTGAAATGAACTGAACCCGTCGACTTTTAACTGTTTATTCTCTCGAGCGCAGATTTTAGACTCCTTCATCTTTCATCACCGATTCCAGACTGCCGTTCTCCATGCGCGCGGTTTTTCAGTTTCCATTGTTAAACAAAGGAAAAAACCACCTTGATTGTCGCCCTTACTCATTCGTACCGCTAACAATTTAATTATATTAAAACAATTAATGGCCTGTTTAATTGGTATTACAATATATATATATATATACTTTTAGAATTATTAATAGTTTATATTTTTCTGACGTCGATAAATTATAAATTAACTAAACCAATCGGCACGATAGAGATATTCGTTAACATATTTTTTTCTAAATAACACTATAAATAATATTCACACATAATTGCAATTTTTAACAATTGCAATTTTCCAAGACTTTGTTTCTCAATTTATTTGTTTTGATAATTGTAACATTCATACACCATCATTCGGGGATTAAACGTCGTGTTTAAAATTTGAATATCAAGATAAAAATCTTACACAAAGGGCTTCTATTTTTCAAATTTAATTGAACCGTCCCCAAATTTTTCAGTAAAAACTATTTCAATAATATAGAATAGAGATTAAAAATAAAATCTTTCCCAGTCCAAAGTCATATTCAGCAGAAGAAGAAGTCAAATACTTCTTTACACCCCCGTCCCATTTAAATATGAAAAAATATTTGTACAGACCTGACCTGCACCTTAGTCGTATATTTTTAAAAATCATGATAACTATATTTATATAAACTAATTGTAAAATTATGTATTATATAAATTATATAAATATTTAAAATACAAGCCTAAGATCAGTTATTTAGTAAAAATAAATCTTGTTCCCGTAGTACACGTGTCATGTTATGTTTACCAGCTGCTCATTGTTCACGTTTAACTACTTCATGCCAACTGATTAAATGCAAAACACCTTATTGGTTGTGCTTTAATTATCGATATCAAATCGATATAAGGGATAATTAATATATTATACAAACAATATATAATTCACAAGAACCATTTTTCATGTGTATAAATGAACATTATACAGTACTTCTACATTTGTATTATGTAATTTTTCTTCTAAGTAAGTTTATAGTTACAGCTAACAAGTTTTATCCTTATAATAGTTTACAGTTAGTTTACAGTTAATGATTCAGCTGTTGTTTGATTTTAAATTAATTCCTGTGTAAAATGGCCTATTTCAACATAATTAAAGTTATGGTAAGTAATTCTGTAAAAAAAAATTCTTTGTCTCTTGCTTATTTCAAGGAGTTTATATTGGAAACATTACTAATTCGCCGCGCGAAAAATACGAGTTACAAAGACGTCAGAGGCGTGTCACAAATGTGATTCTTTACCCCACATTTTGAAGGCATGGCATTTCCTTTGAGACGGAACATTGACAGGAGCGCGTCTCTTTGTGATGACGTCACCAAGTAGTTTTACAGTGGGTGGGGGCTTCAGCTCAAGGTGTCAACCCTTTTCTCCACAACCACCCGAGGAAGATCAGGCAGGTAAAAAAAATGAATGGTCACTGATGTCCTAATTTTTTATCACCGCCACCGACCCAAGAGCGACTGAAGGAAGACGTCGCATGTGCTTTGCTGACGCGATCAAAGCGAATGTGTGTGCGAGGCGGTGCTGCCCTAATGAAGACACCCCTCCCACCCTCAGGACTGGTTGCCAGGTGACACGAACACAGTGTAATTACAACCTCCTTCCGTAACTGCCAATTACCGCGACCAGAACAGCTTAACACACTTAGAAGGCAGAGAGACACATACTCAAGACCCAAAGTCAGACAGACACAGACACGTATAAGAACCACAGTCGCGACAACCTAGAATTAAACCAATTAGGCAAACTATCGACGGAGACAAACGTAATAACAATCCAAGGAAGAAGAGTTCTTTAAGAAAAATATTTGAAATGTAAAAAGAAAATTTATTTATATATATATATATATATATATTTATATATATATATATATATATATTAGAGTTTTGGTTCTTCATATATATTTATATATATATATATATATATATATATATATATATATATATATTGTAATACCAATTAAAGAAGCCAGTAATTGTTTTAATTAAATTGGATTGTTATCGGCGAAAATATATATCAAAAGAAACAATTTAAGGTCGAGCCATTGTCAGCGAACTCACGACGAAAGTTAGAGCCCAAACGCCAGTCACGGAAATAAATTCATTGAGTATGAGTCTGCGACGAGAGGCTAAACAGATCAGGCACACGGAAAGTAAATCGTAAAATGTGGATGCTAATTTAAAAAGTACGAATAGCGCGGTCCAAGAAGTCCAACTGCGAGATCTATTAGTTTACATAAAATGCAAGTAAACCGTTTTGACGGAGAGACTCAAATAATAATCGCAATCTTGGAAGCAAAAGGTTTTGCTTCACACAGACCGAACTAAATTTCGTATAGAGGCATCAAGGAGACCTAGGTCCGAGGCGGCTGATCCAAAGTTACAGATGACAGAGAATGAGAAAATCGACCGAGTGTATTAAAATTTTATTGTATAGAATCAGTTAATAATGGCCTTTTTAGTGTGTGTTGTCCTCAAGCTCCAAGAATCAGATCTGGTACCAGAAAAACATTGGTGAGTACAAAACAATTATTTAAAATCTGTAAACGAGGATTAAAGGTAGAAGTCAGATTTCGTTAGTTTTTCTTTTCATTTAGTTTATTTCATTTCGTTTATTTTCATATTGTATTAAGTTATCTTCAATGAGTTTGAATTGTTAATATTAGTTTATTAAATTGGATTGTTCTGAATATCAAACCCAGTAATGACCCTGAGATAAAGAGAATTTCGACGTATTTGATTGTAAAATATAAAGTTGTATTTTTCCTAGAACGCCACGAATTGCAAAATTGAAATAAAATATTTGTTTGTTAACTTGATGAAATTCGGCGTATAAAGTAGGGATTACCATTTGTACTTTTAAAGAATAAATTTTTAAATCTTAATAATTTCGTTAATTAATTCTTTTAATTAAGACCACCTTTTAATTATAACATAAATTTGGCTTCCACAACGTGGAACTAATTTAATTCATTTACTCACTTTTAATTATTACAATATATAAATATACTGTAATAATTAAAGGGCAATTAATAATTAATAATTGAAAACATTGTGGATTTGAATTGTTATAGGCAAATAGACACAAATCACACACAAGAATGGACAATAATAGTAAGTCGAAAAGCATTGTAGGACTGTTGGCGCGTTAAGGGAACATATAAGTTAGTTGGCGATCACGAACGGAAAAAAGCGGTCGTAATAAAAATAGACGAGACGTTTTTCAAAAGTAAAGTTGTACAGCATTCACCCGGATAGTGCTGCAGAAAGATTTCTGAGTGTTCCGGTTTACGCCAAATAATTTTAAAAGTCTACGAGGAGGAATTATGTGTAATACCGCAAAATTTGCATAATTGCGGAATAAGTCATCTACAAGATATAACCAACACTTGCTAATCCAACAGTGAAGTGTAAATTCAGTGAAATAATGGTCTGTTTCTTTTTTTAAAAAAAATTGAGTGTGTGTGTTACTGAAAAACTTAAATTGTCCAGGTACCTGAAAAACTGTAAGTTATACCTCATTTAAATTAATATTGTGAACGTTAGACTAAAGATAAAATCGTCATATTTCGATTTTTTTTTCAATATTGTAAATATTAATTTTAATTAATTCATAATAGTGTAACCGTCACAGAAATTTGATTTATTAAAAAGGAGTAATACTTTTCTTTATTTAAAGGCCCAGATAAAGACGCTGAGATTAAGAGTAAAAGTTTTTTTTGTACGTAATAAATGTAAAAGGTCATCGAATATTTATTTGTAATTTGAAATATGTGTGCATCGAATAAATTAATTGTTTGGTCAGTTTAAATAAATTTTCTTATTTATGCTCCTTTCATTTAAAAATTTCCATTGTATAAATATATTCATTAACGTGGGCATTATTATTTCATATTAATTGTTTAAATAGTTAATTATTACATTTTGACGCATCAACGTGCAGCTAATTATTATTCTTTCATTCATGATCATTACAATATATATATATATATATATATATATATATATATATATATATATATATATATATATATATGAGGGTTATCCTTTTAAAAAAGCATGTGGTGAACGCAGAGAAACAGCTGTTGTGTCCGAGAACAATGTGCACATCGCTCTGGGACGCTCACTTTTGGCTCGGCAGCCGTTTTCCTTACAGCTTCCGCTGTAAGAGGCTCGTATGTAGCGTGTTTTGAAAATTAATGACGGTATAATATTATAATAATCATTGATCTCGTATCAAGCAAATAAATTATTAATAAGAAAGGTAAATAAGACCAAAAAATATTAATTATAAGAAAAATGTGAATAAGAGAAAACAAAAATCTTGAAAATGATAAAAAATCTGTTAGTCTCCGAACATATCAAATATTCGAAACATGTATTTGATTGGGAAAATGCTAAGATTTTAGACGTCGACACTAGTCATTATTAATTACCCTTCCCATTCCATCCCATCCCATATTATAGTTTATTGATTGAGGCTTTTCAATCACCCACACACGGACACTGAGTTTCAGAAAGGGACAAGATAGTGACTTGGGGATGTATCGCCACCACTTGTAAGTGACCGACCTCAACTCACTCTCTCTCTAAGTTTGCTTGGTTTTGATTTTTACGCGGTGTCGCGCGACAACAAGAGTCCATCCGAGATGTTGACTCAAGCCCTCTGCAAATTTCCCACTAGGCGGTCAAGGCGGTCCTCCACCACCACCACCACAACTCTAGCAAACAACGAGACAACAGCCTACACCCGGAGAGCATCAGATTCACAGGCACAGGAAAAGAGGGAAATTAAAAATAAAGAACATTTGAATAACAGAAAAAGTTTTAAAAAAATTGTTCAGACTTCCTTTTATTTCCCTTCAGTCTTCTTTATCTGTAGCTTTCTATCCTACATCTTCATGTATATCTCTGCCATACCCAGACACGTCCTGAATTTGTTTTTAATTTTTCCCTTATTTTAAACACAAAATTATTCCCCGTTCATCTACTAATTGATCAAGAAAACAGAGGGCTTCCCTTTTAATACATTACTAATTGATTTCTTACATTATTTCTTGCTCTCTAACACATTTTTATTTCTGTGTTCAGCTTTCCTCCATATTTTTCTCTATTCATTCCACTTTTTCCCCCCATTGTTTCTTCCTTTCATTTTATAGATTTAATTTTAATTTTAATTTTCTTCCTACCTTTCTTTCTTTCTATGTGGTCCTTTTCCAAAGGAAGTTCTCACTGTTATATATCTTTAAAGTCCCTCATTTTATGTATTTTATTCTTTCCCTTTTACATTTTATTTCAATTTATTTTTCTTCCTACCTTCATTTTTTGTTCACTTTCCAGTTTTGTATTCTCTTATCATCTGCCTTTATCAACTTTTTCATAGTTAATATTTTTTTGTTTTTATTTTATTTACCTTCCTTATTATTATATTATTTACTTGTCTTTATCTAAACTCTCTTCACTTTTTTGTGTTTGCGTTTAAATTTTCTTTCAGTAGTTTTTTCTATATTTTTTTTATTATTTTCCGTTAATCTTTTTTCTCTACTACTGTGCCTTTGTTTTCTTTTTATAATTGATTTTTCTTTCGTGTGCTATTTACCTTTCTTAGTAATCATTTGCTTCTCTCCCTCTCACACACACACACACTTTTTCTTCTCGTCGTTATTTTATAAAGTTTACATAAATATTTCTACCTTTAAGAAAGTCTGCGAGGGCTATTCTCTCGCAGGCAGTACCTGTCTTTTCCTCTCCGGTTTTTAACTAAGGTTCCCACAAGGCGAGGCACCTCGGCTGTTCCGAGAGCTGTATGTTCCGGGGTTACAGACCTGGGGCATACGGTAAGAGTTGTCCGCTATTCCCCTTGGAATAGTCGGCCAGCTGCATCATAAACTGGTCGAGTTATGGAGAAGGGAATGCTGCGTCCCCATAGCAAACTCCTCTCCCGCTATCGGAAGGGCGTGGGACAAGTACCCAATGCCCGACCTACCTGATGCAGGTTCTTCTAGGGTTTGTCCTGCATTTCTTTAGGCGAATGTCGGGTAGGATCCTTAAAATATAGTCCGGGGGCCCTAGTTAACCCTTGGCTACCTTCATCTACCCTTCCACATCCCCCCTTTCAAATCCCTTCCTATGCTATTAAAGGGGAGTTGCCACCATGTGGATTACCCTCATGTAGCCTGTTACCTAAAAAAAAATTCTAGCTTTCTTTATCTTTTTTTAATTCTTTTATTTGATTTATTTATTCCATTAGTCCTCGTATGAGGAAAAAGTATTCGTCATTACATAAATTACAATATAGTTATTGGATGCTAGAGTTAATAACATATAGAACTTAACATAAACATAACTAAAAAACAGGAACAGATTTAAATCCTTTGTCTATCTTACACCACCCCTTTATCATTTTTCTGTAATTAGTTTTCTTTCATATAATTCATCCTTTTTATTCGTTCCTTACGATCCTCCGTCGCATTCGATTGTTTCTTTCTTCCTGTTATCTTCCCGTGAACCTTGTATATTTCTCCTTTTTTTGGTCTGTTATTTCTGTTGGTATTTTTTTGCCATGTTTTTCCTCAGTTTCTTTCATTTTCATAACTTCACCCAACCTTAGTCACCGTTTCTCTTTTGGTGTCCCTCTTTTATAGTCTGTATTTTTTAACCTTGATCTTCTATCTTTCTACCAGACCCATTTCCGTCTTTACCTGTGTTTCTCTCTTACTTTCTGTCTCTGGATTCAATTAGTTATGTACCAAGAAAATCCAAATATCTGTAAGATATTTAGACACTCGCCATTACTGCATTTATTTTGTATTTTTTTTACCTCCAAAGAATTTTGTTTTTCCTGGTCCTAAATGCTTCATAATTTCTTCTATGCGGCTTCACTTATTTTTGTCACTATTTTTGAAGATCCTTCATTGAGGAAAAATTAAGCATAATTTTTAAAAAAAAGGAGTGCACGTGGCTTCATAGCAACTTCAAATCCGTAACTTATAACTCAATAGGTAAAAGAAAGTCCGTCGCTAATCTCGTCCTAACTTTTAAATAATAAAGCAACCTGGACGGGTTTGTGTGGAGGGAAACTTCATCTCTTAAATGCTAAATACACACACAGAGTTATAGATTGAGAAGAAAAAAATACCTAAAAAAAACGAACTGTTACGGCGGCAGAAACAAAAATGTGATAAATTAAATGGGAGGATGAAGTCCTGCGAAATGTACAGTGAAAATGTCAACCTTGCTTTTAATAAGCGCACGGTGGTGTTGCCGGGAAAAAAGCATACACGTGAAATTTACAGTTGCAGAAGCTCAAGCAATTGGCCGACAAAAAATGTCAACGACCATAGGTAAAAAGCAAAACAAAGAGAGTGAAACGCATCTGCAAAGTGGTTCAGTATTTAAAAAGGTTGTGAAAATAATCCTAGAGGTAGAGAATAACAAAACTGCTGGAATTACGTGAGGAGCGTTTTAAATGAGAGATTTTTAGTTCCCTCTGCAACCTCTGGGGGGAAAAAATTCGAAACAATCATAAAGTTAAACTTTATAAAAATCAGTAAAAACTTGACAAGTTATTTCAAGGTTCTCCGAAAACACTCCCATTGTGAGTTCTGCATTTTATCTTAAATTAAATTCTGATAATTTCCGCATTCTATAACAACTGAAATACATTCCTTTGGTGGTCAAACATTTCACCGTATTTTTCTGTTATATTTTTCGGTTTTATAACACACAATTGTTCAACGTCTGTTACCTTCTTCATTTTTCTCCCTTTTAATGATCTTATTTTTCTATTTTGTTTTTCTTTATACAATCCATGTATTAATTTCTGTGTCCTTATTCTGTAATAATTTTCTATTTGTTTTTCTATATACTTCCTTTTCTTCTGTTTGCTCTCGCCATTTTATTTATACTTTCATTTTTTTCCATTTCATTTTTCTTTATGAGATTTTCTCTGTTCTTAATTTACTATTTCATTTCTTTTATACTTTCCATGTTTTGAAGAATTATAAATTTAAAATATATAACATGTTAATAACAGGTTGTATTCTTGAAAACATATTTGTAATGTTCCCAGGATCTACTTACAGATCTACTGACACATTTTAATGTTGATGAACATTTTAATAAATAAAAAATCGATTCAGAACAAATTTGTACCAGGCACGAATGAGGCTTCCAAACTTTTCTGAATTTTGCTTATGACGTTTGGTTGTTGTTGAGTTTCTTCTTTTTTTCAAAAATTAATAAAAATATATTTATAGTTGTGCGAGGACTAAAGGACACTAAAAGGGTGGGTGGTGCGAGTGCGACCACCTGTAATTGAGATTTATTCCTGCAACACCGGCAACAGCGCCGCGAGCGCGCGTCTGTCTTTTTTTTACATTTTTGGGATGTGTGTGCAGGTCGGTTCCGTCCACTCACTCACTCTGGTAGGGGAGAGGGTGAGGAATTATTTATACGATGGGGTGGGAGTTTTCCTCCCCCCTGGTCAAAGAGACTCGACCTCGAGCTCTGCCGCCCCCCTGTGTGTGTGGGTGTGTGTCACGCAGGATTAGCAAGTAATCCTCAAGTAACAAGGGCTCGTCCCCTCTTCAGGTCAAACGTTTCATCTCTGCCAAAATAAAAAACTCGTCTCCAGCTTGTTTTTGATACAATACCGTGTATGACGTCATTGAATGCTACAAGTCACCTGTACGATTCGTCACTATGGTTCAGCGTGTCCGTTAAGTCGTGATGAGGGATGGGGGTCCTTAAACCTACTTAGCGGCACTGCAGTGTGATGTACGACGCAGATCGAAAGGCGGCGCTGATCGTCTGCTTGGCAAACAGCATACGGATAGTGAAGTACGACGTTGCCAGAAACACTCGCGTGTAAGGCGGAACACGAACACACTGACTGACGAAGAAGAGTTCGCGAACTCAATTGTCAGCAGGGTAGCGCTCGCTCTTCGTCGTCGTAGAAGACTCCGGGAAAAATAATTTCCAATTGAGCGTTGAGGGAAATGGGAAACGTTGTTTTTCCCTCGGCGTTTTATTATTCCACCCCTTTAAACGGCTGCAGAAACGTCTCGCCGCGGCGCGACTCTCCTCTGGGTTTATTTAATGTAAATTGTCTCTCTCGGAGTTGAGTCCTTGTCTCGCCCGGTCTCCTCAACCCCCCAGTCCTTTATATATATTTTTCTTCTCCACGACCTAGATTCTAGTAGGTCTGTACGAAAGATAAACCAGTAGCACCAACCCCTTGTTCATTGACTCGTAAGAGGCCGCCCCTGGAATATAGAAATAACACACACATACACGCTAGCCGTGGGGGCGGGGGCGGTAGGGGTGGGGACACGGCTGTCGCCTACCGCGCGTTAGGGGTCGCCCATAACATTTTCACGGCACGTTTTATGAAGGAAGGAAACGAAAAGACGAGGACAACGTGTACAGCTTTTTACGGCAAGAAATGCAATTTCCTTTACTGCAAAGATTCTTCCCTCACTACCCTCTATTATCCACCCCTCTCTCCAGAATTCTCTGTCTCTCTCTTTCAACGACCATTTTTATAACGTTCTCAGTGTAATACTTAATATTTATTTACGTATTTCTTTTTTTGTATACATAAATAGTCCAATGACTTGTATTAAATATAAAATACATATTTAAATCAAATAACGATTTACTGTTTGGACTGCTGAGCCTGCTATATCGGTCGAACGAAGCGTCTGCTTCGAACCAGAATTATAGAACAACAATTTGCTAATTTAAACCAACTATTGGATAAACAATCGGTTATTACCGGAACATATATACATGAATAATGACAAAAATAGACTGGATTAATATAAAAAATGTAGTTATTAACCGCGTTTTTTGTGTGAAATGCTGCGTGTCGGGGTCCCTATGTAATATAAAATTTCAATAAATTGTGTTAAAACTGGTACACATAATTTTAAATTCCGCATCTGATTCAGTGTTTATTATGATATAAAATTATGTATACTTGAATCGTTTGGAAAGTATAATTCTTGTGTTTTAAAGAAAAGTTACAACAATGTAGGTTTTGTGTTGTTTGAAATTTGCATTGTTTACTCTCATTTCGGGTCCATTTAAGTTGGTGGAAGTAGTCAAAATAAAATTCTGTTACATGGTTTATATCATTTCAAATCATATTTTACGTTAATTTACGTAAATAACCGTGTTCCAGTAAATTTATTTTATTTCAACCTATTATTGTCTTATATTTATTTAATAACCGAAGAGGTCCCTAAACATGGGGAAGAAACGTTTTGTAGTTATGTGGATTTTAACGAGATAAAAACAGAAAATATTACATTATGGAGTGAAATATGTATTTGGTTAAAATGTAAAAGTATGAAATTATGGAATTAAAAAATATTGTATTGGGGGTAAAGATGGAAATATTACAGTGAAAATGAGTGGGAAAATAATTTTACTAACTAAATGAAAAAATATTGCCAGATAAAGGGAAAAGATTAAATGGAAAGTGGGCTAAAATTGGGAAAATAATTTCCTCGAAGGTTGAAATTATACTTAATCAGATAAGTAGAAAATTGAATAAATTTATATCGAGAAAAACAACACGTGTAAGTATATTATAATAAGATTAAACAGGATTTTATGATCATGTAAAAATACAAGAGGAAGTAAAAATTGAAAATTAGCAAAACGAGCCTTTTAGGGTTGCTGTTTCAAAGCCCAGAACTTGTTCCGACTGATAGAGAGAAAGACGTGTTCAATCCCCCCCACCCCCCGTAAATATTTGCAGCAGCCATGGACCACTGGGGAAGGAGGCACAAATCCTGAACCCCTCCATCTCACTCTTCAGCATGTTAATTGCATTTCAATTGGAGTTAGCAGACCGCCGTGCAGGAATTTAACCCCCACCCCATCCTCTGCCGATTCCTACCCCCATCCCCTCCGCCAGAATCAAAGGCTGGCTCTGGCTCGCAGCCGTCGCAACCGACCACTCTGCACCCCCCCCCTCCCACGCCCCCCATTCACACATCCTCTTTTACTCCACTTCAAACGCGACCCCATCCAACCCCACACTCACCCCCTCTGACGATTTGTCAATTTTGCACCCGGTTTGGTACGCGCCAAATAATTGTTAACGAGGGATTATTTTCCCTCCCTCTCTGTCCGTGTGCGCCTGTGAGAACTGATTTGATTAATTCTCTTTTTTTTGGCTTTACGTCACGCAAATAGATCTGTCAAAAAGTTAACCCTACAAAAAAGGCGTTTCCTCCCTGGCGCGTGAGGGTTGATTTTGACGCCAAATACCTGACACTTCTTCCTCTCGTTTGGTGTCTCTATATCTGAAACTCACTCACAGAAATACGTCAAAATTACTCTCCCAATTCATAAATATTTTCTCTCCATCCCTACTACGAAATATTTTTTAAAGAAAAACACATCAAAGAAAAATATAGAACAGTAACATTGATCTTATTCTTCTCTAAATTTATTTAAAACCCCTCACATATTTTTATCAGTCACAAATAATTACAATTTTGGATGTCTTCAAACAATTTACTGAAGAAATTTTTCAGCCTTAATTCACCTACATTTATTAAATTATATTTTTAAAATATTATTAACCATATAATATCCAAATAATTATATGATCATTAATATACATGAATAATTCTATCATCACATATTAAAATTGTTGAAAAATGCCGAATTTGGTCGTTTTACTTTTTCTTATGATGAACTACTAGTTTATTTAAACATGAATTAGAAGAAACTTCCGGCTACTGCTCTTTCAAACTTATTTTTTTAATCGTTCGTAATGTCAACACTGGGGAATTTTGAATTTTTTCCCCCAAGCGTGAAATTAAAATTAAGTTTTCAATGGTAAAAATTTAGTTTTTGGAATCCTAGCACTTGATTAAGGGACTCGGATAAAATTACCATTAATATAACTATTGATTTTAAACGAGTGACAGTCTAAAAATGTGTTATTTCTACTTTGTTCTGTTACCAAATTATGAGAAACAATTTTAGTAGATAAAAAAAACAAATTTGTCATAATAATTAAATAAAATTAATTTCTCCATACATTGCGAAATTCTTCTAGTAATATCAGCCAAATATAGATTTTTAAATAGATTTTCTGTTCGGAATTCTCGAATGTAATGTTCTTACTGTTGTATAAATGAGGTATTCATGTGAGAGAATCAGATGTTGCAGATGTTGTCCGACCCCCCAAGGTCACCTGTTAGGTCCAGCGAGCAGCAGATTTCACGTAAATACGCCTTGTCAAGCCTTCACACCAGCCTTGATTGATGGATTGACCGTAGGAGGGGTTGGATTGGGAGGAGGATGGAGATGGATAGATTGATGCAGTGAGAGTGGCCCGGTCAATCTTTCTAACCCCCCCCCCCCCCACCCAAATGCCCTCTCCTGTCCCTGGGGAGAGGTGGGGGGAACGGGTTGAGAGCTAATATTCGCGGGTCCGGTCCATAAATACCCGCTGTCAGCGGCAAATGAACTGTTATCGGCTTCAACCCCCTGCTTGCTCTGGCCATCGTAATTGCAACCCCCTTCCCTCCTCGATCCTCCTTCAGCAGTGTCACACGTCCGTTGGCAGCCCTCGTTTATTAAAAGTCCGATCCCGGACCCCAAGGAAGATATTGATGGATGGGGTGGGTATGAGAGGATGTAAAAACTGTTGCCCACGGTCTATTTGTTACCTGAACTCCACACCCACCCCCAAAAAAAAACACGCCCTCAACAACAACAAAAATGTCAACTCTTCCTTATAAGATCTTACTATTATTGGCTATTTGACGAGATGACGCGTGTTGTGACCGTCACTAATTAACTAAGTACTTGTCAATTACAATTTCGTTGTTTGTAATTTAATTTCGCGGCGCGGATTTAAATGTCTGTGGTGATGTGGATACTCTTTGGAGCAAGGAACACAGAATCAGCAGATTGAAAAAGTATTAAATTTTTCCTGGTGTACGATGCGTGTAATTAATTTACTTAATTGGAAGTAAACAGTCGATAAAACGTTGAGTTTCAAATTGAGTTCTTGGTAAATGGTACAGAAGGTCTCTGTAAAGCAAAGAGCGGGCATGGCAAAACAATATACAACAAATAGGTGTATGTTCAGTTGTCAAGACTGGATCAGAGAGTTCTTGCTCAGGAGAAGACGTTTGTGACGTCATCGTCATGAACAGGACACGTATGATTGAATCTTGGAGCATCAATATGAGTTATCGTTGACATATAACACTATTTATTATTTTGATATTCAATACAATTAAATAATTATAATACTGATCAAAATTACACTGTGCCAAGGACTGAAATACACAAATATATTGTAATAATTAAAAAAAAATACATTAAAATAAATTGATAATAACTTATCAACAGTTATAGTCGTCAAAATATAATGAACAACTGAATATCTAATAAAAAATTAAATTTATTATTAATTAAAAACAAATTTATTCTTCAAAGTTACAAATTTTATATTTTACAAACAAAATATAAAATTACTCTTAATCTCAGGGTCTTTACTGGGTTTGATAGTAAGAAACAATTTAAGATAACAATTTAAAGAATTTATAATTTAAACAATTTGAAACTCACTGAATATGGAATAAAATAAACTATAAACTAAATCTGACTCTATTACCTTTAATTTACCGTTTACAAATATTTATTATTATCCTTTTGGAACCAGACTTAATGATTTTCAAACCTGGGAACACACTTCACTAAAAAAACCATTCTGTGCATAAAATGCACATTCACTTTCACCAACACTTACTCATTAATCCTCTCGGAACTCCAGACTCCTCGTACGGACCATCGCTGTTTCGCCAGCGGCCACCAGTCAATTTAGTCAGTATTATCTCCAAACACCCAAGATGTACCTCCAACAAAATAGCAGAGTTATTTTATCTGCTGCAGAATTCTCCAAACTATGGAGTCGCCCAATAATGTTTCTTTTAAATCTGACTATGCAGATAGACTCTTTACAATGCTTTATCCAACTAACTCTCCATCCACATTGTTCTCCCTTGAGACCGGACACAACTCCTTCCACATACACGTCTTTCTCTCTAGCAATCTACCACACAACTGCTTGCACCTCCTTATTCTTGGTGTCCCTAATTTAATATCAGTGAGAGCCCGCAGCTGCTATCGTTCTTTGATATCAGTACATCTAAACAAAACATTGTAATTTCACACAATTCGTGGTCTCCCTAATTGACTTCAATAAGAGGCGCTGTCACGCCAACTTATGGGATTAACGCCGATAAACAAACATTGTAATTTAAACAATTAATGGCCTTCTTAATTAGTATTACAATATATTTTCTTCGACAAATGTCACATTATTCTGAAATAGCATAATAATTACTAATCACATCGTAATATAATTTACTCGAATAGACCTAAAATGTATTCATTAAAATTTATGTTGGCGTAATTTTAAATATTTGATGTGTTTAAATGTTCATATACAATTTGCTTGTATTTTCAATACAATACATTATAACTGAATGTAACATTTATGCATAACCCCAATCTAGGGACGAAACATCGTGTTCTAACATTTAGAATAAATTATTTCTGACTAGTAGGGTGGTGTTTTTCACACGTATTGATCAATTTCGTTTAAAATGACGCAGTAGATAAACTCTACTACGGCGGGGTTTTTTTTTGGTGACGTCCCGTGAACCCATTTTATTTTCCCGATACCAAATTGACCCAATGACAGATTATTCGATCTGAGAGAAACTCCATAGGAACTAGACTGGTAAAAAAAGACCTGAAATATAGACGAGAGCCGGGACGCAGGAGATGCGACGATGACGTCACCGTGACGTAAGTGAATCTCTGTGTTAATAGGCCAATAGAGGCGGAGTGGCACAACTGACGTTACCAACGGCTAAAGAACACACACACACACTCGTGTCTGTATCTTAGGGAGGTTTTTCACCCCTTCTTCAGGTCTCCCAATATCCGCACGTTTCCTCGTGATGACGTCATCTGAGGCTATCGATCTCTCGCGGCAGTGGCGGTGGAGGCACCGCTAAGTGGTGGCGTCTTGGTCCTCGTTTCACAAGATTGATTGACGGGCCGAGGGAGCGAGTAGAGAAGAGTAGAGCCGCCCCCACCGCCGCCCCCGCTGGTCTGTAATATCATTCAAGGGAGGGTGCTTGGTTGGTTGGGGATATCAGGGCGGGTGTTTGATTTTCCATTACACGGCGTAAGCTGTCAGGGAAGGAAGGTTCGTGCGTTAATTGCTAATGTCGGGATCAGGTGGTGCTGGCGGCGGCCGATCGATCTTTCTCCTCCTCATAATCTACTCTGTCGGCCTCATATCAACTTATGAAATGCAAAGTTTTCCCCCAGCCCGCATTAGTCACTGCCAGCTCCCTTGTATTCTCACTTTTTTTAATTGTTAAAGAATCTGTTCTATCATCCTAATGTGAACGTCGCCGCCGCGATCACCACGAGATAATTTATTTTTTATCTATTGACAAATTGGCGTCCCTGTAGCGAAGGGGTCATTTTGTCTTCATTTACGTGTTCTAATTTTCTTAAATTTAAAATCTAAATATTTTTTTGACTAATTTGGCTGGTTTCATTTTTATGATCCCTCTAATTGAACTCAGTTTTCACTGTTCTTATTTCTTATCTGTAGATAAGTTATAATTTTAGTTTTGCACATTCTTATATCTGTATTTATTTACAACATTGACATTCCGTCTTATTTACTTATTTTTGTCAGTTATGTCATTTTTTCTGTATATCTGATTAAGTTATTAACTTTTTTTTAACATTTCTTTTAGTTATGCATTATTTATTCTAAGCATTTAAGTTTTGTCAACTGACAAGTGCAGTTGTGTCGCTCTAGGTTCTTCTTCGAACCTGAGGAAAGGGACAAGGATCCCAGAAACGTTGTGTGGTATTTATATTATCACTTTTTTTTGTCTGAATTCGTTAACTTTATTATTCATTAAGCACTATCTGCCCACTACTTTTTTGAAAAAACTTGCAACTCTTAAATTTTGTCCTTCTTGAATATTATCGTATATAACAGTGCTTATTTTAACCCAGGTTCCATGTAATTAATTCTTATTCCTGTATCTTTTAAATTAATAATTCCTTCTTTATTTATTGTGAATTTTTTATTTCTTTTACTTTACCATATTATTATGGTATTTACTTTTTGATACTTTTCTAACTTAATTGTTGGATTTATAAATAATGTATTAAATTATCTGTATATTTTCTGAATTTTGAAATGAATAAACGAGGCCAATTTTATATCATAAATATATTTTGAAAACATTCCTATATATAATTAATGTAACATATTTTGGAAGCTATTCAGGCTCAAAAACAAAAAAAGATTACAAGTCTGTATATCTAAAAAAAAATTATAATCATGACATGTATTGACCATTATTTACAATTTATTTCTTGAAATTTAAAAATATATAATTAATATTTTTTTTTGTATGGAAACTTTTCTAAAAGTTTTTATGTGTGCTTCAGCCACACATGTTAAATTTTCGTTTACTTTATTAAAATATATTTCTGATAAAATTTGCGTGCTTTATTCCTGTACAATTCACTGAAGTCAGATTAAATATAACTATTTCCTGTTTTAAGTTCTTTTTGGAAATGTTTGTCAAATTTCAAGTTCGTCAGAATATTTACTTAGAAAGATTAAAATTCCACGTACCCTTTCTTCCCTCTGTGAAAGGACCTCTTCAGAAGTTCTTGGATTTCTGCAAATATAATGTTTCAAATATTATCCTATCACAAATATTAATTTCTTTAATTGGTTCAACAATGAATTATCCTATAGGTTTATTTTCTACTGTTGGTTGTTGAATTATTATCAATATTTAAATTATTATATTTCAAATATTACCTTAACACCATTATTAATTGCAACAATTGGTACAACAATGAATACAACCCATAGTTTTACTATTTTTGGTTATGGGTGAATTATTTTTATATACAATTTAGTTGGCCATTGCTGACAAATATGAATTTAATATAAGTCAGACATTGTTTTCATTTTCAATTTTTTTCTTTGAACGGTCTCTACAATGTTTGAATTAATATTTAATCCTGTCAATTTATAAAATTTCATAGATACAATATAACCATTTTTATAATTATTTAACAGAAGCGTTTGTCGTTTATCTTCGACATACACATCTGCTTTGTGGCTGAAGGCATATTGACAGGATTAAAGGTTAATTCTAACATTGTTTTAAATTGGATATAAAGAGGTCTCAACAATATTACATCATCCTTCTCCTTAATACAGATATTTAAATATCTCCCCCTTTCTCTGCTATTTCAGTAATATTTTCAACCCAATTGCATTTCATGGGGGTTACAGTTTTAATAACTCGGTCGTTTGGTTTATCTTATGGTCGGGGAAGGTGGGAGGGAGGGTGCATCAAACAGACAGCGGAGAGTTTTTGCTCTTGATTGGACAGAATCACCCCCACTCCCTACCTTCCACGCCTGAGAACAATTAGCGGGTCGTAGGTGACGTGGCGGAAGTTTATTGGAAATTTTCCTTAGTCTTTACCGAAAGGAAAGGCTGATAGAATTCTCAAACATATGGTCTTAGTCATAACATATTATAATGAAATTACGAAAAATTCCCTACTCCAGAATTAGGTGATTCAAAAATTCGACTTAATTAAAGTATGTATAGTAGTAAAAAGTAACCCATCTTCACAGTTTCTCTACTTCTATATCTTCAATACTAACTGTAATAACGATTTTGCACGATTCTTGATTTATTGTTTGTTTTCTTTAGAAGTTTATTTACCTTTAGTTTCTCAATACACCGGTTTCATTAGCCTCCTCTCTCACCTCCAATATCCAACCTCTTCAGTGAGCGCTCAGCCACCTAGAACACTGGTCCAAACAATGGCGAATCAGCATAAATCCCACCAAATCAGTAACCGTCTCATTCACACTATCCAAAAATCCTCCTCCGCACATCCCCCTCTAAATAAACAGCGCCGAAATACCCACAAAAACAGAAGCCATCTACCTAGGACTCCTCTTCGATTCAAAACTCTCTTGGAAACCCCACAATAAACACCTCCTCTCTAAAATTAACCTTAAATTCAGAACTTTATATCCTCTCCTAAACAGAAAATCCCCACTCGCCCTCAGCACAAAACGCCTAGTATATCTCTCCATAATTCATCCCACCTGGTCCTACGCCTCATCCATATGGGGAGCAACAGCCAAAACCCATTCAGCCAAAATCCAAACCAAACAAAACATAATCCTTCGCACCATCACCAACTCTCCCTGGTATCTCAGAATCATCCACCACGACATTAAACTTCCCCAAGTCAACTCAATAATCACCAAATCCGTAACCTCATTAATCAAAAGCACTTTCAACCATCCTAACACCACGATCCAGCAATTCTCCCCCACCACCACACGCACGTCGCCTCAAGATAAAACGCCCTATCGACCTCATCCTTCCCCCAGAACACTCTGGCACCTCCTAACCCACCCCATCCTCACACCCGCAGACCCCACCCACCCATTCCATCCATCCCATCAAATTCAACATCACCAGCGAACCCTCATTACCCAACAATGTATGCCCCTCAGACACCCAAATTAAAATACAAGAAAAAATTTGCAAAATTATGTTAATTGCTGGATTAACATAAGTTCCACGTTCCCAGGTTAACTTTGGACAGAATTTTAATTGTATATACTGTAAACTTTATATAACAACAAATAATCTTAAGATAAAAGTTTTGTCTAATAAAAAAAACCGGTTTCATGTTTAGTGTAATATATTTGCAAACATCGACTGTGAAACATGTTAGAAGAATGCTGAAATACCGAGACTTAGCACGTTTCATTTCAATCCGTCCACCCCCGCTCCTCGGGGTGGGGTGGTAGATGTGTCTCACCTCCACAGTGTTTGTTTACGGTTCGAAATTTGTTCCATACGAAGGGATAAGTTCATTTAAGGAGGTTTACAGTTCTGTTGAGTTGATATATTTCTTGATGAAATTTACCAGATAAAGATAAAAACTGGAAATAAATAATTATACAAATTAAGTTTATTTACGAAAATAAAAATAAAAGACGTTTCGTTCTCTTTTAAAACCTGTTTAGGTTGAATCTACAATTTCGAACTTAATAACTTAATTATTCACAAAGTTTTATATGTGTAACGTATTCGGTATAGTAGACAACAGTAATCTGTGCGATTAAGTCAGCTACGCCGTGATTTTCCCTACATAAGACAGTGGGGATGGAAAACAGATAAGACGACGGGTTTTGCGTGTGTGAAACTTGGAGCTCGAGCTCGGTACTTTCCCTCTTGTTTTATGTATGGAGATGTGAATTTCTGAGAAGCGCGTTTTCCCCGTAACATGACTAACGTATTCCTTCCTCAAAACGGTCTGTGGATGGATCGCATAAACGTAGGGGTTTTGCCATCCTTCGTCTGTCTTTCTCCCCTCAACCCCCAACCGTCTTTACTCCCAGCTCCTCGTGAGGACTTAAATTTACATCCATCTCTGACAACGTCACACCTCTATTTTTTTCTCTCCTCTTCTCCAAACCTCCACATATTTCCCACCCTCATCTCACCACCGTCTGTATTATTTGAAGACTTCCATCTTCTTTATTTCAACGACACTTCTTCTGTCCTCTTATTCATGCGGGAACTTTGCTAAACTGTTCCAGTCGGTGGACGAGACGGTGAAATCAGTGATTAGAATAAATTGTGTAGTTTCTTGAACGGGTCATACCGTGACGTTACTCCTTACCGCCAAAATTGGAAGCTGTGAGGTTTTAAAATAAACACACACATAAAGAAAATATTTACTTATTAATCTCTAGTGGTCAAAGTATACGGATAAAGTTATCGTAAACGTCACACAGTAAAACATAAAACGGCCGACACTGTATGACGTCATGGCGTGACGTCGGCAGCGAAATAAATTTTACCACCTTAAGAAAAAAAGGGAATTGTGAAAACACACGAGGCAAAATATAAAAGTCTACATATTCGTCGTAGAAAAAAATATGTAGTAAAACCTCAGAAACTTGGCTCTAAATTTAACGCGTAAACAGTATACAATAAAAAAAACTGTCCAACCTGATTAGGTTCCAAAACAGGACTAAACGTCGTGAAATAGATACATATATATATATATATATATATATATATATATATACATATATATATATATATATATATATATATTGTAATACCCAGTTAAGAAGGACATGAATTTTGTTCTTATTTCATCAGATTTGTTTACCAACTCAGACTGGGAATTCTTGAGGGGTAAAAAAAGGATAATAATAAAATGATGGCTCTTAGAGAAGGGGAGGACTATAATTGGACGTTTAGCGGCTCTTAGAGCTAATGGTTTTGACAGACATCTGAACGGAACCCTAAAGGCATAATAACAGAAGTTTGGTGGACATCCAATTATATTAAAAGGAAATGTTTATTTTAATTGTATTGAGGGGCTCTCGGAGTGTGAGAAAGCCAACAGTTGGTGTTTGTTTGGCGAACGTGGAAACTCAAAAAAACTGTGAAAACAAGGGAATATTCTGGAGAAGGGGAAGCAGATAAAAGTGAGTTGGACAGGAGACCTCAGGGGAGATGGACGAGAGAGTTGAAGGGAGTTGGACGTGAGAGTTGGAAGGAGATGGACGTGGAGTGTGATGCCAGAATCTGAACGAGAAAGTCATAGGAGTTGAAGTGTAGACCGCAAAGGAGGAGGACATGGAGGCGGTGATAAATATTCGGTCGAATTGAATGGTGGCCGTGCCTAAACATAAAATAAACATTTTAGTCCATGCAAGCAGTCAGGAGCCGGGACATATAAAAAAAAAGGATATAGTGTACGTGTATGTGAAGCGTGTGTAAAAGTCTGTGCACAGAAGGGTATTGTAGAGTAAAGAGCATTCCTGAAAAACCCAAATAAAATTGTAAGTAGACATTCAGTAATAAATTATGTAAATTGTTAAATAATGGTAATGAGTCAGATTTCGTTTCATTTCGTTTTTCATTTTTTTTAATTGCATTGTTTAAATTGTAAATTTTGTGTTCCGTTTCCTTATCAACCCAGTAAAGACCCTGGGGAACAGAGTCTGATTAAAAAATATAACTAGATTATTAGTGTAATTTAATTGTTGAGGTAAAAGGTTATAAAAACGTACAGAGATTTTCTTGAGTTGTATTCTAGATTAATAAAATTGTTTTGTTTATAAAATTTAATAACTAGTATCAAAATAAATTCCTATAATCATAATTCTTGATAAGTGGGGTAGTACAATATATATATATATATATATATATATATATATATATACTTGTTTTAATAAATATTATAGACACAAGAGCGTCTATTTAAATATTTATATTACTGTAAATAGTCTGATTTTTTCCATTTTTAAAAATGATTATTTGCCTCGACTGACATTTGGAAATTGTAACTCAACTTTCCTTGCTGTAGACATTATTACTGTTCGCCGAAATGTTGGAAATCACATGCAACGATCGCCTGTGGTGTGTTAGGGATATTTTTAACGCTACTGATATTAAATATTATTTTACATTACGACAGACAATAAGATAAATTAACTAAATTAGCTACCATTGTAACAGACAATTTAAAAATATTTTATTCAACAGAACGACGTTTCTGTACTTTCATCTGGTTGTTTGTGTAATTTCAATGTTGTAAGGAGCAATAAAATGAAAAACAATATAATATTATAAATTTTCAAGATTCTAGTAATTGAGTAATAAAGTAATTGTGAGCCTAAATTTTTATATTTTATGGACTCCCGATAAATAATTTTGTATTTAAATAATTATTTAGTTATTAAAAATATACATATTTTGTACAATAGTATACATTTCTAAATTGTTAAATTATTCCATTTTTTGTGTAATACTGAGGCTATATCGTCGTAAGTAACATCGTGGCACTAGAATGTCAAGATTGGAATGTTTCATGTCTCTATTGTTGTCGGCAGAAAACGCGCCGGTGTTTGTGATGTTGAAAATCTGTATGATCCGTCTGCATGTAGAAGACACAGGTCGCTTTGACGGCAAGGTTCTGCCAGTATTCAGTGAACGTGTAAACGATAGATTATCAAGGTTGCTGGCGTTCAAGGGATAATTAACCCCTGTCTATATATTGATGGAAATACACCAATAAGTTTTTATAGAAAAATTTCTACTGGCAGCCGTTGGATTGATTTCAACGGTACAATTGATTGAGAATTGAATCTGACTGACATTCGGAAATTGTAACTCAACTTTCCTTGCTGTAGACATTATTACTGTTCGCCGAAATGTTGGTAATCGCATACAACGATCGTCTGTGGTGTGTTAGGGATTTGTTGTGCTCTGTGTAAATTGTGTACGAATTAGTGCACATTATGGTTTTTTTTAAAGAATAATTAATATCACGTATTTAGTTGTTTGCTCAAACTGAGAAAGTATTAATGGCGTAATGTGATAAAATTTGGATAATATAAGGATTACTCACAAAATGGTATGTAAAATCATTTAAATTTATGAACTAGTTGCAAAAATGGTACAATTTTTCTGCAGCGTCAAATTTAAGATTTCTTCTTCTTTTTGTTGATATTTTGAGGAGATATATTTGTAAAACACTTAAAAATTAATGTAAATTTTATTTTGTTTGTTTTATTGTTTTAAATATTTATTATTCAATGCAATTGTCTATAACATCTTATGAAGCCCGATAAGCACCGCAAAAGCCTCATAAAATAAAAGCCGTGGCAAAATCTTTTATAAATTTTTAAAGCAACAAAAATTTCGTTGTAATAAATTTCCATAACTTACATTAATTAATTACAATTTTTTTACTGTGTAAACCTGTCAATAAATTAAATTTAAATTAAGTTTAACTGTAGATTCAAGAGAAAATTCATATTGGAGTTAATAGGTTATCACAATATATACAATCTGTCTAACTTGGTACTCCACCCTATTAAACTCAAGACTGTCATATAAAATGGCTTGCAAATCGGCAGAAATCTTCTGTAAATCGGGTCTCTACAAAGCTCGACACTCGAGCATAACAAGCTGAAAGAAAAAAAGAACGTCGGGGTGACAACCCCCAACCCCCTTGTCCTAGATCCAGACCATTGGAGTGGAGGCATGGAGAAGTGGCGGACGTGACGTTTTTCCTTGAAAGCGTCTCTTCATGAAGAGTTATTGCGCACGGAGCCTCCGGTATAATAGCAAAGTCATCTGTCCTAATTCGTCAGCCTCTCCCCTCTGTTCCGAAGACGTCACCGCCCCCTGCGCACGAGTTAGTGGAGGGTAAACAGCCTCGACGTAATCCCCCGGGAATTCTCTCTTCCACCACCACCACCCTCGTCGCTGAACGAACGAGATTAAAAAGAGATTTGTTGGGTATTCCTCGTATTCGCAGCTCTTACGTGATGCTGTTTTGACCCTTGGCCGTCTCTCCCCACCACCCCACCCCTCCAAATCCTCAACCCTACACTTCACCCTAAAAAGAAACCCACCCGCCCAAATCCCTCTCACCCTCAGTGGAACTCTATCCCCACAAAAAAAGTCACTTACCTTTGACCCAAAATTAACCTGGCAAACCCATATCAACAACCTTATCCCCAAAATTAAAAACCCTTTACCCACTACTAAACAAAAATTCCCGAATCACAATCAATACTAAACGACCAATCTATCTCTCCCTCATCCAACCCATATGATTCTACACCTGCCAAATCTGGAGCTCCGCTACCAAATGCCACTCACAAACGTTCCAAATTACTCAAATCAAAATCCTCCGCTCCATTATAAATGCTCCATGGTTCCTAAGAACCTCCACAATCCACAAAGGTATCCAAATGGCTACCATTAACACAATAATAAATCAATCCATATCCTTGATAATCAAAAGCACACTAAACCACCCAAATCCGACCATAGAACACATACATACCGCTTCCAAACCGCCGTCTGAAACTCAAGCTCCCAATAGATCTCATACTTCCCCGTCACCACTCAGGCTCCCAATAGATCTCATACTTCCCCGTCACCACTCAGGCACTTCCTGACACATCCTCATCCCACCCACCACAATTATAACCTCCCTGACCAATAACACACCTATATAATTCTCTACCCAACTCCCAAATCTTAACACCCATCTTCGACCCCAAACTCCTCAGAACCACAAAGCATGAACGCAAGAGCTGGAAAGTCATTGGACTCTCCACATACTCAAGTCAGCTTGTGAATTATTTACCAATTATTGTAAATACTTGTAAATTATTTAACAAAACTGTACAATCTAACAATATAAGTTTTTAAGAATAATTTTTTTAAAAAACCACAACCCCACAGGGCATTTACCAGCACTACGAGGTTTCATTGTAAAGTGCACGGGTTCCCCGACCTTGATACGGGGATGAGAACCTTTCCAGGGTGCTATCTCGCTTCTTTGAATGTAATTCAACTACTGTTGGCTGAGGCTCAAGACCAGAAGACGTCATTAATTTAGACATTGGAGACATTTCAGTTTGTCGAACAACTTCTGATATTTTCAACGTTGTAAAACCAATCATCCGCCGGCGACCAAATCATTCCCCGTTCTTTGACACAATCACACAAATGCCTGCTATTCAACGTTGTAAACCAAAGAGTTCTTCAACTCAGATGGGGTATTTTTTAGTGGAGGGTGGGTGTTATTTAATAGTACTCTCCGGTTATTCATGCCAAGGAGTGGAACTGCTTCACCAGACAAGAATTCAGCAACAGGAAACAAGCTTTTGCCCGGGCAGAGGATAAAAGGTTTAAAACTGGCTAGAACACACATAAATAAGTATTAGTTTCATGAATTCTGTTTGGTATATTGCAGTGATCGAAGCTCGGAAAGCATAAAATGTGAGAACAGCAAAATATATTTTCAAGATAGTCCTAAGTTAAATGTATTTGCACTTGTCCCACGCCTTTCCGATGGCGGGAGATGAGTTTACTGTGGGAGAACTTTAGAACAGTCGGCTAGATGCCTCCCAAGTGGTCGAGGCATGGAGAGAGAATGCTGCGATCCCACACCAAACCCCTCTCCCGCCATCGGAAGAGCGTGGGACAAGTACCAAGCGTCCGCCATACCTGATGCAGGTTTTCTATCACTTTGAGACAAATGATCCTTAAACAATAGTCCGACCCTAGGTAACCCTTAGCTACCTTTCTCTACCTTTCCACATCTCCCTTTCAAATCGATTCCTAAGCTATTAAAGGGGAGTTTACACCGTGTGGATTACCTTCGTGAAGTCTGTTACTCTAAAAATAAAAAAATAAGCAGCAAAAAAAACTTTATGACGTCGTTAAAAAAATTGTGAGGCTTTTTTCAATAAAACCGCATAAATGAACACGGGGGATCGAAATGGAACGTCCCCGCGCCCGGGTTGGAGCGCAGGATCTGTCTTTCTACTGTCAAGCCATTTTATTTATTAAAGAAATATGTATTAGCACTAATTCTGAATAAATATAGATTCCAATAATTATTACCTTTTTTATTTATACGTATTAATTTCCGTAGGTTTTCCCGGTGAATGATTCCAGAATTTTTACGTATGCTTATATAAAATATATAATGCGCTTCAACTAATTTCAGACAAGTAATTTATTAAAATTAAAAAATACAACGTTTCGGTACGAGTTTGTAACGTCTTAAGGCCTTTTATGGCGAGGAAAATACAATTTAAAAATTCTGACGATTTTATATTATCATCGCATTTTATTTTATACGTATATATGTAATTACTGGAAGGATCACAGTGGGAATAGAATGGGCGCCATTTTTGAAGACCCGCGCCCGTGTCTGAAGGACACTAGGTTAGAATTTCTACCCACATGGCCCTTCCTCCGTACAATCTTCTTCTCCCCAACCGCCACCACCCAGCTAAAACCACCCCAGCAGCTTTTATTGGGGTCGGGAGAAATAAATGTCGAGTTCGCGGAAATCCAAGGGGAAGCTCACGGGAGAACAAAATTGACCGTATCCAACCTCCCCCAGAGTACGACCTCCCTATTTTTTTCTCCTTTTTTCTTTTTCCCTTCCTTTTCATCCTTTAATCCCCTCCCTTTCCTCTCAACCCCCTACAACCACCACCACCCCTTCCGAGCATCCCCACAGCAGCAGCATATGTTACCTCCGAGTGTGGGAATGGGGGGGGGAATCCCCGCGAAAAACACAAAGAACAATCGTCACTGCCGCAACAGCAGCGTAAAAATATCCTTTAGACGGGTAGGTAGGGAAGGGGAGGGGGTGGTTAAGAGAAATCAAATGTAACGTCACATACGTATCGCGAGAGAAAGTGTCGACACGTTCACTGGACACAGAGACCTGAAGAATAGGCAACAGCGGATTCCCAAGATGTCTGTCAATGTTGTGACGTGGAAACATCGAGGACACCTGGCAATTACGGAACTAGGGAAATAAGGACGGAAATAATATCTAACATTTATAAAAAAGAAAAAGTAAATAAACAATAGGGTCAGGAGACATAAAGATAGTTTTACTAACAAATAAAAAGTAAATATATCGACGTTTCGTCTCAGTTTTACGATCTCTTCAGGCTTTGTTATTTCATAAATAGATTATAAAAATATATCTGTCTTGCATGTTTGAAATAAACATATGAAGACAAATTATTTATAATAATATAAATAACATATTTTTATAATTATAATTAACAAAGTTCATTTTTCCTCAAAAAATTTTCTATATTTTATTTTTGTTAATAAACCATTTTCTTCCTCAATGCCAGTTATTTCTTTCTTTCATTATGATATTACATTTCCTTATATCATTTAGAAATTAATAACATAAGTAGATAAATTTCTTTAAAAATAATTATTACAAAATATTTTTAATTAATTATATTTTACTCACAATTTATGTATAAAATATGTAAAAAAAAATTTCACGTGTTTTTAATTTCTGAATTGTAGATTAAACCTGAGGATTTAAGAAAAAACTGGCGAAACGTTGATATATTTTAAAAAATCTTTTTTAATAAACAATTTTCTCACTCAAGACTGTAAGTTTATTTATTCATATTACGGTAAATACTGACATAGGAGGACATCTGTGTGTGGGGGGAAGGGGAATTAATTCCCTTTACGTTTGCGTGACCTCGTTACAAATTAATCGCCGGAAAGTTACTGAAGCTGAGATTGACCAATCTTAGTTTTGACGTAAGGTGGAAAAAAAATACCTCGGCAAACACAGATAAAAGATTATTAGCAGCATTATTTACATTTACTATTTAGTCTTATTTTTTAAACATAAGACTTTACTTGTTACTACCCAAATCACATTAAAAATAACTACTATATTTAATATAATCTGACTATTATAATTTGATAAATAAATAAATAATTCAGTCAACATGTCAAGAAAAAGTTTATTATTTTATCAAAACCAAAACAAAATCCCTTCATAACGACGTTTCGTTCACAATTTTGGAACTTCTTCGGGTAAACTTATAACAAATCGGCTACAACCGTTATAGGACGCGCATTCAACGGCTCTAAATTCATAATTATTATAATTTATATATATGCACACATTGAAAACTTCATATTACCTGTTTATTCTGAAGAAGTCCCCAAATTTGTGGACGAAACGTCGCTATCAACTGGTTTTTTAGGTTGTTTAATTAATTAATCAATTTTTACTGGCTTATTGGCTGAGTTGTTTATTTATTTAGCATCTACATTTCTTATAAAATCACGTCCAGAGAAATATAATAGCGTGTCTATCATGAATTTTACATAATTTCAATTTGTTACGGCAATTTTGTATTATTTACAGAATAAATAATAAAAAGGTCCTTAGTTACAGCCTTTTGCAAAAATCAACCGAAACTGGGTTGGATTTCACTTCATTGTACTTAACTTTTTGCTAAAGGTTGCTCAGGCAGCTCCAATACAACCCCTCTTTATTATATTGTGTTTTTTTAAAAAAAATAGCAGCTTACGATAAACTGTTTCAAAGACCCGTTCGAAAATTATGAATATAACAACTATTAATTCTCCTCTATTCATGACTTCTTTCCAATCAGTTGCAGTGCAATCCTAACCGCCATTCAGTTGACGCCTTGGTACCCTTAATATATTTTAATAATAAAATTACACGTACATCCTCTTGCTGAATAAATTATATATCAGTTTTTGACGTATATCCTATATTTTTTCTCCCCTTCTTCCGACGACTGCATCAAGAACACCTCCCTTACATTGTGCCTGAAGTGTTACACACCCACCCCTTGAATTTTAAGGTAAGGGAGGTTAATATTCAACCCCCGTATGAGTGTCTGTGGTGGGGAGAGGGGGAGAGCTAGGAGAACGTGCTGGCTGCTGCTGACCCTGCAGTAAAGTGCTAAGGGGTTGTAGGACGTGGGAGGGGGTAGGGGATAGGATTTCGCTGATGCCATTCCACGCGGCAACACGCCCCATAAAAGCCCCGCGCGAATCCGAGCACGTAGTCGCCATCTTTCTTTTTCTCTCTGTCTTTCGCTCTTCACTGGTGCAAGCAAATCATCCCCCCACCCCTTCGTTCACTGCGATCGGACATGCCGAACCGCACTTCTGTCCCTTCATCTAGGAGAACTGCCGCGATCCCTCGAAGACAGTCGTCTTTGGTATTTAATTTCGGTGTGAAACACCCGGTCTTGTTCCGTCTCGGTAAAAACACCCGTCAACAGCCGCGGAATATTCCGCTCTCCGGAAAATATTGTTCCAAAAACCACAAAATAATCCGCTCTCGGCAAATATTCTTTCAGAACCCGCGGAATATTCTGCATGTAGGAAAATATTATATAAGAAACGGCGGAATATTCCACTCTCGGTAAATATTATACCAAATTCCTCGGAATATTCCTCTCCCAGATAATTATCCTTTTAGGAAACCGCGGAATATTCCGCTCTTGGAAAATATTCTATATGTTAATAAAATTTTCGTAATATCAGTAAAGCGAGTTATTTACGTTAACACAGTGAATATAGAATTTTGAAATATTTCAGAGTGTGCGAATATTGCTGCACTCCGCCTGTATTTCGTCACGTATGCTACACGGCGAGTGGAAACGTCCAACAGTGAAGCTGGCTCAACACGGCGCAGCTCCCTCTATCAAAGATTCAGCATTGTTATCTTACGCATGACGTCACACAATAAGGCTTGCCACTCTTGTATCTATTAAGTATTCGACCGCTCGTCTACCGCGTTTTCTTCTCGTAATAACTGAGATATTTACTATTCTTACGGCGTGACGTCACAGAATGACTTTAAATAGTCAGTGCAATATTCCGCTCCCATGTAAATATTACTGCAGCTTCTTATGGAATATTTTACTAGAAGATGAATATGCCGCACTCGAGAAAGTAATTATATAAAAAGCCGCGGAACTTTCCGCAGGTAGGAAAATATTATTTTAAGAAGTCGCGGAATATTCAGCAGGTACGTAAATATCCTTTAAGAAACCACGGAATATTCCGCTCCTAGGAAAAGATTCTATATTCCGCTCTCGATAAACGCTCTATAAGAAGTCGTGGAATATTCCACAGATTGGGAAATATTATTTTAAGAAGTCGCGGAATATTCTGTACTCGGGAAAACACTATAAAAAGCCGCGGAATATTCCACGATTAGGAAACTCATCCATAAGAAGCCGCGGAATATTCCGAATCCAGTGAGATATTCCATAAGACGCCGCTAAATATTCCGCTCTCGGGTAAATTCTGTATAAAAAGACGCGAAATATTCGGCTCCTAGGAAAATACTCTACCAAATGTCGCGGAATATTCCGCACTCGGGAAAACTCTCTACAAGAAGCCACAGAATATTCCTCACGTAGGAAAGTATTCTATAAAAAGATGTGGAATATTCCGCACGTGGATAAATATTCTATAAGAAGACGCAAAATATTCCGCTCCTAGCAAAATATTCTATCAAAAGTCGTGGAATATTGCGTAGTCTGGAAAATACTCTAGAAGTAACAGCGGAATATTCCGCTCCGAGGAACAATAGTCTTTTTAAAATGTTGGAACACAGCCAAATTTAACAGATGAAATGTATCAATTCAAAACAATTTCAAATTCACAAAATGTCGTTTCCCAATCTACGATGTCATCAGGAGTACAACGGTGTAGTTCTAAAATTAAAATAAAAATTCTAAACTAGTGTTCGTTTAAGTTTTTAAGTATTTTTTATCATATTTAAATCAAAAATTTTTGATCAAGAGTTTTTTAAAACACATAATTTTAACATTTAAAGGAAGAATTAAAATATTTTGTGAATATAAATATAACTCTTTTAAAAGAAACATGGAAGTTAATGGAGGAAATCTAAATTTCTTTGTGTTAAAAGTGTTAAAATCACATCGTATTTGTATTGTTTCTTTAATTATATACAACTGAAGAAGTCTCCCTATGCAAAGGTAAGATATAAATTTTTATTAGAATTCTTAGAATTACACCAAAATACACATTGATGACGTCCTAGATCGAGAACGAGACGTTATGAATTTTTAACCTGACAAATTTGGACGTTTCACGCATTTTTAATCATACTGAAGTCAGATAAATATGTCTACTAGGGTATTAGTTACAAATAATAATAAAAAACATTAAGAAAGTCTAAGTAACATGTATCAAAACTGGGTTTCCTGTAAATGGTTTAACAGTAAACTGTGACAAAACATAAATTTAATACAATTTCATACTCACAACCTACAATTCCAACCGTGTAAATAATTCTTCGTGCCCCACTACTGAATTATAAATTATATTTGACTGATGTTATCAATGAATTGCTAAGGAAACTCAGTTCAGCCCAAATTTAGAGGCCAACTACTGTGATTTAATAACAAGAAAACTGGTCTACTTGGCATATTTTTCATTCTGTCTTATCGTATTATATTAAAATCTGGAGTAATACTGTCTTGTCCAAACAACATATCAGGTAAATGGACGTATTATTGAGAATATGGTCATGTACAGACAGAACAACGTCATCTCTTCCCTCACCACAGGACTTTAACCTCTCCAAAGTGTCCTCAGTTCCCTCGACTCATGGTCCAAACAATCGACAACCCCTCCAAATCCTCTATCCTTCCCTTCTCCCTAAAAAGAGACTCACCCACCCAGATCCCTCTCACTCTCAATGGAACTCTTATTCCGACAAAAATAAAAGTAACTTACCTAGGTCTCACCCAAAATTATCCTGGCAAGCCCCATATTCATAACTGTATCCTCAAAATTAACAATAAAGTCAATACCCTATATCCACTATTAAAGAAAAGCTCCCCACTCTTAATCAATAAAAAATGACTAATCTATCTCTCCCTCATCCAACCCATCAGGTCCTGCGCCTGGTCCTGGCCACTCACAAAATCTCCAAATTATTCCATAAAAAATCCTTCGCTCCATTACCAATGTTCCGTGGTTCCTTAGAAACTCCACAATCGGCAAAGACATCCAAATCCCTACCATCAACAAATCCATATGTGAATATAGAATTTTTAAATATTCCAGAGAATGTGAATATTGCTGCACTCCGCCTGCATTTCGTCACGTATGCTACACGGCGAGTGGAAACGTCCAACAGTGAAGCTGGCTCAACACGGCGCAGCTCCCTCTATCAAAGATTCAGCATTGTTATCTTACGCATGACGTCACACAATAAGGCTTGCCACTCTTGTATCTTTAAAGTATTCGACCGCTCGTCTACCGCGTTTTCTTCTCGTAATAACTGAGATATTTACTATTCTTACGGTATGACGTCACGGAATGACTTTAAATAGTCAATTAGAGCAATATTCCGCTCCCATGAAAATAGTACTGCAGCTTCTTATGGAATATTTTACTAGAAGAGGAGTATATCACACTCGAGAAAGTAATTCTATTAAATGCCGCGGAACATTCTACAGATAGGAAAATATTATTTTAAGAAGTCGCGGAGAATTCTGCAGGAACGTAAATATTCTTTAAGAAACCGCGGAATATTCCGCACCTAGGAAAATATTCTATAATGTGTCACGGAATATTCCGCTCTCGGGAAAAAGCTCTATAAGAAGTCGCTGAATATTTAGCAGGTACGTAAATATTCTTTAAGAAACCGCGGAATATTCCGCTCCTAGGAAAAGAGTCTATAATGTGTCGCGGAATATTCCGCCCTCGAGAAACGCTCTATAAGTAGTCGCGGAATATACTGTAGTCGGGAAAACACTATAAAAAGCCGCGGAATATTCCATGATTAGGAAAATCATCTATAAGAAGCCGCGGAATATTCCGAATCCAGGGAGATATTCTATAAGACGCCGCGAAATATTCCGCTCTCGGGTAAATTCTGTATAAAAAGACGCGGAATATTCCGCTCCTAGGAAAATACTCTACCAAATGTCGCGGAATATTCCGCACTCGTGAAAACGCTCTATAAGAAGCCGCAGAATATTCCGCACGTAGGAAATTATTCTATAAGAAGATGCGGAATATTCCGCACGTAGGTAAATATTCTTTTAGAAGACGCAAAATATTCCGCTCCTAATCAAAAGTACCCTAAATCACCCAAATCCGACCATAGGATACATACGTAGCCACCGCCCCCAGCGCCCTCAAACCGCCGTCTGAAACACAAGCTCCCAATAGACTTCATACTTCCCCACTAACCATCAGGCACTTCCTAACAAATCCTCTTTCGATCAAACTCCAATATAAACTCTCCACCCGATAATCCAACTATGCCATTTTCTACTCAACACGCCAAACTTTTACAGTAATAACAAACAACCTTCTTATCTTCCACCACAAACCACTCAGAACTACAAATCAAGGACTGGAAAGTCACAGGACTCTCCACCTGCACAAGTTAACATGTGAATAATTTTTTTTGTAAAAATGTGTAAATTTATGATCCAAACTGTGTAATCCAAAGTTTTTAAGAAAAAAAAACAGGACAAAGTAAATATTGTTAAAGCTTTGCAACACAACGTTACATCAGACTTTTGCAGACATTTTGAAGTGTACTTAAAGAACTTCATAAGTTGTTAGTACACTTGAGCGTGAACCTTTCAGAACGTCACCTCCGAGGAATAACTGCTGTAGTCCGCCGCAGTCTTATCGATAAAACAGAACCGCATTGCCATCTCCCGTCAAATTGTACAAGCACGTAGTCGGTTCTGCCGTTGGAACCGCCTTGCCATCTAGCGACGAATCGTACAAGCGCGTATTGAGGTTGTTTCACTATTTTCGCGTTAAAGACCTTTATTTTATCTGTATTTGGCTATTTCATCTTATTATTATTGTGTTACGTATAAATAGCTTATGGGTCATTCCATGCCAAGTGACCAAATTTACAAATAAAATTTTTAGTCACCGTCTCCAATCTTGCTGAAATTTTGTCTGAGACAATGCTGTGTAAAATTTCACCTTCATAAGTACTATAGTTGGGGTCCTGGAGTCTCCAGGATAAAAGTCACTCATGCGCCACTGATGCACGTTCTAACAAATTGGCAACTTTCAAGTACTACTGTTGTGGAACTGTAGCAGCTAGCTTCCTGAAAAAATGGCAACTACAGACAACTTTTATTCTCTACATGAAGGTTGCAGTTCAAAGGTTTAAAAAGTTTTAGTTTTATTGCTATTATACGAGGGTGAATCAAATATAAACGAGACTTTTGGACCTGCCCGCGCAATAGTGATGGAAGAACGTTCCGCTGTTATTAACTGTTAGGTTGATTTGTCAGGAGTGGGGGAAGCACGTGACTCATCATCATAGACTCGCTCAGTGTCCATCGTTACGATTTCCGAGCAGGAGGTACCTCCCTCTATTGCGCAACGTATTGTTATCAAGTTTTTAGCTGCAGAAGGTGTAAAACCGACCGAAATCTTGAGAAGATTGACTGCACAGTTCAGGGAAGAGACGCTGTCGCGAGCTAGAGTGTTTACTTGGCATAAACAGTTCGTGGAGGGCCGTGAACGTGTTGAAAATGAGAGCCATGACCGCAGACCCCGCACCAGCATTACAGCGGGCAACATCGACAGTGTTCGTCAACTTGTTGAAGGTGATAGGCGTCTAACAACTTCGGATATTGCAATTGAGGTTGGAATAAGTTATGGGAGCACTTACTCTATACTCTCAGAGGAGCTAGGGTATCGCAAGGTGTGTGCTAGGTGGGTTCCTCGCCTTCTCACAGTTGACCAGAAACTGAATCGTTTTCAAGTGTGTGAACGTCTTCTTGCACGATTTCGAGGAAGAAGGAGACCCATTACTTTCTCACAATGTCACCTGTGATGAAACGTGGGTGCATCACTACACCCCTGAGTCGAAACAAGTGAGTATGAAGTGGAGGAAGAAAGGAGAAACCGGACCAGTGAAAGCCAAGTCACGATTATCGGCTGGCAAGGTTTTGGCTACCGTTTTTTTTTACCAGCGTGGCCTGCTGCACCTTGATTTTTTGCATGAGCGCAGAACAATTAATGCGGCATACTACTGCCAAATTTTGACTGAGGTCAGACTTGCAAAAGACGAGACCTTCCGATGAGAAAAGTGATTCTCCTCCATGACAATGCTCGCCCCCATACAGCAGCCCTGACCGTACAAAAATTGGAGCAACTGGGTTGGGAGACACTGGAACACCCTCCATACAGTCCAGACCTATCTCCCTGCGACTTCCATGTCTTTGGTCCTCTCAAGGAAGCTTTGGGAGGGCAAAAATTCCACAGCGATAATGAAGTTGAAGCATATGTGCGCAATTGGCTACAAACACGACCTGACTCTTTTTACGTGGAAGGAATTAAAAAATTACCTATACGCTGGGAAAAATGTGTTTATAAATCAGGAGATTGTAAGTTGCTCAAAAAAACCGTCGCGTCAATTTGAGGCTTTTATCGTGCTTATAACTTTGAAACAGGACGTTCTACAAACTTATACTTTGGTAAGATAACTAAACCCATTAGTGATTTTTAAGCTGCCAAAGTATCAGCTTTCAAACTCACTTTGTTGTCAAGATATATGTTGGTTAATATGAGGTTCAAATTTTATGTGTCAAATTTTGTGAATTTTGAAACCGAAATAGCAAACAACCATTTGCTACAATCAAGTTCTTTTTTATTTAAAAGTCATCTAATTTCATTTTAGAGACTCATCGTTTAAGGTCTCCAGCATGAAGGTCACTCATGCGCCACTGATGCACGTTGGCAAGTTCCAAGTACTATTGTTGTGGAACTGTAGCAGCTTGCTTCCTGAAAAATGGCAGGGACAACTATTTATGCTCTACACGAAGGTTGCAGTTCAAAGGTTTTAAAAGTTTTCGTTTTATTGCTGTTATATCACAAAGTTGCTCAAATAATCTGTCACATCAATTTGGAGCATATTTTTCATTGCTTACAACTTTGCAACAAACCCTTCCAGAAACTTATTCTTTGGTGAACTAACCAAACCCATTACAGATTTTAAGCTGCCAAAGTATCAGCTATTAAACTCACTTAGTTGTCAAGATATACGCTATTAAATAAGAGTTGCAAATTTTACGCGTCAAATTTTGTGCATTTTCACACACAAATAGCAAAAAATATTTTGCTACAATCAAGTTCTTTTTGTTACCATCGGAAAGAGACGACTTTTTTCTGTTAAAGTCATCTTATTTCACGTTTGAGACTCATCACTTAAGGCCAGAAAAATTACTTTGAAAATTGCACTCATTTAAATAGCATGATATACTGCACGAATGCGATGAAAGCAAATCAATGCTAATAAATTCACAATCTTACTTCACTATCCGTCAAATAATGAAAAAAGAGGTTTTCATTGCTTTGTAGCATCTCAAATAATGAAACTATTCATAAATACATTGTTTTTCATATATATTGTCATATAAAAATATTTAAACAGGAATAATATATTGTAATAATTGGTAATTAAGGCATTGTTTTAATTGAAAAGTTAAATTGTAGAGGACACATTATTGATAGCGGTAACCGGCGCCAGAACAGATCGACAATGAAAGGAGAGTATTGTTGAATGGTGGGGAGATGATCTACGCGCTCAAAAATTACGAGACGAGCAGACAGTAGGGCAATGAGTGGAGAGGAGAACAGATCAAAAGCCTAATTCATGAAAGTTTGAACAATTTTGTCAGTCAGCAGCGAGGACTAAAAGGTCTAATTTAAGGAACGAGAGAATGTGTTCCAGTAATAAGTACGCTATTACATCGAATTTCTAAAAGGAAAGCAATCTTCAGTCAACAGACAAAACCAGTGAGTTGCATTTTCAACACGACTCACGAGATCTACAAATCCAGGTTGCAGTAAATCATCGAGAAGTAACCAATTCATTTTAAACCAACCGACAAACTATGTTAATTAGAATCTGTGAATAATTAGAGTCTGTAAATAATTAGAATCTGTGAAAATCCCACCATTGTGCTACGAAAATTTAATGTGAATCTTGGCTGCCGTAAGTAGAAAGAAAACATTAAAATTATTGTAAACCGTTTTAAAAGATAAACGTCAGATCGTTCTTTAATTCTTCATAAAAATGAAATTGTTTAAACTCAATCTTTTAGTATTAATTTCTTCATTAATAAATTTCGTCTATGTTTAGACGCATCAACTTCCTGATAAAGTAAATGTTAATTTTGTGTTCTTTGATTGTTTAAATTCTGCCAGTATCAAACCCAGTTCAAGACCCTGAGATCCCAATTATATTTTGTATTTTGAAAAATTGTTTTAAATTTGGCATAATAAATTTTGTTTATTGTTTAAAATTAATTGTGTATTTTAATTATAATATATATATTGTGGTAATTAGAAGGAATTAATTAATTAATAAACAAAAATTTCGACTCTCATTGTTAGCGGCAAAAAACACACAAGCCGTGCACAATAATGTGGCAAGAATGCAATGTTTGTGGGTATTGTAGACGTTGGTTCGCGAGACGCGTAGAGCAGAGTGTGGGGATTCAGACCATTTCTTCAATTTTGGAAGGCCGGGTAACTGCATCCAGCAGTTAATATTCTTCGGAACGTGCTAATAGGATTTCCTAAACGAACAGTGAACCAACTATTGCAAAACTAAAAGTGTTGATTAGAGTCAAGTGTATAAAATGGCCTGTCTATAAAGTGCAATAATTATAAAGATATTGCCGTCAGATTTCAAATTTCGTTCATAATTTAAAGTTCATATTTTATGTTTTTGCACTGTATTAATCTATTGATGAATTAAGTCCATGATAGCTTGATAAAATTTCATTGTTAACAAGTATTTCTTTATTAAAGGTCCAGTAAACGACCCTGGGATATAGTCATTTTTCTGTAAAAGATTAATTGATAATTGAAATTGAAATTTATTTGCTTAAATAATTTTTGTAAATTGTAATTGTTTGCAATTAATAAATGTTAATTGTTTGTTTTCATCGATTTTGTATTCTTTATTAGCGTAAAATACTACAAATAGAAGACTTAACGTGAGGCATTTCTTTTAATTTAATTGTCTTTCATTTGTGATCACTACAATATATTGTAATAATTATTTATAATAATGAATGTGGCGTTTCTAAATGAAAGAACTATTAACTTTAAATTATTAACGAAGTTAAAACAATTTTAAAACAATTATAAAATATTTGCGATCTCAGGGTCTTAAACTGGGTTTGATAAATGGCTGAATTTATACAATCAAAATTACATTTACCTTTTATGGAAGTTAATGCGTCTGAAACATAGACGAAATTTGTTGTAGAAGAAATAATACTACAGATTGAATTTAAACAGTTTTAAATTTATCAAGAATTAACGATCTCATTTTATCGATATTTAAATAATTAAAATTAAAGAACGATCTGACTTTTATCTTTTAAAAACGGTTTACAATATGATTTTAAAGTTTTTCTACTTACGGCCGCCCAGGTCTCATTTTAAGTTTTTCGTGCACAAAATTTGGGGATATCACTGATTCTAGTACTCACAGACTCTAAATGTCAACAAATTCTAATTGGCGTAGTTTTGTTAGTTGGTCTAACACAAATTGGTAGATTCTCGATGCTTTGCTGCAACCTGGATTTGCAGATCTCGTGACTTTAGTTGGAAATGTACTTCATTGGTTTGTCTATGGCCAGCAGATTGAATTTATGCTCGGCCACCGATTACAACATTAGTTTTACTCTCTCCTTCCCGACTGAAGATTGCTTTACTTTTTATTAACTGGAAGCATGTTTGTAACTGGACCACATTCTTTCGTTCTGAGACGGTAAAACTTTTCGTCTGTTCTATTTGCGGTCCGCTGCCCGACTGCTAAACTTTTTATAATATGAATTTTCTAGTCTTTACACCTCGCTGTTCTATGCCCGACTGACTTCCTCGTCTCGTAAATTTTTGAGCGCGTAAAATTCTCAGCCGATCGACAACAATACTTTCTTTGCATTGCCGCCTAGTTGCGGCGTCCACTCTATATCCACTAATAATGAGTCCTCTACAATCCAACTTTCCAATTAACACAATGTCTTAATTACCAATTACTACAATATATATATATATATATATATATATATATATTCTGAGTATTTAAGACATCTTATAAATAAATATTAGCCACTTTGAAGTCAGAAGAAAGATATTTAAATTCAAATTGACTATTGTTTATTTATAAGTTGAAGCAGAAATAACCATAACAGTTTTCAATTCAGAAAAGTGTTTAATAACACAGATAGAACCATAAAATAACGCTTAAAGTAGTGGAGTATATGTGGAGACACTTGTGCTTCCTAATCTCATGCTAATGCCAATTTTGATCACGATTACGACCCAGAATTTGAAAAGTTGACATTGTATTCTGAGAATTTGTGGAAGTGTTGTTATGCAAGTGAGTAGAAAACTGAAGTATTTGGACGTTCTCCTTGTTCCTCGCTCTGAAGATTTTAAAGACAGCCTTTACAATCCTTCTAAAGATGTGATAAAACTATTCAAATTGGCTGAAGGTGTTAAGGAATATCGAAATGTTAATTGCGAAGAAGAATTTTCTATTAAGATTGTATGCAGATGTTTTCAGAATGTTGAAGCATATAATGACTACTTTGTGACCTTTGAATTTGGCGAAGAATCTCAGTATTCAATTTTAATAGAGAAGTTTTTAAAACATTCTTTAATTTTAGATTGCATCATTTGTGCAAAACTAAAGCTATGAATGAAAGAGGAAGACTGATAAAACAAATGTATACATAAAAACTGTGCAAAGGATAATAAGCCAAATAAATTTTATAATTGGTCTATATCATAAATGTCTTTAATGTCATTTATCTTTACAAACTTTACAATATATTGAATGTCTGAAGAGATTTGATTTTAAGTCATTTTCACGTCATACAATCATGATTCAGTGATAGCAGACGACAAGTAACGTCCACCTTTAACCGTATAAAACATGGCGGCTGAATTTAAATTTGCTTCAAATATGGCGGCACCTTGTCCAGTCTATGTTGTTTATATGTCTTTGGTACTGGTTGTATTGTAAAAATGTAAATGTCATTGTAATTTTTTATAAAATACGGTGAGATTCAACTAATTTATCGGACTTATTTCAATCCGTGTGCGTAATGTTTAACCTAATAATAAATTAATAAATAATAAAAACATTACTTAAACTATTATGAAAATAACACGTTGCGAGATATCGACACGAACCTAAGTAAAATTAACTATCACCGCCAGACTCAGTGCCGTAATGAGGGTGCGGAGAAGAAGGCGACGGCCACGGGAGCAACTGGGTTTGGGGTGCAAAACAAAGGATACCGACTCGGTTCAGAGTTGCATATGCTCTATATTTTACTTGACCATTCTATTGTACATTCTTGCACTCCTAGCCCACGTTTACATGAGACGAAAAGCTCAGCCCATGAGAGCTTCGGGAGAAATCAGGTGACGATAACACGACGTTCTGATTGGCTAAGAAAAGTGTTTATCCTTATAGAGAAAAAAGAAATTTTAATGAAAAAAATGGTTTGTAGAAACCATACCAAACGGAGAACAAGTACTCAGAAATTGGTTTATATATTTCAATAGAAACGTTGCACTGGTTTGTTTCTCATGTATAATCTTTTTAAAAAATCAGAATGTGTAGACCACTGCGGAGTTTCGATACTGGCAGCATTCAAATCCTATGTTAACGCTTACTGAAAATTCATTATATCATAAAAAAAGTTATGTCGAATGGAAAACTTTCTAATAAAAATTAACAAGGATTGTTAAATTGACAATCAATTACAACAAAAATTTTTAAAAGAAAATGAATTTAGGAGGCATATTCAAAAAGTTAATTTGGATGTAATTATTCACGCTTTGAGAAAAACTTGTGAAAAAAGTGGTCATCCAGAATGTGTAAATTTCCTGAACTCCATAGAATTATTTAGTCATTACGATTCTATTATTGCGCAACATATTGAAACTCATAAGAAAAATCAAGTTAATTATTTCTCTTCCTCACTAAAAAATTATATAATTAATATAGTTGCTGTTAAAATTAGACAGATTATTATTTCAAATATTCAAAAAGCAAATATATTTTCTATTTTATTTGATAAAAGACAAGTTTTTTATTTAAATGGAAACGCTTTAAAAAGTAAAGACGCTAGATGATCTTAAACCGACCTAGCATTGAAATATAATTGCGACTAAGATGATCCAGAATTTGTATGTGAAATTAAGAGTTTCAAATATCTAGATTGGAAGATTTTGAAAATTTAGGGGATATGGACACTTTTTAAATCTCGCGAAAAAAATTACGAACCCTCATTTAAAAACTCGTATCTAAATACAGACATATCATTAAGGATTGTCACAACAATTTCCTGCGAACATTCCTTCAGAAAATTAAAAATTGTAAGATCTAACATTCTTCTTCTATCGAACAAGAGGGATTAACAAACATGTCTATTATATCTATAAGACAATAGAAAAATTATTAATTATTAAAAAGATGTATTTGCAAAATAAAAAGCGAAAAAAGTTACGTTATAAACTGGGCTGAACTATTTTATGTTATTAAATTATAAAATATATCTATGTTTTGTATTTCTTTGTCGTCCTTGAATATGAATAAGTTTGTTCTTATTTCGGTTATATATTATTTATTCATTAACACATTGACAAACAATATTGTATATACAAGCAATTCATTTTGATGAGGTTAACAGTATTTAATATTTTGCATTTAGTAAAATTTAACTTGTTACTTTAAAATGTTTAATATTTTTAATCATTATTGAGTTTCGGGCCAGATCTATTCAATGATGGGCTCGTGGTTCATTTTAGGTTAAAATACGAATACAGTTAACGATTAAAGACAAAAAATACTATAGAAGGACTAGTATAATAACTTAGAATTACAATAATCCCACAATCATTCTGAATTAATTATAATGTAAGGTTAAGTTGGCGATACACGTAGAAGTTTGTTGATCAGTTGTGTGTGTAGATCCTCGTGCGGAAAGATATTTGTTTCTGTGATACGATGATCTTTGAAGTGTTTGTTGACTTCCAGTGGCCTATATGTAAATATTTTAATATACAATCTTAGCCATGGTAAAGTTTTCGTGTGTCTTTGCTTTACAATAATCAGTGAATAAGTAACCCTTAACCTACCCACGCAGTGGAATGTTTCTCCTAGAAACCTTTATATTCTCATTGTGCAGTGACATAACCTATGATTCTGTGTGCTTTGACGGCGTGTTGACCACCATGTAACATCACGTGAATGGACAGTGACGGAGTGGAATTTGAATTCAGAAGTTTCTCGTTTGCCCTTAAGACGTCAGATGTTCAAAACATGGGTTTCGTTGTCTTCAAGGTTTCACACAGAGACAGACGGAAAGGGCGACGTGACACATCCGAAATGAGATGATAGTTTCACCTTCGAAACGTGATAACGTGTGCTTATCAACAACAAGCACCAGAAATGAGCTCCGTTGTCGAAAACACAAGCGACGAAGATAGTCCGTCGACGACTTCCTCTACGGACGAGACATGGGACGAGAAGGAAACCAACTCGAAGAAACCGAAAGTGAAAAACTGTCAGGAATGTGGTAAGACCTTCAAGTTTCGCAGGCACTTCGAGAAACATGTCGAAGGCCACAAGAGAAACAACTGCCAGTACTGTGACGAACTCATCTCCAGCAGGAAGGAACTGGTACGACACTTGGCCGAGATGCACGGGGTCAAACTTCAGGAACCTGGGTATCAGTGCAAGTTCTGTGACAAGAGGTTCATCAAGGCAGTCACTCTCTATAACCATTACACCAAGCATGCAGATGGACAGTCCGTGTGCACCCTGTGTGGCCAGTTCTTCGAGTGTGAAAATGAGTTTGCCCTTCATAAGGAAGGACACGCCAAGGAGAGACCCTGGTCCTGTGAGCTGTGTAATGAATCCTTCAGTCGGAGGCAGCAGTACCTTGTGCACATGAAAGTAAGTGATGTAGAATCATTCTAACCTGAAGTGATCATGCTGGTGATATCATTAACATTGTAATTTATATTCAATTGAAATTTCAATGTCCAGAAATTATCTTATCTGGTAAAACAGGTTTAAACACCACACAAATACATAAACAATGAAATTAATATCTGCAGCAGATCATAGTGAAATCATATATCACTTATTATTATATAATTTGGGGATAAATCTGCAGGTAATTTTTAGAACAAAAATAACCCATCATTTTGGTCTTGAGCAAACTGTATTTTTATTGTGATCATTTTATCTTGTCTGACTCAAGTGTACAATACATAATAATACTTCATTGATGGTTATACTTATCTAACTTCATCCAATTATACCTGAATAAACCAACTCAAAATTGTGAGAAATATATTTTAATAAAATAAAAATTATCATGACATGTTGGGAGACATTGTGGGAGAAATTTCTTTAGGTGCAAATATAAAAAAACCATAATATCATGTGAAAATGTATTGAACATACTTTCAATTTATTTCTTGAATAATCAATATGTAATTAAAATTTTGTAGAGAAAATTCTTAAAAATCTGTCTGCTTTATGCACACACTGCAGCTCAAAAAACATATTGTTGATATTTAAAATTAAAAATAGAAAATGTTTTTATATATTAAATATATAAATAATTAACAATAAGAAGAAAACATAATTATATTTAATTTTTTAGTATCATCTTCTATTCTCACCGATTGGTTCAGAAAACATATATACTCTGGATGTGTGCTCAATTATCTTTCTGATCATCCTCCAAACCAAAAGAGAGCAATGGTATACAATCTTGTAGACAGAGCTATATTACTTTCTAACTCTTTAAGTTCCATCAACACAACTCAAATATTGTCCGAAACATTTTAATCTCCAATCATTACCCTTTAAATTTTATTCTTAAACACACAAACAGCAAATTGAACAAAATCCAATATCCTACTGTCAATCGTCCCCTAAAACCTCGAGGCATATTTTTTCTCGTACTCTCTACAAATTTCTACATCACAAATATTCAAAGAATATCAAATATCCATCATTTACCCATATCAAGGAACATATATCTATTATCAAACTTTCCATTGATAAACAATCAGTAGTATCCAAACAAATAATCAGTTCTAAACATACATTTGATTTGTAAAATGCTAAAATTTTAGACATTGACACAAGGTACAATTCCAGATTCATTTCTGAGATGCTTCACATTAAAACAAACATCACAGCTATTAATGTACAAACAGACACTATGAAACTCAATAAATGCTATGTTCCCTTATTATTACGCTAAACCTTCTGCTTTCCCATTGTCACGTTTTTGTCGCTTTTAAGTTTTGTCAACTGACAGAGCAGTTGTGTCACTCTAGGTTCTTCTTCAACCTAAGGAAAGGGACAAGGATCCCAGAAACGTTGTGTAGTATATATATATATATATTATTACTTTTTTGTCTGAATTGCCTATCTTTCTTATTAATTATTAAATATCGTTTTTATAATATATTGTTCTCTCTAAATGTTTTGATATTACACTAGGTAAAATTTTTATATTTGCACCTGAAAAGGTTCAGAAAAGGAAAATTTTTATTTTATTAAAATATAATTCTGACAAATTTGGCTGGTTTAATCATTTATAATATAACTTAATGTCATTGAATTATATCTATTTTTTATACACAAAAACTTGATGTAAAGATATGCTAGAAACACAGTAATCATATCTGAAACTATAAAGAATTTTTTTACATAGATAATCAATTAACCCAAATAAAGTTCAGGATTGTTCACCTAATTAAAATTATCAGTCACTTAATAATTTTGGCATTAATGCCGATATGTGGACACTTTGTCTTAAAAACCTATTGTCTCTTTCCAGGGTCATGAAAAGTATCAGTGCAATGAATGTGGTGAAAACTTCTCATCGAAGAAGAAATTTGTGGAGCACAACAACAAGGTGCACCAGGTGAAGATAGCAGATAGCCAGTGTATCTGTTCTGTGTGTGGGCTTTCATTTGCGCGACCCATCTTGCTGCAACAACATTTTAGAATCCACACAGGTAACACACTGACAAAGAAGGTGTTAGCATCACAATTAGTTAACAGTTGTATTAATATTATATGTATTAATTAGATAAGTAGCCAAATAACAAACAATAAAATTAATCAATATATTGTTCTCGGAGTTCAACCGGGTTTTGCAAAACCCGGTTGAACTCCGGGAACAATATATTGAACAACTGCACCGGGAAAGGCTTCACAATCTTTGATCAATAAAATTAATTCCACACAATTTTCTGCAATCCGCATTGTTTTCATCAGGTAGAGCTGTAAAAATGGCACTGCACAAGCCAGGTGATGAAAGAAACAAGGATTGCAGAAAATTTGTGTGGTATTTATTTATCACTCTGTTATTTGACTATTTATATATATCTTGTCAGCTAGTGTGCATCACAGTGAGTCAGAAAAAATTCACATTGTTTAATTTTCAATAGGGGGCTCACAACTGTATACATTTAATATTAAAATTTAAAGGAGCTCTGTGCTGAGCATCATAAGAGTCAACAGATCTGGATGTACCTAATTCATTCTGACAGAAAGTTAAAAGCCAATACACAGCTAAACAAATAGTGCCCGTCACTGTACCCCAAACTTGGTAAACATCAGTTATGCGAGTGTAAATTTGCCGTGTTGCAGGGGAAAAGCCGTTGGCGTGCAAGGACTGCAAAAAACTGTTCCGGACACCGAAGAGCTATCGAAAGCACCAGAAGACGGACGCCCACCTGCGGGCGTCGCGGGGTGAGGCGGCCCCCCGCGAGGTGGCGTGCGACCAGTGCGACAAACGTTTCGCCTCCCGCGAGGCGGCGCTCCGTCACCGTGGACGGGCCCACGGGGCAGCGCCGTTGTTTGCGTGCGAAGCCTGCGGCCGCGAATTCGGGTCTCGGTCGAACCTAGAACGTCACCGCTTATTGCACGCGGGGGCGGCGGCACCTCGAGCTTTCGTGTGCGACCGTTGCGGCTTGCGCTTCCGCACGGCGTCAGCGTTGCAGGACCATGCCGCCAGACACTCAGAGGGCCGACCCTTCCTCTGCGGGGACTGCGGTAAGGCTTTCAAAAGCCGCGGCGTACTCCGGCGGCACGCGGCCGCGCACTCTGAGGGACGGCCCTTTGTCTGCGGAGACTGCGGCCGCACTTACAAGCAGGCCTCGCACCTGCGGCGCCACAGGGACGCCGCCCACGGTGGGGGCGTCACTTCTAAGAAAAAGCTGGTCACCGTCCTCCCTCAAGCCGTTGACCCTGTGTCTATCCCAACACAACTTGAAGTGGTGGGCTTTCACGGCGACGTCTTACGTGCGGTTGAGGTGTCCTACGACCTGGACCCTTACCCCATCCCGGAGACATCTGCCAGGTTGTATGATCTGGTGGACCCTGGCGCACCCCTAGTCCTGTCTTCCGAGATCCCAGTGTGTGATGCTGCCACGTACGCCACCCTGGAGAAGTTCCTGCAGCCGCCCATTGTCGGCCAGACTGACGGTATGGTGATCCACGACATGGCCTCCGTCCACCTGTCGGCTGTGGTGGAACAGCCTCCTCTTCCAGTATTGTCAGAATATGTGCCTCAGCACTTCAACTACTTGTCTGTCACTTCTTCCGATCTCTGAGCTTCATCTTTGTATAGAGTATGTTTCTCTCTACAAATGTAATGTACTGGCTACTTCAGCAGGAAAGAAAGTGCTGTAATATTTAAAAGTCAGTGTCCCTCTGCTGATATCTACTTTTCAATGGTCTGTGGATGTGTCTCATTTCTCAAGTTAATGTGAAAGTTCTGTAGGTTTCTTTCCTGCCTGTCAGTCTCTAAACCTAATCCTATCCTTAGACCATTATATTAATTTAATTTTTTATGTTTAGCCTGTCTGTATGCCTGCCATTCCTGTGTGTAAAGTTTGTCATTGAAAATGTGCTATTATATCAATTTGGTGTGTGCCAAGTACTGGCTTAACTTCCAGAAATTGGTCAAACATCGACAAACTCATACACAGTTAAACCTTAAAACCAACAGTCACTTTATTTGTAAGTTTGAGTGGTCCACAAAGACTAGTTTGAAATCAGTGGAGGACTAAAGACTATTTCAAGGAAAGAGCAATTGAATGCTTTTTTTTAAAAAAATGTTTGAACTGATTATCCAATTTCACCTTGTACATCACTTATAGATTCTTATCTCTGTTGTATGAGAGCTTAATATTTACTTGTATTTATTGCTAAGTATTTATAATATTGGAAGTAAAGAGAGTATAATTGTATTTAAATTTATAAATGGCTGTGAGATTTAGAAGACTTGGTACCTTATTTATGTCGTGCTTCCTCTGAATGTACATCATACTTTTAACACTCTTATCAACATGTAACTGTTCATTTAAAATTTTTGCTTGAATCATAATAGATGTTTTGTTTAACTGTATTGGAAGGGAAGTTGATTTAAGCTATACAAAAAATATATAATAGTTTGCATTTAAAGTCTTTAAGAAACATGTAACAGAAGTTAATATATTTGACATGGCGCAATAGAAAAATATTTAATAAATGAGTTGTACCACATCTTTCAAATTTGTTGTAAGAATCTTATTCCCATAGACTTTATACAGTGGATGTATTTTTAGAAGTAATCTTATTATTGTCTTAAGTTCATCCCTCAAGTCAGTTTTATTGTGATGGTGTGATATTTTTTACAATAGTTAATAAATTATTTTCTATTTAAATTTGTTTTTGACATTTTTCTTTAAACCACTTCCCTCCATGTCATTCTCATGACACACTCATTTCCCACCATTGCAATTTTAAGAATGTGCAGAGATGTGTTCGGCATATTTTACCGTGTGAGAGGATTATAAATTGTAAAATGACTGTATTAAAAGTATACTACATAGAAAAAGACGTAGTCAAATAACAGACAGAATTGAGTGATAAAATAAATAACATGCAACGTTCCTGTAATCCTTGTTGCTTTTGTCAGGTGATTCAAAAATATGAGAATGACACACCACACAAACCAGGTGACAAAATTATCTAACACTAATTTTTGTGTTATTTGGCTACTTTTCTTCTTATTAATGTGAGAGGATATTGAGAAATGGTCTGCTACTTCACAGAAAGTTTACGTTCATTTGTGTGTACAAACATTTCTGAGATACTGTTGTTTATTTTTTTGGTTTAAATACACTTAAAAACATTTAAAATTTATTTGGCATTTAAATTAGGTGTAAGAGCAAAAACAGTCTGAAATTTATTTTCTGATATACTCAAAAATGTAAATGTGCCTTAATTAATCACAAAAGAGATATGAAATTAAGTTTGAAATATACTTTCTTACAATACCAGCTTGGATTTTTAATATTAATAGACATAATTTATCTCCCTTGCACTAGTTAAACTGATGCAGAGTAAATAGGTTTTCCACTATCTTGTATTTTTAAATTATGAGGAAGACATGTTTCAAATGGTAAGGCGTACTCCATTTATCTCCCTCTCAGCACAACATATAATTAATTTGAAAAATGAACACCAAGTAGAATTTTTTTTAGTTACAGTTCCTGGGTGTCAATTGGATTGAATTTGTTAAGTTGTGTAAGTTGACAGTGTAGTACTCAGCTGTTGCTTCAAAAAAACAAATGTGTGTCTATGATAAAAATGTCAAATTATATAATAAATTAGGCAATTAATTGGTTAAGTTGTTTGGTTGTCGTCATTTGGTATTTATTGACCTAAATTATCCAATATAAATAAAACAATTTTAAAATACACTCACATCATCAACCGGCTGAAGATCAACATAAATATTCTTAATTGGTATCATAAATGTCCACAAGTAATTGAATTATTTACAATATTTTCTTATAAATCCATTGTGCACCATATGTATTTGTTTTAAAAAATGTATTTTGAAGAGTTTTAAATATATTTCTGTTTACTTCTTTCAGTGATTCACATTTTTCTAGTTCTTATTATTATACAATATGTTATGTCATTTCACTGACACCACAGTGCTTCAAACATTGTTTCAGTCTCTTTAGCTTTAAACTTGGTATATCATTCCATGGGTGGTTCTAAAAGGGCGATAGCTTGTTCTTGTGGACAATGGACGTCTGCAGCGCTGCCGTGTATGATGTGAGGAGATCGTCCATCTTGTAGCCCAGCTGTGTCTCGCATAGGAACTTTGTGCCCCTGACCAGATTGCCCACTGACACATTGAAGTATGTGTTGCCAGAGGACCAGTTAGAGATGTGCGTGAAGGGGTATGATGCTAGGATGCTCTGGAAAAAAGAAAGGTGGTGTTTAAATTGAGCCAAGTTCTCTGGTTGTGGATATGTCTGGACTGGATGTGTATGGATTTTGTTTTTACCTCCACATTGAAATTTAATTTAATTGATGAGGAGATGTAGCATTGTTCAACTAAGAGGGGCATATTAAGAATTTTGACACAAGTGATGTAGGTGAGAGAGGAAAATAATATAGATTGTGTTATGTAAAGACAGAACATACCAACATTTTGAGAAGTAAATAACTTTTTAGACCTCATATTTAGCTTGCAAGCAGAAGGAAGGGTCCATGAAGTCTGGAATAATCAAATGTCATGAAGTGTGTTAAGGTGTCATTGAAAGAAGCTGTTTTCCATGTGTCAAGTATGTAAATAGTTGAATAAAACAGTCTCATGTGGCAGCCTGAGCAATCATTGGAGAAATGTACACTGTTTCAACAGCTACCTCCATCATCACCAGGTTTTTATTTGTCCATTGACTGCCCAGGTTGAAACCTGAGACCATTTTTACTTGATACATTCACAATAATTATAGCAGTTTGTGAGATAATGTTAATAGATTACCTTGTTGGAAGGGTGGATAATGCTGAAACCTTGTTTGTTGATGGCCATGATGACCATCTCAGGGTAGCTAGCCTCTGTCGTCTGCTTCACCTCAAAGAAGGCTGAACCAAACGTGGGCAAGTTGGAAATGAATGTCAGGAATTCCTCTTTGGCCTTATCAACACTCATGCCTGTCAGAGAAAAACATATGAAAAGCCTGGAAAATGTTGATGAAACATCGTGTATTTAACGTGTTGGAAACCGGAGAACTCTAAATTCACCAGGAAAGTCTGTGAAAGTTAATATCATAGATATGTTTGCATCAATATAAAGCAGTTTGATACTTTCATTTGGCCATCCATTTAGATGACCATGGGCCATGGGCTAAATAATATATATTTATATATTATATCACGAGCTTGACTTACTTGAATTTTTCTAACTTTTCCCTTTACCATAAAGTACCTTAACTCTGTGGCCCAGTACTTACAAATTTATTTGTTAAATGTCCCAATGGTAGACTTATTGAACAAGAACTTACCTTTGTCATGGTTGTAGGCTGAAGTGATGGACTTTTTCCAATCATTGGGGCCTTGCAGCTTGTGCAAGTCCATGGGTACCAATTCAGGCAGTAGCTGACTGTAAAAAGGGAAAAAAACAGTTAAACATAACATTCTGAATAACCATTTCAAGAAAAGATTTCAGCAGTGCGGTACGTACGTGACAATCTGTAGATTTTCCGTGCTGTTACCGAACTTGACCCTGTACAGTAGGGCTGCCAACTTGATAACTTCCTTCTTGGACACCTTGTGGTAGCCTATAAGTGGATTGCAGTCCATTATCCTTTGAAGCCAGAATTATTCATGTCAGTATCTGGACTTGCACTATTACTTACCTCGCAAGTACTTGGGTAGTTCCTGTGGGAAGTGGAATATCATGTCGGCATGCTTGTCTTTGCCAGGAACCACATTGATCCAAAGTTTCCTCATGAAAAACACTTGATATTGGAATTGCACTGGTCCAGCTACAATTGAGAAGAATGTAATAATTTTTCTTTAGATCATGAAATTCTGGTTGTTAACAATAGATTTATATCCTCCAGAAGGCCAAATGATTAATAATTTAGAGAAATATGTGGCCATATTATTGGATTCTGGTATCTTTAATTGTTTTCATGTCAATACAATATGACTTAGATTTAAAGTTACAGAATTTTTTCAATTCATTCCTTTCCGACAACAAAACTGCAACATACTCATTGAAACCTAGCAAAAGGAACTAAAACTAGCCAACTAAGTACAGTCTACTTAAATAATCCAAAAATCTAACAATTGTCATTGATATCAATCAGTTCTCACCATTCCTTGTCGGTCGAGCCCTCTTCATCCACTCACTCAACTCCCTAACGTAGTCAAAAAAGAAGTCATTTTCAGGAACAGAGAAGACCTTGTCCCATATCTTCACAAAGAGGCTGAGACCATCGGCAGACTGCAGCTTAAGACGTTCCGAAATTGCTCGGCAGAACTCCTTGGCCCTGGTTGTTGAGTCAACCTCAAAAGCCTGTAAAAGACAACCAAAGCAGTAGATAATTTTAAAGAACTTCCAAAAAAGAATAAAAAATTGCGAAATTTATTTGAGTTTAATGTAGTGATATGCAGCCCACATGCCGTAAAAAACAAAATACAGATCTCAAAGTTGTGTTGAAGCAGTTAATGACCTCTTCCAATACTGATCTGATTTATTCCATAAAAGTACTCCCCCACCCCTACATTAATGTTAGCAAGAATGTGTTAGATTGATCCTGTATTACCAACCATTAAACCCCATAGTATCATACTATACTACCATTTATTCCAACATAGAGCAGATGAAAAGAAAAGCAACAGACTAAAGAGGTTCAGTACATCTTAGGGTAATGCAAATGTGTATTGACGTTCATCTTGAATATAGTATCTAAATTCAAGCTTAATATACTTATAATGTCTTTAGTTAAGAATAAAAGTTCTTAAAACAAACATAAAAGTACTGACCTCATCAGTGTCATTAGGGAAGTAAACTTTGTGGAAGATCTTCTTGGTCTTGTGTTGGATAGCCTCCACTTCTACCTGGTGGGGTGGATATTTCCTCTTGCCATTCCTCATAGTTCTCTGTAGACGAAGCATGCAGTCTTGGGCCAGGGGGTGGTTTTGCGACCTTAGGAAAGATCTCACCTCCTGCCAAAAGAGAACCATACTGACATTTACATGCCCAAAATAAAATAAAAATTTGAATTGCCTGACAGTGTTTTTATTTCTACCACAGTATCTTTAATTTAAGAAACCTTTATTAATTTTTATAAATTTTAAGATTGTCAAGTATTAAATAATAATTTATTTATTTTGGCTTTCTTTGATTATTTACTGTAATGCATGGTAGTCAAGTGCTGTCAGAATTCCTTATGTGGTGCTCATTTTTAAAGATAAGTATGTTTCTGGAATAGCAAATTAAAATTGGCTAATGGGATGTTCTCTAGATGTAATTATGGCTGACAGGAAAAAATGAATAAATTGTTATAAATAATAGCAATTGGGCATGAATTTTAATTAAAAGCATTAGATATTAAAAAAATAATCATTCCTAACTCAGTAAAATAAAACCTAAAGTTATCAGAAAACCTTTGCTACTACCATGTCACTATTTTAAGTAGCATAAAAGAAGCTACAGATATTTTGTAATGCCCACTTCTCTGTTTTTAACTCCTTGCAGAGTTGTGTCCTCATTTATCCTCAAATTTTTCTTTGGTTATGTACTATGAATTTTAAATTTGTTTCATTCAACAAAAGGGCACTTCCACAAATTAAAGAGGAGATAAAATATATGTTTCATTTTCTGACCTTTAGTAGTGTCTGACTGCAGGAGAAGAGGCCGGTGGCCAACCACATGAGTTCCCAACCCCTGTCATTACTGATCCTGTTCTTGTTCTCAGTCAGCTGTTTCACTATCTGGCAGTATACTTCATCCCTCAAAATGTCCTGCAAAATAAAGAAAGTGGGGTTAAATAAATGCAAAATTTGTTTCTTGAAGTACTTTTCTTGCCTTACGATTCATGTTCCAACAACACTTCCTACAACAGGAAACTAATTTTCCTATTGTGAGTCTCTAACAATGTTTTAATGGAAAAAATTAATACTTTACTCACATGGTTCAAAGGTCCATGAAATATCTTGTCCGTAAATTCAGAGCCGCCATAAGTACGTTGTGTCGGAATGTCGCCCATGTACTTGAGGATGGCTTGGAATGCCATGCAAGCCATCTCTGCAATAGAGTTGTTCTCAGCGGCTCTCTTGAGCAAGGGTAGCTTGAGAGGTTCCCTAGAGTGTCTCCAGAGTTCCTCATTGGCCACTCGTCGAATGGAGTTCAGCATCTGGCCCCGCGCTACTGATGTGTTCTGGCTTGACCTGGTAATCAGAAACAGTTGTCACAGTTTATACTTACTGAGAGTTTTACTTGAATTATTTAAATTCCCATTCCACCCACCTGAAGAATTGGGCTGCGAAGGCCTCCAGAGTATGTGACCTACGGATAGAAAGGGTGCTGATACGTCTCTGCTGTTCTTGCCTGTTAATGTGTGGGTCCTTTGCAAAAATTGCCTGCCAGAGAGAAACAGAAATAATGTGCTGAAAATTGCCTCTGAAAGCCATAAAAAATTATTATTCAATAAGAGCAGTAATTCTTATACCAGTATTACAGAAAACTGTTCAAAGGATAGCATGTTAGACATTAATTATAATTTTCTATGTTAAAATAAATTGATTATAAAACCTTTTATCATAGAAAATTACTTTCAGGAGTGCCACTGTGACAAACTTTTAAACTTGTGTTTATTAGTATGAATGTTACCATCTTGGTATCCAATCACAAATGGCATTTCCTCTCTTCCTTATTCTCCATTATGCTAACTGTTATTACAACTAAACTGCTGCTTTTTATATATAGAAGAGAAATGATATTGAAACTGGCAATTCAAGGTTAATAAAATGGAACTTCACATAATTCAACCTAGCTTGCTTACAGTTTAAGTTCTGTGAACCACAATCCAGCACATACTGAATCATTTAAGGTAAATACACAAACCACAAGTCTGGCACTTGTCATGTAAACAGTTATTTGGTCATTACAGTTTGACAGCTAGCTCTGCTATCATCATCAGGGCAATTTATTTGTCATATTCTGCAGGAAAGCCTCACTTCCCTTATACAAGTTTTAAATTTGGCGAGGCTATAAAACCATTATTGTCACACAATATTGCAGGCTACTGCATTAAGAATATCAAAAGGCATTGATGTAAATAAATTAAATCACTAATAGAGTTAAGAATAAGTTGTTGTACAGAGGTAACCTACCACTGTAGTGTCTAAAGGTTTGACGATACAAGGTAGGATGTATATGCCCTCAGTTGGGAAGTGTCCCTTCTTGTTGGTGCGTGTGCACATGCCCTGAGCCCAATTGGATTTGCTGATGACCTCACCACTGTTTTCTGGATCAAGAATCAACAAGTCTCCCTTCTTCAAGGTCAGGAAGTTGGCTCCCGACTCTGAAAGAATGCCAAATTATTCTTTCATTTTACCTTTCATTAATCATTTTACTAGGAAGTCTAAGTTAATTACAATAAAACACTAGGGCTGTTGGCAAATTTATAAAATTATCATGATCAGGTACCAGACAGAACTTGGATAAAAGTGAAAAATTCCACAAGTTTACAGAAATTGAAGTTATTGATTAGAAACAGTGAGACCCAAAAGAAAGCATTCTAGTTTCTATGTACACACAAAAAACAGCCTCATGGATAAATGTAAATTCCTTTATATTACACTATTGTTATAAAATTTGATAGATATAACAAAGTCCCAACATTTTAGGTCAATTTTATATTTTTAATAGCAATGTTAAGAGAAACTTGAAATCAAATACTTGCAAATTAACTGATGACTTACTACAGACAAAATTATATCAGTAATACTTTGTTGCTGACCCAGAAATTTAGGTTAGCACAGACTAGCCTTGCCATAGCTATATTACCTAGTGGAGTATAGTCTGAAGTAGCGACTGCATAGTGAGACCTCCTCTTAAGTTCTGTGAGCAGGTAATTAACCAGTAACTGTATTTCCTCTGCACCATTGCTCTGGAAGGTGAAATCCAGGCCTTGGATTGTAGACAAGGAGAACCTGTATGGTATGCCCAAGTTGTTCCTACAAATGAGGACAGAATGTGTTGAATAAATGTGGGTAGGATTGGTAGGGATAAAAAATAGATTATCACAATTTCAGGAGCATAAAATAATGTCTGTATAGAAATAGTTTCATTGAAGACAACATAGAGGCTAATCATTTGCAATTGAAGTGTTGTCTGTACATGTAAATGTTCACAATATGTAAATATTTCCACAATGTAAATTAACATAAAATGAATCCAATTATGTTAATGAATTTTTCAATGATCCGATACATTCATGAACTGGGGCTTGGTTGTAAATATCAAATTAACAAGTTCTACTCACACTTGACTTGATATTGAGCTGAGCTCGGGATATGAAATTTCCAACAGGACCTGTTCCTCATCATCCACAAAGTATATTCCTGTCCAGTTGATCACCAAGATTATGTTATCTTTGGGAAGCTTTGTGCCTGTAATTTAAAAGTTCTAAGGATCAAAACAAGTGAAAGTGATGGACACCACAATCTGGATCCAGCTGAAAGTGAAAGAGATAATGCAACACCTTTGCTGCTTCCAAATGAGAACCAAGTTAATAATTAACCCTTCTGCAGACAAGTCACAATTAAGTGAATGTCAATAAATGTTTGGGAATGGAACATATTAATAGTACAGAAAGAAAAGCTTTATGAAAGAGCTTCTAATATTAGGATATTATATGACTACAGAAGATGTATCCTAAGCTGCATTATATTATATCATGTAAAACATAGGTTGATTGCTTACTTCTTAATTTTTGGGCAAGGAAGGAATTTATAAATTTACACAGAAAGGAGTCCATTATAATGATATTACAATATCTCAAAAGCTTTCACTCAACATTAAACAGAAGAAGGATAATAAAGCCAAATTCAAAAAAGAACTATCCCGAGTTTACTTAGCCATTGCCATTCAATTAAGGAACTGACAAAATTATTATAACATTAAAATATATCCAATGTAAAATAAATATGTTATGTATATTTATAATTATAATATACTACTGTGATTATGTAAAATTAATGAATTATTCAACAAACTTGATGCCAAGCTTCTTAACAGGGTCTATGGAATATGATCTACCTGAAGGGTATGCACAAAATTATGAGGTCATAAAAGTCTTCTGCAAGATATTCAGAGAAGTCTGATGGAAGTAGAGTCTAGGATGTAAATTAATTGTAAGAGTCTCTGGTCAGTGTATAAAGTAAGTTGTCACAGTCATAAGTACTTGAAAACTGTGTAAATGTGACAAAAGTACAGTAAACAAAAGATACTCACCAGACATCCTGACAGCTTCATAGAACTTTGAGAAGAGCATTGGCCATCTGATTTTGGCAAACGTTACAACATCCTCTTTGACCTTGATGGCCGGAGCTACCTCCTTAACATAGTAACTCTGGAAAAGAACAACTTGCATAAAAATAAGACAAACAATCAAAATAATGCACCTGAATCCAAAGGAAGAAGTGGAGAGGCTTTCTCTCATCTCACCTTCTGGAAGGACTCGGAGACAAGCGCCTCCCACCGCTTCAGGATCTTGTCTGGGTTGGTCTTATGCAGGTGGTCAGGTATGTAATTCGATATATGGGTGGCCAGCACAACAGGTTCCATGACCTCTCCATGTTCTACATAAAACTGTTGAGCTGCCAACATAGCGATGTCATACTCCTAAAAACAGAGAGTTTTATTAAACCATCTGCTATGACAAAATTTCAGATTTAGCAAGCCATGACACAAATTGTCCAATTTAAGAATTTTCTCATTCTTATTGCACCATAATCTCTCCAGTGCAACCTGCTAACTGATGTAATATATATCTATCTTCTCTACCATATATATTTTTTAAAAAAATATGGACACTGAAACTCCCAGTAAACTCATCTCCTGCTTTTAAATTTTAAATAAAAATGAACACAGTCTTTAATGAAGTATAGAAATTGAAATGGTAGACTGTCATTACAGAAATTAAAACTAAATCAAAAGAAATATTTACCAACCTTGTCACATCTGAACTCTCCAAGCTTGACTCCCCTCACAACCTGGTGATAGATGAGATTGGTGGCAACACTGTCATCTGTTGGGTTGTGCCATGGGGCAAACATCTCTTTTCGGAAGAAGATCCTCCACTTTGCATTCTTCTCCTGTCCTCCCCTCTCCTTGGCATACTGCTCACATTGAGATATGGCATCCATTACATGGTCTTTTCCGCTACCAATGGATGACACCTGCAGATATATTTTTTGATAAGTGTGTCAGAATCTAAAACACAGTACTTATTTTGAGAGTTACTTCCATCCATCAATGGTCAATATACTATGTTCTGACCTTGTTATAGAGGGCTATGAAGAGTGAGAAGCCAAAACTGTCCTTGAGGCTGATGTTTTCGCATAGTTTCTTACATAGCTCTTCTGCCGTTGTAGCCGAGTCAACTTCCACATTCTTGTTCATTCCATCCATGAATGTCACAGTAATGACTATAGGGTTCTTGGACCTTGAGGCCTGTAAAGGAGAGTGGTGATAATAATTAGCATATTGGTTGTCATCAGAAAACCCCAGTTATTAACTGTTTATTCAAAAAATTCACTGAATTAAATCACCTGCATCTCAACCCAGCTGGGTGGTTGTTTTCTGCTACCATTTTCAAAGGTTCTCTGTAGTTTGTGTTCAACAAATGGAGCATAACCTGGGGGTCCTTCTCGCATGAAGGCCCTCAAGTACTTCAGGAACTTGTCAGAAGGTGGGAAGCAACCCACACAGAGTGATAGTAACACCCACCCCCTAGCATATGAGGCCTTTGTGGGATTGTTTGTAAGCTGTTTGCATATTTGGCAGAAGATTTCATCCCTACAATAAGAAATTTTGGTTTGTTAGAGATTAAAACAACCAACAGACTTGCTGGGTATTGACAATGACCTGCCATGCAATTTTATATGGATAACTTACCTTAATTCAGGTCGGAGGATGCCGTGTCCAATGATGAAGTGCAGCTTCTCCAGATTTGTTGTCCTTCTGGACTCTAGCCACTCTTTGTAGCTCTTGTTGACATAGTCATCTTCAAGAATGTTAAGCAGCATTTGCTTGGATATTTTGTTCTGCTTCTTCAGGGTCAGCGAGATAAGCTTCTTTCGATCTACTTCGGACAGGCTCCTGGTCTCTTCCTCCTCCTGATAGAGATCATCAGATTGTGATGTATGGTTGAACAAGTGATATTTTTAGACAAGCCACTACAATAATTTACTGCAGATGGTTGTGGCACTGAGTACTCAATGTCACATAATGTCAATAATTATAAAGATAGGTTCTGGTTGTAAATGGCAAGGAGAAGACTCTCTCCTTCTGTGGGATCAGACAGTGGGATTTAAAATCTTGGCATAACAATCATAAACACAGAAAGTGTATTTTATATGTGATGTTTAATCAGTACAAGAAAGCAGTGAGTCCTCCCAGTTTGAAACCCACAGACTCTTTGCACCTTTAAAATAGTTTATCATTCTTTTTTACGTTTAACAAGGCATTGAATTTGAGAAGAAAATTCAGACCTATAAGGTTTTGTTTAATTTGAGGTCTGGTAACATACTTACCGCAATGGCCCTATCCAATGATTTGATATCACCCTTGTTGGGGTTTCTAGTTAATGTCCTGTTGATCCTAGACATGACTGGGGTGTAGTCTGGTTCGCTCTCAAACCTAGGTTCTGGTAGGTCACCCATGAACCTCAAGATTGTGACCCAAAGAGCGAGGGCAGCCTGAAGAAGGAATATTCAATAGTTAATTCAAGTCAGAAATAGTCATTAAGCTGAAAAATAGCACACAATTAATATTACCCACAAAAAGAATGAATTATGAAATTGAATTTGATGTGCCTTACCCATTGGTTGAGGGAAGGTGTATTACTGCCTAACACTTACCAGCTGATCGCTTTGGTGCGGCAATTCCAGTAAAGAGTGCTTCAACAAACGTCTTGAATAGAGAGCATTTGAGTTACCCTGGAAATAGGCTGCAGCATATTTCCTGAAGTTGTACTCTGAGAGGTCTTCCCTATTTTCCACGGGAAACCTTGGTGTCTGCGGAATGTCGATTTGCACTGCATCTCTCCTACGTTTGTCTGATATCTAAAAAGTGGAAAGGATAAAGTATAACACAATATATATTGCATCATTTTCACATGAGACATAAATGTGCACCTTGAAATAACCATTATATTCAAAAAAAATTTAACATCTAAAATCATTGAATTATAGTTAAATATCAACACTAATTATCCGCCTTAAATACACTATTCTATGTTCAGGTATAACAATTAATTAATTATTTGAGTATATCTCACAGAAATTTAGCAGAGCACATGAAATTCATACCGAGCCATCAAAGTTGAACAGTCGGTCCACAAAGTTGTCAACATACTCTCCGTATTCAGTTATGTCATCTTCGTATTGTTCCGCTGGGATGCTTTCATGCTGACTGATCTCAGCATGTAACTGAGCAACCCTTTTCTGTGCAAAGAGTAAAATACAATATTTGTTATGTATATTTCCTATAGATGACTTAATAATCAACAAAGATAATATAGCATTCTCAAATAATAAGCACAGTCTGAGTAACCTTCTTCCTTACCTTGTAATTGTCTTCAGCAAGTTGCTTGAAGTTCTTATTGCCTTCTTTTTTCATCTGGGCTTCCTCTTGAACCCTTAAGTTGCGGAACTCTTGTAACTTCTTCTTCATGTACTGTACAGTAAAATAAAGCATTACTAACTTGAAGTTGTTTATGTTCAAAAGTAACTCATCCTGATCGACAGGAAACCCCAACAATTAGTTTTTTAAAAAATGCATTTCAATGGTGACCCACTGAGACTTACCGGACCTCTTTCCTTGTAAATTCTGCGTATGACAAACCCTCGGCAGCGAGCCTGCAAGAATGAAATAAATAATTTCAATATCGGACAATGAAGAGAGCCTATAAATCTCTAACAAAGCATACAAGGATCCCAGAAATGTTGTGTGGCACTTATATTATCACATTTTTTTGTCTGAATTGGCTATCTTTCTTATTCACTATTTGTTTTGCTTAACTATGAGTGAACAAAAATTTAATTTAATTCCCATAAATGCATATCCTATTCTTATTTGTTCCAATTAAACCTTATGGTATTATTACTCCTAAATAATGGACTTTTGTGATTTTTTATATTATACAATTCATATGCACATAAATTTAATGAAATAAACACAAGAAATACAAATAGGCAAATTACTGCCAACTAGATAGAAAGGAGTGCTGCACCTTCTATCTAATTAATGAATTGATGGAGTTTGATTTGTATAAAAATAAACATTGAAAGTGTTATGGGACATGACGAAAAAATGTAATTTATTTTATAAGATGTTGGTATGATTTCTGTTCAATTAATGACTCTTTCCACATCCTTGAAGTCAAGATTCTACACAGGATATATTAAATATCACCTAATTTTAAAAAAAGTCAAGGTTGGTAAAGATTTATTTTGATTTAGCTTTAATTTATGTAATGACAGTCTATTACCATTTTATTGGTGTCCTTCTCTAATTCATGGCAGCTGGTAAGACAACAAAGTAACCTATAAAATTCACCTGGAACTTTGCAATGTATGCCCTGAGCTGGATGAAGTTCCTCTTAAGAACCCTCGACCTGATAAGCGCCTGAAGCCTGAGGTACCCAATCCTCAACTTCTTGTAGCGCCTTCTAGGCTGCCTGCCACGCCAGTTCTTCTGCACCAGTAAGACTGCCTTTCGCAACTTCAGGAATCTGTAAAGACAGAAAAGGTGTTATAAAAACAGTCATGCTGATAGAATAACAAAAATTTGTGAAATGAATTACACCAGACATAGTTAATATCTGTAATCAATAGTCAGGAAGATAATTTTTCTACTGATAAAAGTGTGCATAAAACCCTTATAACATTGAATCCATGTATGATTACAAAATTGAGTAGTGGTCTGAATAAAATTGCAAAGTCATAAAATGATTTGTACTGTGTTTTAGCTTTTGGTTAACATTTGTTTACCTTCTCCTGTGCACCCATCCTCGGATGTGCTTCTGGAGGCAGAGGATGCTGGCAGCCAATGCCTTCTCCCTGGCAGCCTCCAATAATCCATCATGAGCATCTTTCAGGAAAACCTTGGTCCTTCCCAACTGGTAGTCCTCCTTCGCCAGGACGGTTTCACAAATCTTGGCTGAAGCTGCCCTGCAGTCTGTCTAGTTTGGGAGGAAAGAAACATACAAAATATTCCTTTATATGTGTTACAGAATTTGTCTAAATGATGCCACAGCAACTAAAATAATAGGGAATAATGTTTAAATTTTTTATATCCAATGGTTGAATTTACTGATGAATATTCAGTTCTATCATACTCATAGTCTTAACAAATACTCATAATTAATATGTTTCAAACATAGTAATAAAAGGAAACTAATGGATGAACTAAATAAAATAAATTGAAAATTCCTTCTTGAATAATGAATTCGTAGAATTATATAGAGGGAGTTTTGTTAGTCACAATGTAATATGCACTAATATTGGGCTTAGCTAATCAACAGAAATAAGACTAGCCCTAATTTGCATATTGTTCTTGTCCAATTTAACTCACCAGCAACCCAACCTTTCTGTAACTGTACCTTATTTGCATGTGGAATTCCTGGTGCGACGAAGCGGTACCTTTCCACAAACTCCTTGAAGTTATGTCTTATGGGGTAACCAGCTCTTCTTATCTTGGCAGTCTCCATCATGCCAGAGTACCGAAGTTGCCGACAGCAAAGAGCCTGGTCGAACACCTGGCAACAAAGGACAAAGATACGTAAGAAAATATCTCATATTACAGAAGTTGCAGGTATTTTTTTTGTATTTATAAATTTGGGATTACAGAGAATGGTACATGTATTCACACAAGTACTCCGTCACAGTATTAATCAGATGTTCCTTATTATCTGAACTGCATACTGTTACTTCCCCACCACTTGGTTGGTTAACTTCATGTCCGTCTTCTTGTTAGTATGCTCTAATCAATGTAAATATTTTTTAATTAACAGATTTTTCACATTTATATAAAATAATAATTATCCCCTTGTATGTTTTAAGCTTTTTTCCATTACTTATTTTCTTTCAAACATTTATACTCAATTTATACTGTCCTTATTTGTGTGCAATTTTTCTTATTTTTTAATGTACTTATTTGTGTATCTATTTTTTTTATACATTTTTCCAATTGAGTATTTTTCATTAATAATTGCTTTCGACTGGTCCCATTTCCCCAGTATAAAATTGTCAGAATCAATTAATCTCAGTGTCGGAAATAATTAACATCTGACAATTACTGTGAATTGTTGTATGATTTGAATTGCACCTGTTTTGACAAAATGAGACCTAAAGAATATTCTTTCAATGGATAGAAATAATATTGCAGAGAGCATAATATTTCGAAATTGGATGCATATTGTTCTTTTTTAAAAAAATATAAATTAATAAAGAAGAATTGAAGAAGTAAGAGTAGTTGGATGAAGAAGGGGAACAGTAAAGGGACCACATTGGTAAGATAAGTAAAAACCAGCAGGAGCGTTTCTTGGTACCATAGTTATGTTTCCTGGACGGGGTCCAAGTTTAGGCGTCGGCACTCACCAAAGTCGTCGTCGTCCCTTCGAAGTTTCAACTACTGGCCTCCAATTATTTCCCCACTTTCATACATCGCGTTATGACAATAAAAAATCGTGGAGAAACAGGATTATCTAATCTCGGTTGGTCACAGTATGACGGCTTCAATTGATGAAGGAGTTTCGGTCTACTGCTCACGATAATTGGATGATTTGGCCCCAAATACCGATCACATAACAGTTTTGAAAAATTTTTGACCTGATTTACCAACTTTTCACAGTGAACCTGGGTACTAATATTTGTTGAGAAACAGCCAAGGAAAGGTTTTTTTCACCATACGGATTTTTCATTGTGAATGACGTTATGCCAATAATATTAAAAAGTAGCTGCTGTTGTAAAAAAAAGAAAAAGAAAGGATAAGTCTGCGGCGAACAAAAAACATTTTCAGTAAAGAAAGGTTTAAATTACTGATCAATTGACGTTTCCCTTGAAAGATACGAGACCATTGTTACGAAACCTATTAGCCGCGCGAATACTACAGTCGGCACGAATCTAATTGTTATATTAACGTAATATTTTCCGTAAAAACATCACCGCCTTGATTTATGGAGTTTATAAGTTTAATAATAATCATTCAGCCCAAGATTTTTGTAAATTTTAATCGGTGAGAAATTTAACTTAAAAGACATCAGCTAACTCAGAATTTGAACCTGCGTTCATATAAAACTTTTTAGGTTGCATTATTTAGCCGTCTTTCTCACTTATGAGTTGATCATTATGATTGTTTCATAGATTTAAGTGTCATGGAGTTATTAATCATGGTTTATTTACTAGGCTAATAAAATTGAACTAAAGGCACCACTTCTATTTGTTTTATGTTACCTAAGTTTATGATTACAATGAGCCAAAGACTAAATAGATAATTTTGATGGTTGCTGAAAATTCATCTGTATTTGTTAAGCTTCCATGTCAATTCAAATTTGACTAGCAGTTGCTGTACTGACTCCCACATATGGCAATCATTCCAAGTTGAATGTAGGAAACAAGCCATCATGTTTGATTTATTTGTGGCATTTGCCTAGTTAACATCAGAATTATTCAACGCACCTTGGGTCTCTTGAACTCGTTTGGTTTGATGCAGCGGACAAAGAAAGGCTGGCATGTGCTCAATGTGGTCATGAGAGACTCCAAGGACTTGCGAAACTGCAAGGACAAAGTAAGGTTCCTGCGCTTGGTTTCGCTTAGCAAGTCCAGGGCACGGTCTTCTTCAAACAGTTCCTTGAGGAACTTGTTGTTTGACACGTACACCAGCTGCTTCAAGTCCATGCTGAACGTGTCACGATTCTTCTCCAGGAAACCTAGGAGAACAAAATAATAATAAAAAACAATGTCACAGCCATGATTGGTTGTCAAAAAGATGTATCATCTATATGGCTGGTGCTGTTCAACAGAGGTTTTTGCTATATTTTAATTATTGAAGTTGAGCCCTGATTATGGTAATGAGTTGAGAATTCTTCATCAATCTGATGGCAGATTCCAACATAATGTACCTTGAGAGTCAATTAATAAACTGAAAGAAGAAGACTGACGATCTTTGAAGTGATGGACAAAATTTGATTCATTAGGAAAGGAATAACAATATCAGATTCGGCCAGATGGCTAACTAGAAATTTAGAAAAAAGCTGAAGATAATGAATATATGAAGTGAGATGGGGATATGAATAATGTATAAATCCAAAAGTGTGTGTATAAGAGAATTTATATTCATTCATTGATCAATCCCTAACTAAACAGGAAGATAACCAGATCATAAATATTAAAAATTCTGAGAAAATAAGTGTACCTTGGGCATCATAGAAAACCACCCCAGCAAAGTGGTTCAGACCAAAGTTTTCCGTCTTGTCAGATTTGGGTTGGATGTAGTTCTTGTTGTCTCCATGTGTCTTGTGGACTTTGTTGAGCATGGTCTTGTCAGTTCCCTGATCAAAAAAGTAGTTCACATCTTCAAACAATATTTTCCACATTTAAGAAATATATAGACACATAATTGTGAAATGTGGCCATGAATATAAAATATATTGTGGGACGAGAGAAATAAAACTAATTTTACAATGAACTGTGTTCTTCTTTTGCTCACATAGAATTTTTTTAGCAACATTTAACTTAATTTGTACATGATTTAGTATAATAAAATGAGATCTCTAAGAGTATGTGTTGTCATGAGATTTTGCCATCTTCTTTGTGACAATTTGCTTTTACAGGAAGAGATATAGTGATGTCATTTACCTGAGGAAATGTGAACTTCTAAATTATATCAGTATGTTTTTTGTGACTCACTACATGAGGATTATCTATATGCTGACAGATTCCCTTAAAGATAAAGAGGGAGAGCAAGATAGCCAAGAATTAAATAGACCCCATGTGCAGTAGTGTAAGGATCCTACCTGGCAATCACCTAAAAGTGATGCAGGAAAAACCTAAAGAACCTGCATCAGGTAGGTCATGCTCTTGGTACTTGTTCTATGCCCTTTCGATGACTGGATTGGGGTTTGCTGTAGGGACACAGCATTCACTTCTTCATGCTTTGATCAGTATAGTCGTTACAGACCTCAGACAACTCTTACTGTATTCCTAAGGTCTGTGACCCTGAATCATTCACCTCTCAAAACTAACCAAGGTGCCTCAACTCACTGGAAACATAGTTCAGATAGAGAAGAAGGTAACCTCTCCTTGACTTAAGGAAGGTTTCACCTGCAAGAGCTGACACCATCTCTCCCCCTTACAGAGAAAAATTATGTTATTTTACCTGGGGAAACCGTGACTCCTCATCGATGAGTGACATGATGTTGACAGATTTCAATCCGATGAGGTCTAGAATGTCCTGGTTGTCCACGAAGGTGATCTTCTGCCAGTTGATGCCTTCCTGTGTGTATTCCTCCTGCTCCAACTTGAAGATGTGCTGCACGAAAAACTGCTGGAGGTTCTCGTTGGCGTAGTTGATGCACAGTTGTTCGAAGCTGCCAAGATATAACTGTTAGTCTGACGGCACGGTGAAGGAAATACTGTCCACGAATCAACAGCCTTCAAGGGAACCTTACCTGTTAGTCGTGAAATTCTCGAAGCCGAAGATGTCAAGGACGCCAATGGAGGTCTTCTTGGCTGCCGACGGTTTGAAAATGGTCTTGTTGATCTTCTGGACAATGTAGATGAAGAGACGACCGTAGATACCCTTGACGAAGGCGTCCCTGACCTCCAGTGCTGCGAGTTTCGACATCGCCGACACCTAGAGACACCAATTAACAGGTCTTGAATATCAACTCTCTGCTGATGGATACTTTTGATCGTTCTTAACCCATTTTCGCAGACAGAGGTTCGCAATAATAACAATCCCGCGGAATATTCTGCTCAGGAATACCGTATGCAGAAAGTCTGATCATCCTTTCTTTAAACTGTCCCCAGATCAATGAGTCCATTTTTATGGCGAGTACGGGAACTTCTGTCTCGTCTTCTGGAAAGAGAAAGATGAGAACTTACCACTTTTTCGCCGTAAGCGAAGATAGTCTTGTGTGTAAGCGCGTCCAGGAACGGCTGAGCAGGAAGACCCAGGATGTTGGATATCTTCTGGACGCTCAACTTGTTGTCGATCTCGGACGCGTCGATGTTTGCTAGAAAATGAGGTTATTTGTAATTTAGAACCAGCGGAATCAAAATTTTGACCCGATTTCATCCCTAATAAGATTCACGATCTTTATTACTTCAGACAGAAGATTGGTAAGGAAGGTTCAATCCTTACCTACGACGGTAGCCTTGTAGTCGAGGTTGCCGATGTGAAGCAGAGAAGCGAGGACCTTGATGATCTCCCAGATTTCGTCCTCGCTGAAGTTGAGGACGGACATGGCCGCCTTTATGGTATGGAAGTCGGCCTTGTCGTCCCTTCCCTCACATTTCAAAGTTCCTCCCTAGAACAAGAGAAATGAGGGGTTAGAAAAATAAATAAAACCCCCTCTAAACTAAGCAGAATTCCCTGAAAAGGGCTTCTAGAATTGTAAAGTCTATTGTTTGTAAACAACGAAATCGGCCATTTTACCGGATGTCGTAACGGCAAGGTCTTACTTTCCGCCATATTAGACAAAGTGCTTACTTTAAATGTCTTTGCTTCGAAAAAAATGTAAATAAGAAAGAATCGTGAGCTGTCTCACGTTATCAAGGAAGGATAAGGAGAGATTACTGACCCCGTAGAGGTATTGGTACTTGGAGGCGTCCGTGAGTTCGAGTCTCTCCTTCTCGACGGTGGAGAGTCCTGCCAGCATGTTGTAGAAGATGTGGTAGTTTCTCTCGTCGTCGTTCTGCTTGACTATCCTCGACTTTTCCAGGAGATACTGCTCTATGTGGGCGCCTTCGATCACTCCCTCCTGGCTGAAGTTGATGTTGATGTACTTGCCGAACCTCGACGAGTTATCGTTACGGACGGTCTTGGCGTTTCCGAAGGCTGTAAAAACCAATACTGTCACGTGACATAAAACTGAGACTGGCTGGGAAACATGGGGGACTCTAGACATATCACTGAAGGTTTCACCAATGGGATGCACATGAAACGGCTTCAAAATACACAGTCCATTGTGAGTGTCCCGTTTGCTGGCGCACTGCACAATCTGCAGCTACGATTGCAATTTTACTAAAAAAAAGTGCAAATAAGCTGGGTTCGACACTACCACTCTAATCGTGCAATGTTTTCAATATGTTTGAAATTTCAGTGATTGTGCACATAAAATCCTGTGTGGTTTGTGGGTTCTCCATTTGTTCGCTCCAGCCCCGACGCACACGCACACTGCATAAATCAACACTTGCATTTGCAACATAATACTAATATGTACAATATACTGCTACAGTACTGCAGATGTGTCATTACTGAAGTTTTATAGACAAATTCTTCAGCTTTTCTGGAGAACACTGACCTTAATGTCCCTAGGAGACCTAGTTTCTTGGCAAATTTCTTAATAATTAATTCTGCATGCTCATTCCATTTGAACTTATTATCTATCATAATCCCAAGATATTTGAAGCTATTTACACATTCCATCAGACTCTCATCAATATAAACATTGAATAGTCGAACATTAATGTCGATTCTATTACTAGCTAACATACTTTTTGTCTTATTTACATTTAACAACAATTTATTAACCTTTAACCATTCTGATACAATTAACAATTCACTATTCAAACAATTTAACTCAGAATTTAAATCACATCTAGATAATTATAATAAAGTTACATCAGCAAAAAGATGTATTCTACAGTTTCTTATGTTCCTAAGATCATTTATATATAATATAAACAAAAGGACCCAACTTACTCCCTCGGGCCGCACCAAACATTATATCTGTCTTGCTGGAACAACTTTCAGCTATTTTTACATATTGGGTTCTGTGTTTAAAATAATCTTGCAACCAATATCTTGCGTCTATACTTTTCTGGCTTACTTATCTGTCTACTGTTTTGAGTGCTACAGTTACATAGATTCAGTAGCATGTTTTATGTAAAACCTGACTGAAACTTGCTTAAAATATTATCATCAACTAGCTTCTTAATTTCAGTGAATAAAATGGACTCTGTCACATTTTCTGACACCAGTAACAAAGTTATAAGATGGTTTATAGGAATAACACATGAAACTTTTAACAAATCATATTCAAAGGACCACTTCTTTCCCCATTATAGGCCACAATCCTTTTTGTTTGAAAACAACTGGCTCATTTCGACTTCTGAATGAATGAAAGAATTGTTTGGTATCTTCCTCAAATACAAAATGGAAGCGATTGAAATGAAACATACCTTCCAGAATGGGATTGGATTCAATGATCTGCTGCTCAATCCAGGAATGTTTCCCGCTGATGGCTGCCAGGTACTGGAGGATCAACTTTGTGCTCTCAGTCTTACCGGCACCGCTCTCTCCACTGCAAACACACAAATATAATAATAACCCAACACCCACCAATCACTTGTGATCAAAACTATCTTCCACAGGAAAAGAGAATTTAAGAACTCAAGTTCTCTTTAAGTAACCTCCTATTTCATTAGCTTTGGTTTTGCAGTTAAGTAGTCTTAAAGGCAGCGTACTTACTGAAGACCCTTGTGTTACACCAGATAGTTACTACCATTCCATTTCAGCAAGAGTCCCTATTTGATCTTGTTTGAATAAACTAGAATTATTTCTCATTTCAGTTAAAAAAAAATTGCAGACTTGTAATTCTTTTAAAAACTATCAGGGTTTGCTTTTTATACGGTTTTTACCCTGTCAAAATAATCTATGACATCACTTTTTCAAATAAATTATGTAAAACAGAATGGGATTGAAACAATAAAAACAAAAATTTACAAGTAAAGTATAAAACAAATTGTAAAAATATATAAAATGCTGATATTTGTTAAGTAGAATTTATAAATATATTTTTATAAATGTAATTCCATTCAAAAAAGAATAATAATATTGATGATTTCATGTTAATTGGTGATAATGAATTTTTCTTATTTAAAAAAATAAAACTATTAAATTCAGCAGCATTCATGTTGAAAAATAAACGAGTCAAGTGGGTTACAAATAAGACATCAAGTGCTATAAATTTTTTTTATAAAATAATAAACACATTATATAGTTACCAAATTAATGTTATCAGACAAATGTCATTCAACAACCAAAAATTTAAATTATGTAATTCTTTCCAAAACAATCACAATGTAAAGTGGTATGTGTAATAAAGACAATAAAAGATGACATTTAAATGTCCAGTATCAATTTTCACATTAACGGAATTTGTATCGGTAAATACATGACATTTTAAATTTCAGAATAAAGAAATAAATTGGCCAATGATTCAGAAAAAATTGGTAAAATATTTTCACAATGATTCTTCCTTAATTTAGGACTTTGTCAGGTGTACATTTGTCTGGTGTAATTTATAAATAATTTGAATACATTGCCAAAAATTAATGTTTTATTTCAAATAACTTTTGAGAATTTTTTGCAAAGAAATGCAATTGTTTTACATTTCTCCAATTACTATATTACATTAAATATGTAAAACTTCAGGACGAAACATTTTTATATTATTATTTTTATTATTCTCTGGAGCTTTAATTTTTTTAACTGATACCATCAAGGTTATTTAATGTGTAATATACATTGTATTTACAGACTTTTAATTTTTCTCAAGTAATACAGTGCTATAAATGTTATTACATGCCTGTGAAATTTACTAAAATGTATTCACTGGATATAATAATTTTTGGAAGATATTAATGGAAAATCTCCTTTTCTCTGAAGAAATGTTTGTTCTTACATTTAATAAGTTCTCATATATCTAGTTTTTCAACTTGTGGCCAAGTAATAACATGACATGACATAATTATTAATTTGTATTATTTATATTGATAGTAATAATTCATTTTGTCATTTAATTTGGAACCAAATTGACAGTAAATGATGAATAAATAAGTTATAATTAAATTAACACCAAAAAATTGGATTTAATAAAAATATATTCAACAACACACTTAAATCCAATAAGAAGTCCTCAAACCTTTGATGTTTTAACTTCACAAACATAAGTTGTCATCTAAAAAATTAAAGGATCTTTAGGTATTTTAACCATAGTCATCTGTCAAAGAAGGTAAAACCAATACTAATTGCTTACACAAGCCTGTGCAACTCCATCTTGTAAGCATGTCAACATAGATATATGTTGCTTACAGGGTGGAGAATGTAGATCTATGTTGACAATCTTACAGTATAAGCAATGAATATGGGGTTTTACCTTATTGGACAGATGACTATGGTTGAAATACCTAAAGCTCCTGTAATATTTTAGACGATGTTTGTGAAATTAAAACATAAAAGGTGTGAAGACTTGTTATTGGTTTTAAGTGTATTGTTGAATGGTTGTACCATGTCCAGATTTTTATGGAATTACATCTATAAAAATATATTTATAAATTCTACTTAACAAATATCAGCATTTTATATATTTTTACAATTTGTTTTATATTTTACTTGTAAATTTTTGTTTTTATTGTTTTAATCCCATTCTGTTTTACATAATTTATTTGAAAAAGTGATGTCATAGATTATTTTGACAGGGTAAAAACAGTATAAAAAGCGAACCCTGATAGTTTTTAAAAGAATTACAAGTGGAGAAAAATATCTGGCTTGATAGCTGAGCTTGCAGTTAAATGCAGTATATGTAATTATTATTGCAAATAATTTGTGGCCCCTGTTCATCTATGCGAATCTTTCTTATCTGCAGAAACTTTTTTCACATGTTTTCTTTCCTCGTTGGCTGTCAATCTTCCTCGGCGTCAAGTGGGGCCGTCATCTTTGTCATGTATTTGACAGCTTCGCAAATAACACACAGACAGTTGAAATGCCAATATGGGAGGTCATTAAAACACAGTGTATGTTTACATTTTTACAAACGACAGCGTTTTATGTATATTCTTCTTCATCTTCACGTTTTGTCCTTGTCAACTATCACTCTTCTATTTTTATTTCTGCGTTTAAAACATATTAATTATAATTAGATGAAATAGCCAAGTGCAGACAGAATTTAGTGGTGATATGAATACCACAAAACGTTTCTGGGATCCTTGTCACTTTCGTCAGTAAACTGTAAAGACTGATTGTGTTGCTCCAGGCTCTCGTGTTTATTTTCAATCGGCTGATGAAAGGCGCAAGGATATGAGAAACACTGTATGGTTTTTATATCACCACTTAATTTTGTTTGTATTTGACTATGTCATCTAATTATTATGTTTAATACAGCCTATTATATTCTTAATTTCATACTCGCTGAGCGCTTGGTTATTTATTTAAATAAGCCCGGAGAAGGAATTAATTCTACTCTAACCTCTTGGTAAACATTTCTTTTAACCAGCATCAATAGCGCAATTGTTAGGAACATTTACCCATTTACGATCCTCTCCGCGACCTAACCCCTAGACACCTAATACAAGTAAACAAGGTTGATAACTGATTATATTCGGGAATTCTCCTACTACATAAAATTTAAGTGTCTAAAAATCACAACGAATTCAGACAGTTAAAAATACTTGCTAACTTAATAAAGTCTCAAATTACTCCCGGCACCTTAAAGGAATAAAGAAATACAACCTTTAACTAAATATAAACCAAAATACAGCTGGTACCCTAAAAAAATTTAAAAAATTGCCCGGTAAATTAAGAGACCAAAGCTACTGCAGGTAACCTTTCGACAACCACATCCACCAAAATTTATTTAACCACCATGGTTAATGCGAGAATTAAACTCAGTGACTCCTATAACTCCGGAATCGACACTAATATCGGTCTTTTTGCATTACTTTTTATGTAAATCCCTTCCATCACCACCCGTACGGTAAAGGTGTCACGCCCTCTTGCCTTTTGAAGTTGAAATTAGACACTTGAAAATTCTATAATCACACTATCAAATTAAGTGACTCATACAACGTTATATTCGATGCTAATAATAGCCGTTTGGGATTGTTTTTAAATTTCACTCCCTCCACACCACCCTTAGAGGCGGTAGGTGTTTCTTAAACCCTTAGTGTTTGTAAGTAACATGTGTATAAAGTTCGGTAGAAGTTGGTCTACACATTTAAGATCGTTTTACTCCCTTTCATCCCCACTCCTAGCGGTTGAGCTACACATTAACCAGTATTGTAAACGTCCGAATTAAACTCAGTGATTTCCATAACCCTGGATTTGACACAAATCTCGGTTGTTTTGCGGTTTTTTTTATGTAACGCCCTTCCAGCCACTTCCTTAGTGTTTCTGCCTTCCCGTGCTGTACCGGGTTGAAATTATACATTGAAACACCTAAAAGAAACAATTAATCTCATAGACCCCGAAAGATAAATATTCGTCGCTAAAAACGGCGGTTTTAGCATGTTCTAAAATTCCTCTTCCACCCCTCACACGTAGGGGCTGAACTGTAACTTAACCGACAAAGTGAATGTTAGTATTAAAATCTTTTACGTCTATAACCCTGGATTTGACAAAAATTTTGGTTTTTCGCGTTATTTTTACGTAACGCCCTTCCTCCCCCTCCATTATTGGGCCTTTAATGGGTTGAAATTACACACTAAATATATCTGGATAAAAATTAGTAATCACAAAGACCCCTAAAAGTAATTAATTGACGCTAATATCGGCCGTTTAGCATTATTTTAAAAACACCCCCGTTCGCCCACTGGGAGTTGCCTAACGCTTCGAAAGGCCGACAGAAACTGATGCGGGCGTGTGCACAACATCTCGCCAAAGTTTCATCGCAATCGGATGAATGGGGACACAAATACTTTACACACACAGACATTCATAATGATATATATTCTGACTATTGAGGCAACTTATAAATAAACAACAGCAATTTGAAGCCAGAAAAAAGATAATTATGGGAAATTAAATTTGTCCAGCAAAATTTATAATGTTTGTTTTCTGCCAGAATTTATCTTATAAAGTTTATTTATTCATTGTAATTTTTGGATTGGTTTTGTAGTGTTAAACATCATCCTGAAGAGGTCGGAAAGTTAGCGACGAAACGTAGTTTAATTTTCCATAAATAAATATATTTTTTATGACTTCAAGAAGAAGAAGGTGTAGACAGGCTATGTATAGGGTATAGTGGCAACTCCCCTCTTATAGCATAGGAAAGGGATTTGAAAGGGGGGACGCGAAAAGGTAGGGCAAAGTAGCTAAGGGTTAACTAGGGCCCCCGGGCTGTAGTTTAAGTATCCTATCCGGCAATTCGCCTATATGTGATGCACGGAAAACCCTAAAAAAACCTGCATCAGGTAGGTCGGGCAGTAGGTTCCTGTCCCACGCCCTTCCGGTTTGCGGATTTCTGTGGGGTCGAAGCATTTCTCTGTGTCTTGACTAGTTAAGAGACAGCTGACCAACTATTCCAATAGAAATAGCGGACAACTATTACCGTATGCCAGAGGTCTGCGACCCCCGAACATATACCTCTCAGAACAGGCCGAGGTAGAGAGACATTTCTTTTTATATAGAGAGAAGAGATAAATTTGAGCGCACGGATGGACACTCATGCGCAGTAGCACGGCAGCCGTCACTACGCAGCCCTGTTTACACGATGAAGATAGGGTTACAACTCAGGAGGTGCGCAGTGACGTCATCAAGGCCACTGCGTTTGCGGTGTTAAGTTAGAAATTACAATAATAGCCCTGTACCTCGCACAGCGGACTGCAATTATTTTTCCTCATACTGTTAATTTTAGCATAACGTTGGTGAGTAGTTATCCTCACCTGATGACGATGCACTGGTTGCGCCTGAACCTCGCCATGTTGGTGAAGCTGTTGTCTCCGATGGCGAAGATGTGAGGAGGCCTCTCCCCCAGGATCCTGCCCTTGTACTCGGCGATCTGCTCCGACGTGTAGATGGGAAGGTTCTGGTACGGGTTGATGGCCACCAGGATAGAACCCGTGTACGTCTGCAAATGGTCGAGAAATATATTATTAAATAAATACGCAATACAGAAAATATAATGGTTGTAGCCGAAATGTGTTTTTCTAATTAATATTGTATATATATATATATATTGTAATAATCAAAACGATGGCTTTTAATTTTCCCCACGTTGGTGAAGCCATAAATGTAATAAACACCTTGATAGGATTAATTAATGAATCAATTAACGAAATTTATTTATATATAAAAATTTATTGTTGGTTAATTTTCAGTGTATAATATCTATTTTGCACGCCGAATTTCATCCAGTTAACAACAAATACTTTAATTTTTCATTTATTAATTCGCGGCATTTATGAAAATATAATTCTTATATCATTACAATCAAATACGACGGATCTCTACATCTCAGGGTCACTAATGGGTTTGATAATTAGAAAAAAAGCATAAACTGACAATTAACAATTCAAATATAAAATGTTAACCTAAAACAATATGAAGTGAAACAGAAGAAAACTAAATGAAACAAAAACTGAACGAAATCTGACTACACCTTTTTAATTATCGTTTACAAATTTGTATAAAAGTTTTGTTACTCACGGAACGTCTGTCTGGTACCAGATTTCTCCATTGTAGCTTGAAAACTACCACACTAAAAGGCCATTTTTACACTGACTCTACACTTCATTGAAATTGCTTTTTTAATACACACGAGTGAAATAATCGTCCTCTGCTATCTGGAACCTCGGATGAGCCGCCCCCTTTGGTCTGCTAGTGGATGCCGGTCTCCTCTACGCGAAAATTGTTCAATCAGCGTGAAGCAACCATTTGCTTCACCGTGTGCAAATTATTATGTAAATCTCTCTGTAAAAATATTTGCTTGCTTTGATATAAAAATACAGGATCTCGCCATTCGTACTTTATATCTGCAGACTTTACTGTTTGTTGCTCTATGTGAAGTGAACTGTATTATATCTCCCCGTCGACTTTTAACTGTTTCATCTCTCGTACGCAGATTTTAGAGTCCTTCACCTTTCAATCGCCGATTCCAGAGTGCCGTTCTCCAAGCGCGCGGTTTTTCAGTTTCCATTGTTAAGCAAAGCAAAAACCCGCCTTGATTGTCGCCTTTACGCATTCGTACCGCTAACAATTTAATTATATTAAAACAATTAATGGTCTGTTTAATTGGTATTACAATATATATATATATATATATATATATATATATATATATATAAATGTATATATTACCATTATTATCGTCTTGTACTTATGTTTACTCCGATTCAGTGCTTTTACAACAATTGCCGCTTAATTGTCAGCGGTAATGATTCCATTTAGCTTCTTGGGTCTGATGACGTCACTGTAAGATGGACCTAGAAGCTTGTTATCATAAGGAGCTTAAAGTCTAATTGTAGAAGAATTTTTTTTCTCGTAGACCAGCTTCTTTGGTTAATTTCTTGCTACACTAAAATAATGATTATTAAAGCCGAAAGTGAGCAAAACTTAATTGAGAAAAGACATAATCTAAAGGTTAAAAGAAATAAAAGACGCAAATGAAAAGGCTAGGCGTCAAATGTTGAAATGAAAAAGTCTGATTGAAAATTAATAATAAGAAAGACAGCCAAATACAGACAAAATAATTGATAATATAAATACCACTCAACGTTTCTGGGATCATTGTCCCTTTCTTCAGGTTATAAGAATAACCTAGAGCGACACAACTGCACACGTCAGCTTGGCTTTATTTATATTATCACTTATTTTGACTGTATTTGGCTATCTTTCTTATTATTAATTTTCAATGAGACGTATTTTTTTTCATTTTAACATTTGACGCGTAGCCTTTTCATTTGCGTCTTCTATTTCTTTTAACGTTTATATTATATATTTTCTCAATTATGTACTTCCGGAATTAATATTTATTCTAGTTTTAAAACTTACTTAAAACTTTCGAACAAATTAAAACAATGATTACTGATCGAGCGCGTTACAAATGGACCACGTTCAAGGACGCCGTGACGTCATCACCATCCAATCAGCTTTTCCTTTCTCAATATTCATATAATAAATGCGTAAATTCCACAATATCACAACCCATCATGGTTCCAGCTTACATTTCACTCGTTCTGGTAAAAGATTCTCGATTTACTCCTTTGATAAACTGAAAGGTTTCTTCTTTTTTCATTCTCCTAGAACGTGCCGGGAAACTAAATCGATAAGAAATTTATTATATTTTTAGCAGATGGATGCATTTTTATACGTTATAATAGTCTATATTCGTTTATAATTGTCTCGTTAGTAACACTACAGCCTTTATTAATAGAATGATTGAAATACACCGGAATGTTTCGTGTCATATTTACGAAAATATTAAACCAGTTCTAATTTTCAAACTCTTTACTTTTTTTTAGGCTTAATATTTGTAATATTTCATGCTAGTATGACGCACGTTAATTTTTCCTGATTCTGTCTTTGTAATAATGATTGATTGTAGAATAAAAGCAACGAGCCTTAGGCGGCTGGATTAAGCGTAGTTGAGCAACCGAGCCCAGACGATAAGATAAAATGCAACACTCGTTGACGAAACAACAATAATCTATTTACGATCTCCCTCGCAACGAATCAAATAGATGCAAAAATATGTATATAAAGGGAACGGTCATGGCGGGGCAGAGACTGACAAATTCGAAACGAGAAGAAAAAAGTTGACTTTGAACAACTCGGTTGTTTTATTAGATAACGTGGTCCTTAATCGTCGATCGTAAAATATGTGCAGACGTAATTGGGCGCCGAATTTGACAGAAAGGAAGCCTGGTTGGTGGGTCGATGACGTCAGAGTTGCACTGAGCCAATCACGTGGTAGCTTAGTTCATTCATCATCAGCACGACTCTTAACGGTGTCACGGCTACCTCAAAAAATACATTATTAATATGTGTATACAAATCGCAGGTGCGCAAAGTATATATATTGTAGTAATTGGTAATTAAGGCATTGTTATAATTGAAAAGTTGAATTGTAGAGGACTCATTATTGGTGGATATAGCGGACGCCGCAACAAACCGGCAAGGAAAAGAAACTATTGTTGATCGGTCGAGAAGGTTTTACGCGCTCAAAATTGACGAGACGAACGAACAGTCGGGTAGTAAGCAGCAAGGAGAACAGACCAAAATTCTAATTCATGAAAATTTGAACAAGACAGTCGGGCATAGAACAGCGAGGTGTAAAGTCTACAAAATTCTAATACACGAAAAGTTGAACAATTTAGTCAGTCTGCAGCGAGAATGAAAAAAATCTAATTTAAAGAACGAGAAAGTGTTCCAGTAACCAGTACGCTGTTATATCAAAAATGCAGAAATTGAACTAGTCTTCAGTCAACAGACAAAACCAATGAGGCGTATTTTCAACAAAAATCCACGAGACCTACAAATCCAGGTTGCAGTAAATCATCAAGAATCGACAAAGTTATTTTAAACCAACTAACAAACTACGCTAATTAGAGTCTGTGAACATTTAGAGTCTGTGAGTACTTAGAATCAGTGATATCCCCAAAATTGTGCACGAAAAGTTAAAATGAGACCCGGGCTGCCGTAAGTAGAAAGAAAACTTTAAAATCATTGTAAACCACGTTTAAAAGATAAACGTCAGATCGTTCTTTAATTATCGATAAAATGAGATCTTTAATTATTCAGATCATTCTTTATTTCTTGATAAAAATTAAAATTGTTTAAATTCAATCTTTGGTATTATTTCTTCAGCAACAAATTTCGTCTATATTCAGACGCATTGATTCCCATATAAAGTAAATGTAATTTTTGTGATTTTGATTATATAAATTCTGCCATTATCAAACCCAGTTCAAGACCCTGAGATCCCAAAATATTTTGTAATTTGAATACTTGTTTTAAAATTGTTAATAAATCTTGTTTAATAGTTTTCATGTAATAGTTCTTTTCATTTAAAAACGCCACATAATTCATATCCAGAATTATTGTCAAAAGATAACAAAAGAAGTTTATAAAATTATTACAATATATATATATATATTTATATATTCCTTCAATTTAATAGTATCGCGTAGTAGGCTCTATGTAGGTTATCGTGACTGTGTTCATAATAGCACGTTGAATTTTGAGAAACGACACACGCCTGATTATGAATACGGCAAACCGAAGTACTAATTTCCATCGTGCTTTTATCCTTAACAAGATGGCGCATCTTTTGCCACATTCGATTATATTCTTTAGTTAAACATAAGTAGAAACACAAACATACAGTTAAGGGCATTTCAAAAAAATGGCCAATACATAATATCCGCCATGTTGGCATTTTCACATAACTTCTTTGTTGTTGATTTTCAGAATTATATTTGTATCTCGATTTTTTAAGAGGCTTAGTAATTGCAGGCTGAATACTTCATTATTTAATACATATTTTCATGTGATATGTAAAGGTTATCTCGTCTGCGTATTAAGTTCGAGAAACTCAGGACCGATGACGTCAGTTCATTACTGAGCCAATCACGTGGTAGCTTGTTCCATGTGCGACGAGCTCGATCTCATAATGGCGCCGTCAAATGTCAAAATGAACTAAATAATATCTACAACGACGAGGTACAGGGAAACCATGACGTACAAGAAGCACAACGCCTCTTGGAACCCTTCATGTACAAAAACTACTTAAAAATTTGCCCCTTGAAGAGTTCTAAGAGGCGTTGTGCTTCTTATATCTCACAGTTATCACGTACTATCTGAGTTTCCTCATTGCCCGGGTATTTCTATAAATTAACTCGGAGTATGAATTGAATCTTAGTAAACATTTCATTTAACCCCCATCAATAGCGTCAGTGTTAGAAACATTTACCCATTTACATTCCTCGCCCCGTCCTAACCCTTCGACATCTAACTCCAAATAAATCACGACGATGACTGACGGTATTCGGAAACCCTCCTACTACATAAAATAAAAGTGTCTGAAATTCACGACGAATTGAAACAGTAAAAAAAAATCAAGCCTAAAAATACTCCCGGTACCTTAAAGAAGTTAATAACATTACAGCCTAGTTATTAACTGAATATAGACCAAAATATAGAGGGTCCCTAAAAAATATTAGCCGGTACCTTAAGAGGATCAAAACTACTCTGGGTAACCTTTTGTCAACCGCGTCCACCTCCACGAAGAGGAACATCAAATTTCATTAACCATCACGGTTAAAGCGAGAAACTCAGCGACTCCTATAACACCGGAATCGACACCAATATACGTCTTTTCTGCATTGCATTTTATTTAAAACCCTTCCACCATCAAACCGCAGCATTGTAGCGTTTCCCTCCCTTGCCTTTTGGAGTTGAAATTCGATACATAAAAATACTTGAATTACACTATCAAATTAAGCGACGCAGACAATGTTTTATTCGACGTTAATAATAGTCGTTTATGAATGTTTTTAAATTCCACTCGTTCCACCCGCACCTCTAGAGGCGGTAGGTGTGTCTTAACCCCTCAGTGTTTGCTCCTAGATCGTAAGTAACATGTGTATAAAGTTTGGTAAAAATTGGTCTACACATTCAAGATTGTAAACATAAATTTGTTTCACCCTCTTCTACCCGCACTCCTAGCGGCTGAGCTATGCATTAAACAGTACGGTAAATGTCCGAATTGAACTCAATGACTTCCATAACCATATATTAAACACCAGTCTCAGTTCTTAACTGAACTACAACTTTACTGGCATAGTTAGTGACAGAATTAAACTCATTGACACCTATAACGCTGGATTTGACATCAATCTCAGTTGTCTCGTGTTATTTCTAAACGCCCCTCCACTATTGGTGCTTTAATGAGATTAAATTGAATGCTAAATACATTTGGATAGAAAGTATTCATCAGTTAGAGCCATCGGCCTTTATACTATGTTTTCCAATTTCACCCCACGCTCGCCCCTTCGGGAGTTGTCTAACGCTTCGAAAGGCCGACAGAAACCTTTGCGGGGTTGCGCAGAACAACTCAATAAAATTTCATCGCAATCGGATGAATGGTGTGGGAGTGCATAGGGGACACACAGACAGACATTCATTTTAATACGAAGAGAGACTCTAAATCTTGACATTGGTCAGCCGATGACGTCGGAGCGTCTCTGAGCCAATCACGCGTCAGCTTAGTCCGTTCCGCACTGTTCAATCGCGCCTGCACCTCAAAGGAAGACATGGTCTGCGTGTGCGTTGCAAAACGATAAATAAATACCGTCTGTTTTAACAAATCAAGTGAATGCAACAGAATGTCTGCATGGCGTAACGTTAAATATGACGCTTAAATATATAGTATATGGACATATTTTCTTCCTCAACATTGGCCAGTGGTATTATATGGGACCGCCGTTACGTGACCAGCCGTATTGTTTTTGCTGTGTAACAGAAGGAAATGTTTCTTGGCTATCAGTTGTTCAACAAGCTACTTGACAGAGCCATTTCGAGGACCAGATCAGCGCACATGAGAGAAGCTATCACGTGTTCGTCTCGGTGACTGACGTCATCGACTGACCAATCATATTTAGTTTAAATACGTCATACGTCATACTCTTACGGACGGGATATCCTTCACTTAATAAGTGAAAAATGTGCGGTATAGAAGCACAGCAAAGTTTTAAGCAGCTTTTGTACGTGAAGAGTTCTACTAACACTACAAGAAACGTTGTGTTTCGTGCTTCCTCTGTATCACAGCATTTTAGTTGTTATTAAGCGCATAATGGCTTTACACGGCGCCATTTTGAGGTAGAACTCGATCACTCGTGGGAGAAGCTAACAGTGATTGACTCGGTGATGGTCTGACGTCATCAGACCTTCCAATCAGTTTTCGTTTCTCAAAATCCAACATCCAAATAGCGACAATCTTCATATAAAAAGTAAAAATATTAATATATATTTATATTTTAAAACATTTTAATGTATGTAAACAAATTAATAATTTTATATTGACCAGGTACAGACAAACTTTGATGTATAAGAAACATCAACGTTTCCTTTACTGTTCAAAGAATTCTTCAGGTGCAGACACTTAAATAAATTTGGATCTGGAGGGTTTGAAAATCGGTAAACGAAACGTTGAGCAATTTAGACGTCATAGTCTGTCCGCATCTTGCCATATTAATAATTATTAAGTTCCCCTTCTACCTTTTGACGGCGCGACGTGGTCGAGCTCAAGCTAACTCGTGATTGGTTCAGTGACGTTCTGACGTCATCGGTTCTTCCAATCAGTCTTCTCTTTCTCAAACTTCGACTAACAGTTACGCAGACTCTTTCAAGTACGTGACAATATAAGCTTATGTAATGAAAGGCTCATTCTCCAATTACTCAGTGTCTAGATTCTGAAAATCTCCTTTAAAGCACGACTGGGTATGTTTCTACTTACATCGAACCTTCCCAGAGAGCTCTGGAGCAGGCTACCTTTGTGGATTCCTTCACATCTCTCTGGTTTTTTGAACTTTGGTTCCCACATGCCGAGGCACCTCGGCCTGTTTTGAGAAGGGATCGCAGACCTTGGCCATACGGTAAGAGTTGTCCGCTGTTCCTATTGGAGTAGTCGGCCAGCTGCCTCCTAAACCGGTCAAGGCACGGCAAGGGGAAAACTGCGACCCCACAGCAAACCCCTCTCCCGCCATCGGAAGGGCGTGGGACAAGTACCAAATGCCCGACATACCTGATGCAGGTTTTTCTAGGGTTTTCCCTGCATCACCTTTAGGCGAATTGCCGGGTACGAGCCTTAAACCATAGCCCGGGGGCCCTAGTTAACCATTGGCTACCTTCCTCTACCCTTCCGCATCCCCCCCTTTCAAATCCCTTCCTATGCTATAAGAGGGGAGTTGCCACTATGTGGATTACCCTATACATAACCTGTCTACACCTAAAAAAAAAGTTTCTCCTTACAATTGTCTTTGGTTAAGAATACAATTGAATGTTGCCATTTGCATGCGCCATCTTGAAACGGAAAACCGCGATCGATGCGGAACAATAAATGAGTTCAACAGTTGACAACGACTAAGCAATCATACTTATTAATTTCCTTACGCGCTACAGAACACAAATCTTCAGTCAAGTGGCTGTAAAATGTTTTCCTTCTTATTCTGTAATGATTTTTCGGTTCGTTGCGAAAGTTAAGTTGGCAACGCCTCCTGTTTATCTGTTATCTGCTTGTCTGTTCAAGGTCTGACTAGATCTATGGATATCTCTGGTGCAGTAAACCACGTTCCTTCAAAGACCCTTTGTTTTTAAAGAGAATAAAATAACAGAGATTGAGGTAAATAACAGACATTTTTATAGACTTCGTGACATTTTTCTCTCTGACTCGTCTTTGGATAAATATTTATTAATATAAATGAGAGTAAGTGACTTGACTACTCACGTAGATGAGGTTCTGTTGGTAGCGGATGTGCAGGTTCCTGAGGATGCTGTGCTCCTGCAGGTCTGCCAACTTGATCATGTCATCCACGCCCTTGATGGAGGACTCGTGCATGCTCTTGAGGATCTGGTCCGACGAAATGGCGAAATCCTGCCGAAAAGGAGAAAAGCAAATTTAAAATGTAAGAACCAAAGACCTTCAGCTGATTTATAAATTGTAGCTTCTGAAGACCTGCGGGAGAATTCTCTCGCAGGTAACCTGGGAGGGATATTCTCTCGCAGGTCGAACCTTTTAGAAGAGATACGAAGGGGCTACCTTTGGGGATGTCTTTTCCTCTCCGTTTTTGAACTAAGGTTCCCACAAGCCGAGGCACCAAGGCCTGTTTTGAGAGGTGTATGTTCCGGGGTCGCAGACCTTGGGCATACGGTCAGAGTTGTTCGCTGTTCCCATTGGAACATTTGGCCAGCTGCCTCCTAAACTGGTCGAGGTACGGAGAAGTGTATGCTGTGTCCCCACAGCAAACTTTGCTTCTGCTATCGGAAGGGCGCGGGACAAGTAACCAATGCCCAACCTACCTGATGCAGGTTTGTCTAAGGTTTTCCCTGCATTACTTTAAGGCGAATGCCGAGTAGGATTCATAACTATAGCCCGGGGAACCTAGTTAACCCTTGGCTACCTTCCTCTACCCATCCGCATTCCCCTTTCAAATCCCTTCCTATGCTATTAAAGGGGAGTTACCACCATGTGGATTACCCTCATGTAGCTTGTTAACCTAAAAAAACTACCAAATTAAGAAGCTCTGGTGGAGGCTACCTTTGGGGATGGTGTTATGGACTAAGGTTCCCAAATGCCGAGGCACCTCGGCCTGTTTTGAGAGGTGTATGTTCCGGGGTCGAAGACCTTCGGCATACGGTAAGAGTTGTCCGCTATTCGCATTGGAATAGTCGGCCAGCTGCATCCTAAACTGGTCGAGGTTCGGAGAAGAGAATTCTGCGTCCCCACAGCAAACTCCTCTCCCGCCATCGGAAGGGCGTGGAACAAGTACCCAATGCCCGGACTACATGATGCAGGTTTTTCTAGGGTTTTCCCTGCATTTCTTTAGGCGAATTCCGGGTAGGACCCTTAAAATATAGCCCAAGTTAACCCTTGGCTACCTTCCTCTACCCTTCCGCATCCCCCCTTTCAAATCCCTTCCTATGCTAGTAAAGGGGAGTTGCCCAATGTGGATCACCCTCATGTAGCCTGTTGCCCTAAAAAAGAAATCATAGCCTGGATCTAAGTTTCATCCCCGTCCCCTCTTTATAAGCTCCCAATATTCCTTAAACACAACAAGCACCCACAAATATTAACAGACTTCTTCGGACGACTTCACCAAACATCGGCTAACTTCGAAAAGATATGACAAAATTACTTGGTATATTTTGTCATATTATACCAGGAGGCCGATGACGTCACAGTGTCTCCGAACCATTAGCGGGGACAGTTGAGTATATTTTTTGGTTTTGTAAGGCGTCGAATTTATTCTAAAGTATTTTATCTCAGGATTCTTTTATTTTTTCTTTCGTGATCGCTGGTGGTATTTTTTTTTAATCTGCGTTGAAATTGAAAGTAAACAAGTGTCGAGAGCAAAGAAAGGCTCACAGACAGAGAGAGAGAGATAAACGTAATCAAAAGTGTAGTGAAATGGAATATGGAATTTCAAGTGTCTGAGAATAATTATCTCTATCTCTCTAGCTTTTAATGGACGACAGACAAGAGCCAATTCACCCTTAAACACTCAATTAACGGATAATGAAAGCGAAAGAATGGCCGTATCCATTGGTGTGTGTTACAGACAGTGATTTTGCCGCCACATTAAATATTTTAAACAGCATCGGTGATGTTCTGTTACCACAAAAAACATAGATTATATTAAGATATACATAATAATATATATAATTTTCAACAGAAAGCTCATATATGGAGCCCAATAAGACTTCCACAATAATTAAATATACCGCTGTGATCAAAAAGTAAGCTGAATTTGTCATTTAAAACTCCCGGGTATTAGGAAGGCAAGTAAATTTTTTCCCCTAGGTTGGTAGGACTGTCTATAATATTTTCCAAGCGTCTGTTTGTTAAAAGGTTTAATTATCTCCGAGTTACACGTGTTTTTGTAAACAACCAAAAGTGAAATTTTCGAATTTTTGCAATGGGTGATTTTGTTGAGCAAAGAACTAGCATCAAATTTTGTTTGCGGAACGAATATTCTTGTGCGGACACGTTGAAAATGTTGCGGAAGGCTTTTGGTGATCAAACTATGGCACAAAAAAGCGTTTATAAGTGGTACAACGAGTTCAAAGAGGGCCGAGAACGCATTGAAGACGAACCGCGCTCTGGACGACCATCAACGTCTACCGACGAGGGCCACGTCCAAAAAATCAAAGATTTGGTGCTTTAAAATCGTCCAGGACAATTAGAGATCTCGCTGATAGTGTTGGAATATCATTTGGCTCAGCCCAAACCATTTTGAAGAATGTTTTGTGTCTCAAACACGTCGAGTCTCGATTGGTGCCAAAATCACTCAATTTTTTGGAAAAAAAAGCGTCGCGTTGATGTGTGAGAAACTTTGCTGTCTGACTATCAGGACCACTTGAAATGCATCATTACTGGAGACGAGACTTGGATTTACGCATACGACCCTGAAACCACCGACCAATCCGGCGAATATCGTGCAAAAGGTGAAGGAAGACCGAAAAGACCACGGCAAAGTCGATCGAAAATCAAGGTCATGTTGACAGTTTTCTTTGATTATCGTGGTGTGGTGCACTATGAATTCCTTTCGCCGGGCCAAACTGTCAACAAAGAAAATTATTTGACCCTTATGCGTGGTTTACGTGAAGCTATTTGTCTGAAACGGCCGGAATTATGGGCGAACAACTCTTCGTTCCTTCATCACGATAATGAACCATTCATACTGCATTGGTTCTTCGCGACTTTTTTGCCAAAAACACGACTCATATCGTTCCGCAACCACCGTATTCGCCTGATTTGGCTCCGTGCTACTTCTGGCTATTCAGCAAACTCAAAAGACCAATGCGGGGACGCCGTTTTGACACGATTGAGGAGATAAAAACCGAATCGAAGAAGGTCTTGAAGCCTATACCGGAAAAAGACAATTCCGACTGTTTCGAGGACTGGAAAAAGCCTTGGAAAAGTGAGTTTGATCGGACGGGGATTACTTTGAAGGGGATGAAATTGATTTGGAAGAATAAATAAAGAATTTATATTTTATAAATAAATTCACCTTACTTTTTGTTCACTGTGGTACTTCTAGGTACAACGTGCATTCCAAAATCACAACACATAAGACGGAGAATCTCGTGTTCGATTCCCGGTACCGGCAAATATTTTTTATCGTTTAAAATAATTGGAAAACGTTAATTTATCATAATATTAAAAATATTAACTCACAAATTTATTTTTTCCTCGAATTTATGACAGCAAATACGCATATAATTAATTAATTCAATATTCTGTTTCGTTTTTCTTCATTCAATAATAAATGTATTCCTGAGATTTTAAGTTTCGAAGATCTCCGTGTATCAGAGAGTCTAGAACTAACATTGAGTGCAGTGACGTTACAGTGACGTATAAACGAAAGAACGTTACTCTCTGGACGCCGAGACCCCTGCGGACAGTCAAAGGCTGACTGTGGATTCTGGAAAATGCATTTATCGCTTAAAACAACGGTAGAAAATATCACAGAACGATTGAGTAATTAATTTATATTTCGTTACGAAATTGTTTGAATTTTAATATCTTTAAATACGAAAATACACACAGATAAAATATCAGCCGTGTTTGTGATATCTACCTACAGGTGCTAAATTTATAGATAGGCTCCTTTTTTTTAAAAAAAATATACTACGCCATATTCTATTATTTTTATGGAAATTCCAGGAAATATAAGAGAAGTCAGTTAACTTATTTTTTATTTTACGGAGACAACCGATGTTTTTTCGAAATTGGCCGAAATGTTGCTTTGCAGTCAATATGTTATATGCATATGATTATAAAGTCTGTTATATTTAAAAGCGACCGTTCCCATGTTATACATAACCGGGATTTCTCTCCACAGTTGCAATGTCGCCTTTTTGACCGATGTTTGCCGAAGATGACCGAACTTTGCTGCGTTTAGAGCATGTAATATCAATGCCAAAAAAAACACCGGTCCCTATTATTCAGAAAAAAAAAGGATTATCAAATTTAAAACATTATATTTCACCAACACGACGTTTCGTCCTTAACCGGGACCTTCTCAGGTGTGCAATTTCAATTAACGTCAGTTATCTACAAAGCAAGATAATTTTTAACACAGTTACGAATAAATATAATTTATAGAGTATTTCTTAATTTTTCTTTTATATAACTGAATTTAATTAAAATTGTACACCTGAAGAGGACCCTATTAGGGATGAAACGTTGTGTTTGTGAAATATAATGTTTTAAATTTGATAAAAAAAGTTTTATGAGTTATAGACGTGGTGTTTTTCACATTTATTTTAGAAATAAGTAAGATTATTATAATTGTTCATATATAATATATATGATCATAAAAGACTGACTTGTTTATAAATGTTAGCGTTTTTTTAACTATATTTAGGCAATATAAAAGGAACATAACTTCCATTGTAATAGTTTTTACGTCATGCTTTTCCGAAGGCGGCCGATGTTTGCCGAAGGTGTTCGAGGTATTGTATGCTACTCAATATATGATCATAAAGACAATAATATTTTAAAATGGCCGTTTATTGTTATTTTACGAGGAACTGTTTTATTTTTAGAGACATCCACACTTGTATCTGCGCCCATGGCGGCCCCCCACCCCGAAGACTGCCGATGTTAAGTTAGAATAATGTGATGATCTGACCTCTCCGTCGTCATCCCGGACTCGGATCTTCTTCCCATCGCTGGATAGAACCTTGACGCCTCTCGGGACGTCGAACTCGCCATTGTGCAGAGGCTTCAGCCAGAGGTGGGTGTTCTGCAATAGAGAGACGACACTCAGGTCCAGCTCCAGTCTCGTGAGTAGTGAGTGGTCGAGGCTGAGAACTCACCGTGGCTACCTGGTAGACGCTCATGGTGGTGGTGTAGGGGTCAACTTTGCTCAGTGGAGACTCATCACGTCGCACCAAACCGTCAATCGCAGGTTATTGCTGTAGTCTGCTCGTGTAATCATGCGTCTTATCGATCTGATTCCCGATAAGGGCGCTTTCAGCATCGATAACGGCTATCGTCATATCTCTCTCTCTCTTCGGAATCCATCAACCACACTGGTTTACAATCCTACGCCGGACCAGCTGGTATTCCTTTTAAACTTTTGTTTTCGTGCAGGCGCTGCGGTCAACTGATTCTGTCACCACGTGCGGAATATTCCGCTGTAGAAGCTGACCGTAGTCATCAACAACGTCATGGATGTTTGTCTCAGTCAAGGGGTCGCGAGATCTGAGGTTAACACCCGGGGAGAGTCGACGCGTTGACAATCGGACGCTCCAAAGCTGCCAGAGCCAAACATTTATAAAATATTAACTGAGTGCAGAGGTTGTAATTATTTAAATTAACCCGGAATATGAATTTATTCGACACTAACCTCTTGGTAAACATTTGATTTAACCAGCATCAATAGCGCCAGTGTCTGGAACATTTAACCATTTACGTCCCCCTGCCTGACCTAACCCCTAGGCATCTAACTTCAAATAAATCAGTATGACGGTTGACGGTATTCGGAAATTCTCCTACTATACAAAATAAAAGTGTCTAAATATAACGACGAATTAAAACCGTAAAAAATACTCGCTAACTTAATAAAGTCTAAAATTACTCCCGAAATAAAAAAAATACAACCTTTAACTAAATATAGCCCAAAATATAGCTGGTACGCTAAGAAAGACAAAAATTTACCAGGTAACTTAAAAAGGACAAAACTACTACCCGAAGGGGACCATAAAATTTCATTAACTACCATGGTTAATGATGGAATTAAACCCAGAGACTCCTATAACCCCGGAATCGACACTGAAATAGGTTTTTTTAAAATTAATTTTCATGTGAACCCCTTCCACCACCACCCGTAGGGTAAGGTTGCTTTTCTCCCTTCCCTTTTGGAGTTGAAATTAGACACTTAAAAATTATATATTGAGACTATCAAATTAAGTGACCCCTATAAAGTTTTATTCAACGCTAATAGTTACTGTTTGGGATTATTTTAAATTCCAACCCTACCCCTAGAGGCGGCGAGTGTCTCTTAGCCCCTCAGTGTCTGTCCTTCGATCGTAAGTAACATGTGCATAAAGTTTGGTATAAATTGATCTATATATTTAAGATTGTAAACGTAAATTTGTTTCACCCCCTTCCACACCCACTCCTAGGGGCTGAGCTACACTATAACCAGTATGGCGAATGTAAGAATTAAACTCAGTGACTTTCATAACACCAAATTTAACTCCAGTCTCCGTTGTTTAATCCTTTCAGCCACATCTTCAGCTAGGAGCTAATCTGCATTTAACTGACATACTGAATGTTAGAATTAAACTCACTAACTCTTATAACCCTGTATTTGTTGTTTTGCGTTATTTTTGTATAACGCCCCTCTACCCCTCCCTTATTGGTGCTTTAATGGATTGAAATTATACACTAAATACAACTGGATAGAAAGTATTCAACACATAGACCCGAAAAGTAACTACTCGACGCAAATATCGGAAATTTTAGCATGTTTTTAAATTTTACCTCCGTTCACACCTTGGAAGTTTCATTTCGGGGGTGCGCACAACAACTCACCAAAAATTTCCATTGTATATTGTAATGATAAAAGGGCAATTAAGAATTAGAAATTATTGAACTGAATTGTTGCTGGCGAACACACAGAGATACAATAATGGTCGAGAATATTGAACAGGCCAAGACATTGTTAGACAATACCGCGCGTAAGTTTAAGGAGTGGTGGGCAGTCAGCCACGAGACCTTGCTGAGTACAGAAGAAATTAAAATTTAGCAGTCTGCAATCAGAGGCTGATGATTTTGTGGTAGAAGTCTCCAGTTTGACGTTGCAAGTTCCCAATGATTGACAGAGAACACAGAATATAAAGAGTATTAATACAGATATTCAGAACTTGAACAGCGATTTGTTGGCGTGCGGTGTGTGATCGACCAACAATTAAACATACAAGATCAGAAGGAGATCAACAGTTTTTTTAAGTGTTTGCAAACCAACATAAAATAAATTCTGTGTTACCATGGCCTGTTCGAAATAGTGTTCGAGATGAAAATTTTTTTAGGGTCACAGGCTACATGAGGGTAATCCACATGGTGGCAACTCCCCTTTAATAGCATAGGAAGGGATTTGAAAGGGGGGATGCGGAAGGGTAGAGGAAGGTAGCCAAGGGTTAACTAGGGTCCCCGGGCTATAGTTTAAGTATCCTACCCGGCATTCGCCTAAAAGTAATGCAGGGAAAACCCTAGAAAAACTTTCATCAGGTAGGTCGGGCATTGGGTACTTGTCCCACGCCCTTCCGATAGCGGGAGAAGAGTTTCTCTGTACCTCGACCAGTTTAGGAGGCAGCAGGCCGACTGTTCCAATAGGAACAGAGAACAACTCTTACCGTATGCCTAAGGTCTGCAACCCCAGAACATACACCTCTCAAAACAGGCCGAGGTGCCTCGGCTTGTAGGAACCTTAGTTCAAAAACGGAGAGAGGAAAAGGCATCCCCAAAGGTAGCCCCTTCCTGTCTCTCCTACAAGGTTCTGCCTGCGAGAGAACAGCCCTCGCAGGTACTGCTTGCGAAAGAATAGCCCTCGCAGACCGCTCGAGGTAAAAGTGTGTTGCAGAATCTTTACAATTGCTCTGGTACCAGTACAAACAGTGAGTAAAAAAGAAACATTTAAAAGGTAGAATATCGTCAGATTTCGATTTCATTTCGTATTATTCGATTACATTATGAGATTTTATTAAAAATATTTGTCAATAGTAAATTGTAAAATTAATTGTTCTTTATTTAAAAGGCCCAGTAAAGACCCTGAGGTAAGAGAAAAGGACATTTTGTATAAAATGTTCCTTTCATTAGATAATTTTCAATTATTCGTTCAATTTAATTGATTATCTTCATTATTGAGTACCATATTTTGATGCCTTAACGTGTGGCATTTAATTTGGAATTATTTTTGCTTATTACATAAATGGCACATCAACGTGGGGCCATTTTAATTGACGTCTTTCATTGTATATTACATAAATGGCTTCACCAAGGAGAGGAAAAATCATTTCAATAATTATTATTATGTGATTACCACAATATATATTGTAATGCCAATTAATTAAGCCATTAATTGTTTTTAAATAATTTGAATTGTTAGCGAACAGTTTGTATTATAGCGAGAGCGAGCAGAGCCACAATGAGTGGCGAGCTCTGTTCCTATTATTGAGAGCGTGTAATAGCGTTTACGCGCGCAAAAGCATAGTCAGTTGGCAGTCTACAGCGAGGGGCGAAATAGAGAAGTCGACGTCTAAAATCAGCCACGAAAGGATAGACATTTTAAAATAAATCTTACTGAGCTATTTTGCAGTTTCAATCCAAATCGATAAGTAAATCGGTAAAAGACTATAAAAAAATCTGCAACTCGTAATATTCTTGTAAGCAAGCAGTCATCAGATAGCTGGCCAATTTGGAGAGGATCATCCTAGTTCCTGGGAGCCTATAAATTCCATTTAATAAGTGTAGACTCTGTGAGGAAAATTTAGAATCTGTGTAAAAATTTTGCAATATAGTGTACTTTTGAGGCGCTAAAAGAATGCTGGTACCAGCCGAACAATGTGTAAGTAACCAAAACCTTAATAATATCTGTAAACGCTAACTAAAAGGTTAACGTCAGATTTCGTTCGTTTTTCTTTCATTTATCAGCACATTATTATTTTGAAGTAAATTTTAAACTGTTTCGTTAATAAGATTTTTAAATAATTTTTTTGTGTAAATCATCAAACCCAGTAAAGGCCCTGAGAGAACAGATCTCAAATTTTGTTTGTAATTGTCTTTTATTCTTTGAAAGCCACTAAAGGAAAATAAATTATTGTTTGTTAATTTTTTATCATTTTCATTTAAATAACCTCACTTTGTTAATTCATTAAGTTAAATTAACGCCCACTTTGTTAATTATTACATATTGACACCACAACGTGGGGCAAATTCTTTAAGTTAATTAAAGCATTATTGTTGATTATTACATATTTGGCGCCCAACGTGAGGCAAATTCTTTAAATTAATTAAAGAATTATTGTTGAACATTACAATATATATATATATATATATATATATATATATATATATATATATATATGGAGAGAGAGAGAACTTCCAAGCCGTGACAACCCGAGGGTAATGCACGTGGTGCGAATCCTAGGGCTATGGTTTAAGGATCCCACCTCTCGGCATCACGTAAAAGTCCTGGTTTTGATCGACTGTGAGACATCAATAAGCAGTGTACACCATCTAAATCATTCAGCTTTGTGATTGGTCGCCGACGACGTAGCGGCGGGTTCCGATTGGTCAGTCCCTTACCTTCGTTTTATATAAAGGATATATAATACAATAAAAAAATTAACCTACAAAGAGAGGTTTCTTGATGAGGAATATGCCGCGTTGTGTTCCCCCCTCCCTCCCCCGAAGATAACAGCCAGCGATGATGAATAATTACGTCTAAATTACTCAAAGATAACAGAGATCTTTCTTTATTGTCCGCACTTTTATCTTGCAGATTATCTTCCTACTTTATCCACATTGACTCATTAAAAGGTATCTTCATTGTTTTTTTTAGACTGTTAATTCTCCGTAGAACCGTAAGAGATGGGGTGAAACATTCCGAAGTTTGTTGTGACATTCGAAATTCCTACACTCAACGCCATATTGAAAATATCAGCAGTTATCGATGGAAAATATTACGGATTTCTCCGAGATGTTCGAAAACCACACGAACTATCACGATTTTCTCTGAAATTTTCGGAAATGATACGAGTTACACACAAATCTTTAATTCTATGTAGTAGGAGATATTTCAAACTTCTCAAAGAACAAAATCCCCTTGAGAAATTCCGGAAAATTACGAATTAAAGCTAACCCTCTCAGATACATAGACCTACCTATGTTCTACAAGGTGAAAGTTTTAAATTTTCCTAAATGTTTCCCCGTGATTTATTCCAAACACGTTACAAATGATAAAAAAAACGATCTATTCAGAAACTGAACAGATTTTCAACTTAATGTTAAAACCAAAACGGTTCATATTACTATTAAGATTTTCATATTAAAATTACGAATTTGTCCGAATCGTAGGTTAGAAGACATTCCATTGAAATAATATTCCCACATCTTTATGATATTCGTAAGTTGTCGGAGATATTCAGAAACGTTACGAGCCAAAGAGATATATAAACATAATAAAGTGGCTATGTCAGCGTTACAGCGCCCTGGGTGGCAGCAACTAACAACACTGGCCGCCATTTTTTAGTAGGTCCACTTCACCTAAAACCCGATTTGTGTTATGCTAGTGATGGTAAAAGTTTTGAAGTTTTTTTAAAAAAATAAATTGTTTGTTATTATAAATCATGCCAAGCCTACAATTGTAATAATCGTTGTTTGAAAACACATGAAGTATCGTATTTTAAGTAAGTATCAGCATAATAATAATAAGAAAGATAGCCAAATGCAGGCAAAATAAGTGATAACATAAATACCTCACAACGTTTCAGGGATCCTTGTCCTTTCTTCAGGTGCTAAGAGGAGCCTAGAGCGACACAACTGCACTCGTCATTTGACAAAAAAAAAGCTTTGGTGGTGCAACTTACATGTTGCAAATAGAATGACGAGGCTACACATTCAGTATGAGGCACAGAAAATGAAGGTAGCATTGGCACTAAGCAATTCTGTAGCAGATTTTCTTGTAGAGACTTGGGTTTGTCTGAATTTGTAAGTTGTGAGGGCACGGTAAAGTTCATAAAAATGGTAGATAAAGCATTTGATTTGTTGAACTCGTGCAATGTTATGAACAAGGGTACAAAAACTCCTGTGTTTAGAGGTAATAGAGTGACAATATGGAACACAATAGAAAGATCTGTACAGTATTTTATTAATTTAAAGCTGTACGATGGGAGTTTATTAATTTGTCAGGGAGGAAGTTGGGTGTGTAAGGGATTGATTTAGATCTTCTCAGTTCGATGCAACTGACAGAGAAGTATGGGTGGAACGATTCTCCAGTTCTCAAATTTATATTAAGTAGGAGAATGAGCCAGGACCATTTAGAACTCTTCTTTTCTTGCATACGAAGATGTGGGGGAAATCGAAATAATCCAAATGCATTACGCAGATAGAACCATCCAAAAGTGCCAATAGCACGGGAGGAATTTTGGAGACACTGGTTGTACCATTTGAAAAAAATAATTTTAAATCTTGTACAGATCACAATTTTGATCTTGATTACGTCCCTGAATATGAGAGATTAACATTATATTCAGAAAAAGTGGTAGAATATATTTCAGGAAGTGTTGTAAGGATTGTGGTAAAAAAAACTAAAGTGTTTAGGTTGTTTAGAGGTGCTCCTTGCTCCTCGCAATCAAAGAAAAACTGGATTGATTAAGATAAAGGACTTTAAAGACAAGTTAATGAACCCGTCTAAAGACATTGTGAAATTATTTACACTTGCTGAAAAAGTATCGAGGAATAACGAAACACAAATATGAAAGAAGAATTTGCTATTAAAATTGTGTGTGCAGGTATTCTGGATGTTGGGACATAAACAAATTTTATTTTGTGAATTCGACTATTTAATAGTTTCGGCCGAATTTAGTGAGGAAACTCGCTTCTCAATTTTAATAAAGGTTTTATTAAAACATTACTTCAATTGCAGAATTCGTCATGTGTAAAGAAAAAGCAATGGATGAAAGGGGACGCAATATAAGGCAATTGTATACAAAACTGATATTATTTAAAGGCCAATAAATTTTTCTATGCCTTAAATGTGTTATATTTACTTGAACCTTAAAATATATTGTCCTTAGAGATTTAGTTTTAGGTCATTTGTGCGACAGAGTTCAAGGCAAGCAGACGATGGGGAACGCCCACCTGACAGTATAAAACATGGCGGCTGAGTTTTCAATTTGCTTCAAACATGGCGGCGACTTGTCCAGTCTATGTTGTTTTTATATGTCTTTGACCATAACACTCTACACAACTCCCCAGTTCACATGTTTTCTTGCAGCCCAAATCATGTGACGGAACATTATAGTAACGTGATTGTATTCTTGAACCGTAAGGCCTGCGAGCGCTATTCTCTCGCAGGCAATACCTGCGAGGGATGTTCTCTCGCAGGCAGAACCTTTTAGGAGAGATACGAAGGGGCTACCTTTGGGTAAGCCTTTTCCTCTCCGTATCTGAACTAAGGTTCCCTCAAGCCGAGGCACCTCGGCCTGTTTTGAGAGGTGTATGTTCTGGGGTCGCAAACCTTGGGCAGATGGGAAGAGTATATTTCCGTAGACAATCCGATACCATTTAAATCGATACGAATTTTACGAGGTTCTCCGAATATATTACGGGATTCTACAAGATGTTACCAAACCCCCACGGACTTTACTAACTTCTCTGAAATATTTCATCACGGACTTCTGTAAGAGCTATTTCATTAAACACTCCGGCAATTTTCGATAAATAATTATGTACTGAGGAAATATGAATTACTGATTTTTTGGTTTAATCAATTAATGAATTTGATCTGACATATTGGCTGAATTGTTCATTTATTAGTTACATCTAATCTACCGAGGTGTTCCGAATTTCTCTGAAATATTCCCAAGTTTGATTTCGGATCACTTGCGTGCCTGAAGGTTTGTATTTCTACTCATATATATAATCGTTATGGACTGTAGGCGAGACACATTTGACGATTTCCCCCTCACTTTATTCAATGACATTAATTGCGAAATGGACTGCGTATCAGCGACTGATTACCACAGATTATTTTCTCATAATACAATGTATTTTCTCCTCGAAGTGGGATATAATTTTCTTTCTGTTGGCTTTATTCCTTTAATCGGGTTGGCTCTATGCATTATGTTTAAAATGTATATTTGTGAAAAACCAATCCTGTGCATTTTCTACTTACCCGCGGGGCCCTACAAGAGTAAAATAAACAAAAGAAAGTCCCATTATACTTAATGAATTCCTCACATACTTATAGATTTAAATTCTTTACTTCCACAAATTGTTGCTACTGTTAGTTGATTTTCAAATCTGTTATATGCACTCGAATCTTACATTGTTTGTACATAACCTCAATCATATTTGCCCGCTGCAATTAATATCTGGAGCAGGTAGCGGGGAAGGGCGCGGTTCTCGAAACGTGTTATCAGATCTCGAGGACAGAACAGCTTGACGTAAATTACGATATCTATCTTGATACCAACACGCGAATTCCTCAGATAAACGGGTAACGCAGAAGGTTTCTCACCAAATAATTGGTTCAAATTTCCCACTCTTAGGTGAACTTAACCTTCGCATTTGCTCTAAACTTAAGAATAGATGTGACGTCCCACTCAACCGATTCTCTACTGGCAGGTTCTTTTTAAATTCGAGTAAAACAATAGTATGTCACAATAAAATTGATAATGAATGAGCTTCAACGTCAAAAACAATACTCCGACACTTTAGTGTCAAATTTCCTGGGGACCGTTCAGTTATGATGGAATGATCTAGGACACTGTTTTGAAGCTGTTCAACAGTTATGTTTAAAAACCGCAACAGTTTCATCATAATAAATCAGTTCAGAAGTTACAAATTAAGATATTCACAGTTCACATACTCCACATGATAAATGATCTGATGCTAGTTGTTTAAATATTTTGCCATTTTGTAAAATACAGAAAAGAAATAGAAATATTTTACTGTATGTTATTTAATTGCACATCTGAGCTTCAAAGGAACGAAAGAAGGAATTAAAAGACAGACAACACGGCTCGGTGGATATCTAAAGATCGGTCAAGGATCACTAATTTATTTACAAACTTGTAACTTTAAAGTGTCAAAATTCATTAAAACATGAAATATGACATTTTATTTGATCAAAATTGATGGCTCACGACTGCTGTCCACAGACTTCAATAGTGTCCTGTAATAAATAGTAACCTTCGAGAGAGCTGTCACTGACTGTCCACAAAGTAGACCTTGAGTTTCTCGAGCGCCCTGCCTCTGTGTGATATGCTGTTCTTGTGCTCCTTGGACAGCTCCGCGTAGGTCTTGTCATACCCCTTTGGTTGGAAACATGGGTCCCAACCGAAGTCTCTAGGTCCACGAGGTTCTACGATGTCCCCATAGGTCTTGCCCTGGAAGAGGAGAACCTTGTCGTCTTCCCCTCCAGGAGAGTAGGCAAAGGTGCACACAGCCTCGGCCGATTTGTCTTCCCAGCCTGCCAGCAGTCGGTACAGGCCATCTGGACCTAGCTTGTCCAAGAACCACTTAACATAAGGACCTAGAGAAAAACATTATGTTAAGCATTAGTGTAATCAGAGTACAAATGAAGCTATTATATTATTGTCTTTAGTCATAAAATCAAATATTTTTCAGGATTTATATTTCAACCTTAATTATATCTATCATCAAGTGTTAAAATTAATTCCAAGTAGAAAATATATTATGACAAAGTATATTATAATCGTTCTCCTTTATTTTATATGTATGTATTTGTCAATGTATCATGCATCCCCTTCTGAGGGCTAATGGAATAAATGAATAACACTTTGATATAAATGGAACACCAATCTGATCACAGGTGTAAACTATTATTGTACTATTGTGTAATGCTTATAAAACTGCATCTCAAAGGTTCTACACCTGCTGTATTGCCAGAATAACACACCACACCTCTGAGTCATTGATTTATAACTAAAAACATTATAAAAGAAATTTAGAATATCATCTCTTCTACAGACAACTACATTTATTATTTGACGACCCACAATATTATATACATATCCTTTACCTTCAAGCAAGAATTTCCTGACGATTGCAAAATACAAGATGTGCTCAGACTGCTAGATTTGAGTGTCTAGAAATTGTCTGCATTTGGCTATTATATTGTAAATAGCTTATTGAGGATCCCGTTGCCTGAGGAAATAATGAGAGAGTGAAAGGTTTCAAACATGATATGTGGATGCTTCAACAGGAAATAGACTGAATTTAGTAGGTTTATTTCTGTAGGAGTTCTCACCCTGATCTTAACCATTTCTTCCTTAACAGAGTGACATGCTATTTGAAACACTGGACTACTGTCTCTTCCTGTATTTTAGACAATGGGTAAGTAATTCTCAGGATTTACACCAGGCGAGAGTAGGCTTTGGTCATTGGTGACCAGATGATCCACAGGAAGAACAGTTATCAATGCTAAATCATGTAATTTGGTATGGAAGCAGAATTCATTTAAGGCAGTTAATTGTTATTTTGAGTACAGAAATATGCACAAAATACAAAAGTTATATGAAAATTCAAACTGTTGTTTGATATAAGGTACCAATTAGATACAAATGTGAATAAGTATATATTCTATTTTTACTCTTTTGTGACAAGGTTGAGACAAATTTACCAAACATCAGAAAAATATATAGGGATTGTACTACAATTCCTCACCTTGTAAATTTATTATGTAGACAGGTTTGGGAAACTATGATATATAAAATTTTTGGATCTTACAAATCAAGACAGTTTCAACTAAAGTGACAAACTATCAATTCTGATTACAAAAGTTCCATGCTCATATTTAAGGAGCAGCCACAATTTTACCTGGTAAGCCTTCCAGGGCATTGAAACAGAGGCACGTGTCCTCTATGATGACTGGGCCCTTGACGATCTTTGCTGCCTCCTTGCACTTGTTGACACATATCTCGTTAGGTTCTCCTTGATATTCTGGGAGGTCAATTTTCTGACTCTTTACCTGAAACATAAACAGACGTCACCAACTGAAACAGTATGAATGTTAGCTGGTTAAAACAAGATAAAGAACATGCATTTTTGATCATCCAGAGTGTACAACAAAACTGATGAAAAGCTATATCGTTCCTTTCACATTATTTTGTCAACACAATATAGAAATTTGTTTATTATGAAGTGAATATGAATCAGCAGAAACGAGCACTAAAGAAGAATCCACAGCACAAATATTATTTAACTTCAAAACTATATTAGTCGATTGTAAAATGTGCTTTTCTGAACTTCTCTCAAACCTTCAAAGGCAAATATCAAATGCACTGAGAGGCCATGGCCCTTTATTACACAATAATTATTCCATGATTTAGAAATATGGGACAGTGTGCCCAGTAGCTAGTTTGATATTTAAATGAACAAAAATTCAAAATAAACTTCCACAATAACAGAGAAAGTACCTATATAAATAATGGGTCTCTTGTCAGGAACCACTTTCTTATTTTTCTGACACTATATAAATTTAAAAAGAAATATGTTTTCATGACCAGCAAAAACCTATAAATCCAGCTGTTAGCTTTTAAGTCTCAAATTTTTTTCCAGGTTTTTTAAAAAATTATCATAATTACAACATTACATTTGATATATTGTGAGTTGTAAGAAATACAACTTCACATCAAGTGGACTTTCCACAATAAGCAACATCCATTACTTTTAATCAAGCACCAACTTTCTTCTCCACAACTGACTTGTTGGAATGCTGATATATCAATAAAGAAACTCATAAACCGAAGTTTGAATAAACCTGCCAAAGATTAAGGTCCATAATGCAACTAATGAATTCAGATCAGGAAAAGAACATAATTTATATGAGGGCACTGGCAACTATGTAACACACAAACTTAAAATAATTTACGAAAATGTGAGCAGACTCGACTTATGTTAGATTATCACTTTCCTGTTTCTTCTACAAGTGCAATGTGTGTATATTCTACTTCAGCTAGGACTAACAAAACTGAATCCTAAGAGGCCCTTTTTGTTCCACGATGGTTTGAGATTGTCGCCTCACCTCGAAGGGGAAATTCTTCCCCAGGATGGCTACCACCTCCTCCAGCTTCTTTGCATTACCAGTAACAAACACGATGGACCGTGACATGTTTGTCAACGACATGTGGATGCCAACCGGCCGGCCGATCAGCTGTTTACACAATCGCGACGGCGGGAACTATCGATACTCTCGCGGGGTCGACATTGAGCAGGTGTAACAAGATTGCGATGCCAATAAAGAATAGAAAATATGAGTAATTTCAACAAGAGTGAAGCTGAAACACTACTCTCATTTATCGCTTAGGTTATTATGAACTTTATCCGCGACTCTGATAGACCTTGACCCAGAGCTGAAATTTAATCTCAATTGTGAATAGAATTCAGTGTGTCTGATTTTTGATAAGTAAATATGATTACTAAAGACAAAGGGACGAAGCGTTACAGTGTCAGTTTTTTTTTCCAGCGTTACCTATGATCAGGACACCACCTTGATCTTTTTGATGACGCGCAGTGGTTTCCGGGCCTCATGGACGTCCAGGAGGTTTGACATGTGCACAGGCACGTGATTGTAGCACTTTGGATATGGGCACCTGGCAACATAGAGAGAACAAAACATTGTACTGCAGTCGGCAAGGAGTGGGCCCTCACAGCTACTGACGACGGCACCGAACACCCTACCCTGCGAGGGTGACCTCATGACTCACATGACGTCCGTCCTGCCGGAAATGTGCTTATAAATAGTCGCCTTCTCGTACACATGCATGCAGTACATGTTGCAGACGGGGTCGACAATCTCCCGCAGGGTTATGGGGTCGAGAAAGTCGGTGCTGCCGTGGGTACCGTGCACTTTGCTCACCGTCACCACCTTTTTGACGATGCTGCCACCGACGCCTCCGGGCTTCCTCAAATCTTGCTTCATGGACCTGCCGGAGAGGTTGCTCTTGCCTGAAGGCCCCGATTGCATGTGGGTCTTGACCTGCGGGGAGTTGCCCCTAAAAGTCGGGGAGTTGCCCCTAAAAGTGGATACACGGGCGCCAGTCGACCGCAGCATTTGCTTCTCATTGGACTTCAGGTTCAACAGGTTGTCCAGGAGGGCGTTGAGCTGTTTGGAAGCCTGTGGCTTGCTCTCCTGCTTCTGAATGAATTTTGATATTTCATCCGATCCCTTGAGCGACTGCACGTTGAGGTTCTTCTTGCCCCCCACGGGAGCCAACCCTGAAACGTGACATGGATCGCGCTCACAATTCATGGAATTCAATGGAAATATGAAAGACGAAGGATCAAAATATCTCAGGAACTAATACTTATACAGAAAAATTACATGTTTATTCTGGGAAGACAGGAAATACCCGTGTTTAGAAATCTTCTATTCAATCAAAAAATTGATTGAATTAGGTCAACACTGTAATAAAATACATCTTTTGTAAATAATATTATGCTGAGTGAAAAGTTTTAGAATTTAAAAACTATTGTTTATATTGTAGTAATTAGTAATCAATCCATTATTCTATTTGGAAAATGTAAAGGACTCATTATTAGAGGATATAAAGCATACGCCGCAACAAGGCGGCGAGACAAAGAGTGTATTGTTGGAGTTAAGAGAGTGTACGCGCTCAAAATCTAGGAGACGAAGTTGGTTAGTCGGACGGCAGACACAGATGCAGGCAGACATCAATTCAGAAAATTCAGATTATAAAAAGTTTAGTCAGTCAGCGGCAAGACGCGAAAGAAAAAGTCTACGTCGAGAACTGGGACATAGCAGTTCGGTCCACATAGAGAAATACAAACAGTAAAAGTTTGCGGATCCAGAATTATGAATAGGGCTATCTAGGAAGTCCAACGGCGAGCTAATAGTTTACATAAAACGCAAGTAACCAGTTTTGACGGAGAGACTTATAAAATCGCAGTTTGGAAGCAGAAGTTTTGCTTCACAAACTGAACAAATATTCGCATAGAGAGACTTTGAGGAGACCTACGTCCGGAAACTGGCTGAGGGTGAGATGATCGAGGTTACAGGATAGCAGAGATCCAGAGCAACTACCGTGTGTTCAAATTCTAATGAGTAGAATCAGTGATATCCCCAAATCGTGTGCACAGAAAAACCAAAATTGAGACCTGGGCGGCCGTAAGTAGTAAACTTTAAAATTGATTGTAAACCTCGTTTAAAAGATATGTCAGATCGTTCTTTAATTATTTCGTTTCTTTAATTATTCACTTCATTAATTGTTTACTTCTTTAATTGTTTAGTTCTTTAATTTAAATTCAATCTTTAATCTTAATTTCGTCCGCAACAAAATTCGTCGAGGTTCAGACGAATTAATTTACCTAAAAAGAAAATGTAATTGAGTGTATAAAATTCACCCATTTATCAAACCCAGATAAAGACCCTGAGATTCCAAATAATATTATTGTGTAATTCTAAACCTTAATAAATTTGATTAATTGTTTTCTAATAATAAATCTTTTTATTTAGCCACAACCATTTGTAATTTTTATTTTTATTACAATATAATGTAGCAATAGTTAATTAGGCCATTAATTGTTTGAACATAAATATTTGAATTGTTTGATAAATCCATTATAGCGGTAAGGCGAGCATAGCAACAATAGCGCAGAGCTCTGTTCCTATTATTGAGAGCGCGGAATGGTGTTTACGCGCGCTAAAGCAAGTTAGTTGGTCGTTGTGGTCTGGATTGTACAGAGGCCAGACATCGTCGAGCATAGTATAATAAAGTTGGTGAATAATTGGAGAATAGAAGCGGCCGACGGTGAAAACGTTGCAGAGAAAATTGAGCAGAGTAAAACATTCACCGAGATATTGCAACGTGAATATTGTAAAGTAATACCAGTTTCGTCAAAATAGAACTTTGTACAATCTTCGGGGCGGAATTGTTGTGGAATAACATTGGTAAATTATTGTGGAGCGGAGCAATCAACGGAATACAGCCAATCTTGCCAAATTTTAAAGTGAAGTGTAATATCAGTGAAAACCAAAGCCTGAGATTAAATAATTAAAGAGTGTAAAAGTGTCCGAACGAGGTAAAATTGATTGTTCTGGTACCAGACCGACGGTCCGTAAGTAACCTAATTTTGAATAATATTGTAAACGCAAATTAAAGGATAAAGTCAGATTTCGTTCTCTTTTAAATTGTCAATCAGAGTTAATTTCTTTACTTTTTAATTTATTTCATTCTTTCGACATATTGTTTAGGTAAATTGTGAACTGTTTTGTTAATAAGATTTTAAATCATTTTTTTGTGTCCATTATCAAACCCAGTAGAGGCCCTGAGAGAACAGATCTCAAATTTTGTATGTAATTATCTTTTATTGCCACAAAATGAAATAAATATTTTGTTTGTTAATTGTTTAAACTTTTCATTTCATTAAAAGCCTTCCATTTGATTATTACAATATATACAAAAGTGTGTCTGCCTGTCTGTGTCTCCAGTGCGCTCTTAAACCATTCATCCGATTGCGATGAAACGTTGGTGAGTTATTGTGCGCACCCCCGCGAAGGTTTGTCCGGTTTTCGAACCTTTAGGCAACTCTCAAGGGGTGAAATTTAAAATTACGAAAAAACGACCGATTTTAACGTCGATTAATTACTTTTCAGTATCTATACGATTATTAGTTTCCATCCAGATGTTTTTATTGTATCATTTCAACCCCTTAGATCACCAATAAGGGAGGGAGTGGAAGGGCGCAATATAAAATAAAGCAAAACAACAGAGATAAGTGTCAAACCCATGGTTATAGAAGTCAATGAGTTTAATTCTCACATTCACTATGTCAGTGAAGTTATAGTGGGGGTGGGAGTGCATGTGGGTGAAAGGCTATTTCATAGAAGTAATGAGTAATGGGGTTATGAAAGTAATGGGGTTATGAAAGTCACTGAGTTAAATCCTAACATTTACCATACTGGTTAAGATGTAGTTCAACCCAAAGGACAGGAGGTGGAAGGAGGTGAAACAATTTTCTGTTTACAATCTTAAATATGTAGACCAATTTCTACCAAACTTTAAATGCATTTTGCTTATGATCCAGGAACAAACACTGAGGGTGAAATTTAAAAATGTTCCCAACAGCTATTATTAGCACCGAATAAAACATTTTTGTTGTCGTTTCATTTGATACTGTCATTCTAGAATTGTTAAGTGTCGAATTTCATTTCCAAAAGGTGAGGGAGGAAGCATTACTATGGTGCAGATGTTGGTGGAAGGGGTTTACATGAAAAGTAATGAAGTATATTTTGGTCTCTATTTAGTTAAAGGTTCTATTTATGAAGGTATTCCTTAAGGTACCAGGAGTATTTTTAGATTTTATGAAGTTTTTAAGTATTTTTTGCTGATTTAATTCATTGTGATTTTTTAGACACTTATTTTAAGCATCAGGAGAATTCCTGAATACTATCAGTCATCAACCTGGTTTATTAGAAGTTAGATGCTATGGGATAGGTTGAGAGGGGACCGTAAATGGGTTAATATTCCAAACACTTGCGCTATAGATGTTGGTTAACTGAAATGTTTAACAAGAGATTAGTATTGAATCAATTCATACTGATTTGAATAAATACCTAAGCAATGCCAGGCACTCAGCTAATAATCTATAATTAAAGGGTATTATGATTTCAGTTTAGGACTCATTCCACAGATTCTCCGCAGAGCCCATGGAATGTTACACAATACTGATGTTCTGACAGGGAAACACTTCCAACATATTAAACATGACTCCAAAACAATAAAACTAAATTATCATAAAATCTAATATTAGAGAAAATCTAGTGATGTGTATTCGATCTAGACAACAACGATAAAATCTAAGAATATGTTGAATAAAGTCTTCTCCGATTTCTAACAGAGTTTACTTGAGAAGGATTTTTTCATTTTCTACACCAAGAAAGACTACATTCTTTATTAAGAATATGTTATTCATCAAGTTCTTACAGATTCATAACATAACATTCAAGTTGTAATGTGTAATGTATCCTGTATCTGAAATAGACGAGAATGAATGAAGGCAACAAAGTTATTTGTATTGTTTAATTAAGTGACAAATACTGTTATCTGAAGAGACGTGCCCAAGAGCCAGCCACCAGACACCAACGAAATAAAAACAACTATAGACCAACTACTGCTAAAGTGAAAAGCTGAATATTGGTCTTTGGCTCATTGCAAGTAGTCCAAAAATAGATTCTTTCATGTATGAAGAAGTCAAAATTCAATTATCCTTGGATTTGAAGTGTAATGAGAATTTTATAACAGGTTACCTGAATAATTAAAACTATGCAATATCAAAATCTTTTGTAAAAATGTATGAGAACTGTATTTGACAAATAACTTTTATATACATTCTTTTAGATAAATAAACAGACAAAATAAGAGCAAAATAAAGAGCTCTCATTTTTGTCTGCTATTAGGCTACATATTTATCTAATTATTATATTCTTAATACAGATGTTTTATATTTTACATTTCTTTTTTTTACTTATATATATATATATATATATATATATATATATAATTGCAATATTGGTATGGAAAGGACAGAGAGATAGGTTGTGGCTTACCTGAAAGTGAAGTGCGGTATTGCCATAAGGAACTGAAGGTTGTTCTTCAAATTTACGAATATCTCAGCCTCCTTCTTCAGGAAGGACTGTTACACCATTCCGTGCAACGGCTGGCTGCAGACTGCAGTATACCATATAAAATATAACTGCAGTCTGCAGCCGGCCGGGGCACGGAATGGTGTAACACTCCTTCCTGAAGAAGGAGGCTGAGAGCCTCAGAAAATTTGAAGAACAACCTTCAGTTCCTTATGGCAACACCGCACTTCACTTTCAGGTAAGCCACAACCTATCTCTCTGTCCTTTCCATACCAATATTGCAATTATTTTTGACAGTGTCACATCGATTATAAAATAGATTATTATAATATATATATATATATATATATATTGTTATTGAATTTTCATAACAACAAATGAAACTACGCTGACTCTTTTAGTATACTCATTTTTGCTAAATAAAATTATTATTATTATTCAGATGGAATATTTTGTGGTTTTTACCATTGAGCAGGTAACTTTTTTGTGTAAACTAAATCTAGTAATGATATACTGACTTCATATTTAAGTATATAAGTAAATCCTAACAGAGCCTGGTTAACAAATTTTGGAATAAACTCACACACACATACAGGTATATGACAATGAAACCAAATAAGAAAATAGGTCCAATGTTTATACTCACATTTCTTCAGGAGTTCACCAGAATCTCCATGAGATCTCTTTTTCTGTAAAACAGAAATTGCAGTCAGTAAATAACAGGCTAAATCACCAATTAGTTATGTTGATTAGGAAAATATCAGATAACCGTAAAACTAACACATTCAGAGTATGTTTTGTCCAAAAAAAGGTTAAGAAATATATATAATTTCCATATAAAATATAATAATTAGAGAAATAGCCAAATACAGACAAAATTAAGGAAGATATAAACACCATACAACTCAAAAGCAAAGTAAAATGCAGTGACAATGGGAAAGCATAATGGGGTTAGCAATACAATAAGGGATCATAGTTATTGTTCAGTTTCATACATCAGTTTGTCTGTATTTGGCTATTCCTCTAATTAAGGAATTATTTCCAATGTAAAATAAATCACATTGGCTGCTTCAAACATACAAATTTCATGTGATTCCAGTGACTTCATAGAATGTAAAATATTCCACTTACTATGAACATGTGTTCTGTTTTCAAAAAACATCCACTTCTTGTACCTTTGTTCAACCTTCATTAAATTATATACAGTGTCATTTTAACATTGTTATTTTCTTGATAATACACATTGTGACCCACACAAAAAAAATATTTTTTTTAAAATATCCACAATGCAATTGCCTGGCAGTCTAAAATGTGCAATTATTTATTTATTTACTTCAATATGTATATTTTTTGGTTGTAAACAGTTCACCTCTCTGTCTGATCTTTATCCAATCTTATAAATTGCATATTTATGACAATTTTTTACAGTTGATGGAACATAAATGAAATTCATATATAAATGCAATGTTAATAATATTTGAAACATACATTTTCAATTGAAAGAGAAACTGAATGTTGTTCAAATTTTGATTTTAGTGATGAGCCAAAACTGCCTGAGAGTTTACATGTAAACATCATGATTAAAAAATGTGTTACAAATATCAGAAATTTATGCAGAAGATTCCATAATGTTTAGTCTGTGAGTAGAAATTAGTTGCAATGCCAATGCTAATTAATAATAATTATGCTTTTTTGCCAAAGCCTGAAAATCAGGATGGAGCATCATCAATAGAGAAATGTGTACAATTTTATATATAAAAAGTAATTAACTTGAATTACTGTAATGATTTATAGTGATGATAATTCACATTTCAAACATTAAAATTTTAATAAGTCCTACTGAGAAGAAGCCATTTTTGTATATTATTTTTAACTGGTTTTAGTGGGTGGAGTATAAAAACTACAAGGAACACCACTATGATGGAAGATTTTCAATATCTTTCCTAGTCTGCACCTGACTGATTACTAACACTTTCAATGACGACAAAGAAACATACTTATGCCAAGATTTATGGTGTATTTTCTTTCAAAAGCAGAAAATTCACTAACATTATGACCAATATAAGAAAAATAGTATAGAGATGTTAACAGAGATTTGTGTCACTTACTGGTAAGCCGAGCATGTCACTTGCAGCCTGCATCCGGCTGTGGAGGGTGTTGAGTTCACCTTCCAGAGAGGCAATCCGAACCTCAGCTTTCTTCACACGGCTAACCATGACGTCAACTTCACGTCATGAAACATCCAGGAACATAATAGTAATAAATATTTATTTCCAAAAACATTATATATTTTTAAGTAAGTATCAGGTTTTAATGGAATATGTTCAAGACCATCTTAATGGTAATAAACTTAATTAAAATATCCAATTAGCTTGATTTAATTAAAAACATTCTTTAACATTATATACTGGTTTATTGTATAATAATTTATATATATATATATATATATATATATATATATATTTTAATACACAGATGATACCAAATTAAAATGGAACAATATTAAATTTTGCCACATGTTGGCATGCCATAATGTAATAAACAACTTGAAATTAATTAATTAACAGTGCCTCACGTTGAGGTCACAAAAAATGTAATAATCGGAATTAAAACAATCTAAAATGAAATTAATATTATAATGGAAAATTATATAATGAAGGATCATGAATAAGAACATTTATTAAAACTGACCAAACAATTAATTTATTATTATTGAAAATAATAAAATAATTAGTCACATTCCTTTTATATTTATTTCATACAAAGAAATAAATATTTTACTCCCTTTCCAAACAATCAAATTAAAAATTAATATTTTACAAACTTTTATCCAAAAAAATCGAAATCTGACGATTTTTTGACTTTTAATCTAACGTTTACAAAATTTATTTACATGATTTACAACTCAGTTTTTCCTTGATACCTGGGCAATTGAATCATTTCATCGACACACACTTTTAAAAAAATAATAAAACAGGCCATTCTTACACTGAATATACACTTCACTTTTAATTTGCAATATTGGCGGCACCTCGTAGACGAACTTTACCATCAATTACTCCAATTTCGCTGTGATACCGACCTCCTCGAGGAACTTAAGGATTATTCGTCGAAACTTGTAACACTCCGAAATCTTTCTGAGTCACCAACTGCGTGAATATCGTCTAACTTTACTTTTTTCAAAATGTCTCGTTTTGTTACCTTACGACCAAATTCTGTCGTTTCTTATTGCTCACTGCTATTTAACTTTACCTTTTGAATATTTGAAAACGTCTTTCTAACTGGACCATTCTCTGTCGTTTCTGACCGCTGACTGTCTACTTTACCAACGCACGTGCGCCATGTTTAAACAATACTTTGCCAGTTTTATTATCGTCCATTATTGTGTCTTTGTGTATGTTTGCCGGAAACAATTCCAGTTCAACAGTTTATAATTATTAACTCTTAATTGCCCTTTAATTATTACAATATATATAGTCTCTCAGATCCACAGTTGCCCTTAGTTGTTCTCAGTGTGTAGATGGAGAGATTATCCCGCTGCCAAGTCTTATGATGAAACTCAATGTGTTTCATACATAATCTGTATACTGTAGATAGTAAGAATTTTCTGATTGGAGACAATTATAGTACTACAGTATTACTAAATCTCAAATTGAACACACTTGGTTCAAAAAGCTGAATTGAAGGATTTGTATTATTTAAATAGTGCATTGCATTAAAATGTGTTATTAACAATTATATTAATCTGGCTTCATTTTAAATAAATTAGAAAAAACCAGCCGATTAGTCAGAAAATTTATTATAAAATATAATATTTTAACAATGTACACATGAAGAAGTCCCAATTAGGGATGAAACGTTGTGTTTGTTAAATTAAACTGTTTTAAATTTTAAAATAATATGTGTTAATAATTTAAATCCTAATCCTTGAATCCTAAGTTCTGCGTAGTGCCTACGGAATAGAACAGTGAAGACAAGAAGTAATTAAACTTGCTTTCCAACATTTAAAATATGTTAATGTCAGTCAGCTGGATTGTGAAACACTGAAATTGAAAAGACTGAAAATAATACAAGGAGGTAAACTACTGACATTTTAAAAAAAACTGTTTAGAAGGACGGAGAAGTGAAGGCACTGCAACATTCAAACCACAGCAACCTCAAGATTCTTGAACACGGAACATTGAAACTTAATTGCCTTATTAAAATAATATTAAATTTATTTACCAATCTAGTGATCGCAACCGTCTCCAGGTGATTCAAATAATTAAAATCTTCGGTTCTTTTGCGTACAACTACGTTATTATTTTAAAAATATGGCCTATTGATTTTATTCTTAAATATTGAAAATTAAACTAACACGTTATAACGTATTCCAGTTTCATTGACTTCTTGTGTTTTTGAATTAAAAATATTGTAGGGGGGATTTTTTTTTTCACGTAGCATTGATGACGTCATACACATTCCCTACAAGGCGTTACTATATACTATATACGCACACATATATATCACATAGTCTTACCTGCGGTCTTGAGTGCAGTGTGAGTTTGAATCTTGTCGGCAGCGTCTGCGATCATAACCATTTTGCCTCACTTTCCGCCTCGCACCGCCAGATAAAATCAAGGAACGGGTCCAATCCCTGGCGTTATTCGGACATCATCTTAATGAGATTTTCCCCTTGTCTGCTGGGATCCAAAAAATTTTTTGCAATCGTCTACATTTCTTTATTTTAATTTATGTGTGTGTTTCTTCGTTACACCCTGAAATTTTGAATAGTTGGAAACCGAAATTGGAATTTCGTGTGGCTCAACAAAGCCCCACAAAAGATGACTGCGCTAGTGGCCGCGGATCAGAGATGACGACGACGCAGCGGCCAGGTCAACTAACGCCAGCGATATCGTAATTGCTTTATCTGTAAATTGCGGACAATTTCTCTTCGTTGGCGGAAACTTTTAGTTGCTTGCTGTTTGTGAAGTTCCACGGAGTTTGGGGTTGTAAGTATTTCACATCTTTGCTTATAAACATAAGGGGGGGGCTTTTAGATTAATGCGTCCACCTTGCAGTAGAGGTAGGGATAGAGAATTACGAGGGCTGGTAGACCACAGTCGGACGCAGGTGCCTGGCAATTCGCCCGCGAATCTACAGTTAATACGGCGGCCATCTGCAGTACACAAAGACGACACTGCGCGCGCTATTGTTCTTCCATTAGCACGTTCCTCTGCCGGAATTGCTCACAAACAGCATTTATCATACAAATTACACATTATTATTGTTATTAATGGAAAGCAGGCCGGCTTCATATACTTCCACAATTATTTTATCTCTGAGGTTGTCCTATTCTTGCAGAGGATCAAATTACTATGTCGTTTTTTAAAAAGATCATAAAAATGATCATGGCATTATTATTGGAGTATTTCTACCTCTTCATTCTCCATTGCATTCATTCTTTAATTATATTCTTTCTTCAGTCCTTCAGTTCTCTATCATTGGGTTTCTATTCCTTTCTGTTTGTCCTTAAAATTCTCTCCCATTTCGTTTACAAATTTCGCTACTTTTCCTTTCCTTAATTAATTTTCTTTTTTTCAATGAATTAACTATTTTTTTTAAAAAAAAAAATTGTCCATGGCTTTGTTGTTAAAACTTCAATTTTATCTCTTCCTCTACACTTTCCCTTGCAATTATTCTTCATTTACTTTCGTTTTTAATTTGTTCCACTCCATTTTGTGTTCCATTTGTCTTATCGTCTTTTCTTCTTTTAGTTAATTTTTCTTCCTTCGTGTTTCCCTCTTTTTCCATTATTTTAAACATTTTTTTCACAATTTGTCTTCATTTGCGTAAGTTATTGTTTTTTTCTGCAGTAAATTTACGTGTCTTATTCTCCAAAAATGAGACTGTCCACCGCTACAGAAGTATTTAGTATTATTTATTCTACCTTTCCTCCGAACTTTCAGCTTTTCTTCCTTTCTTTTTCACTTTTTTCACTGTTTTTCATTAATTTCATTTAGTTTTTTTATTTCCTTCAATTATTCTTCTTTTAAAGACAATTTTTTTTTAAAAAAAATAATTGGTCTATTTTATTAGCAGAAACTGTTTTCTTCATTCTACCTCTGCATTCATTTTTTCGTAATATGTTTCCCTGTAATTTTTGTTCCTGTCGTTTTCTCGACCTTTTCTGTTTGTCCTTAGTTTTTCCCACTTCATTTCGTCTTTTTCTTCATTTATTTTACCATTGGTTATTGTGACCGAGAAGAATTTCAGACGTGGACCCCACGAAGTCTAATGACGAACTGGTTTTGCGATGACGTTTACGAGGTCAAAGATTAAACAATTCGGAGCGTGTTAGGAACGAGAGAGATTCTTTGCTGCCACAAAGTCAAAGAAAAATTTCAAGATAACATCTATAAAGATTTGGCTCAGTAACGATTAAATGAAAAAAAATCAAATAAGATACGCTTTTTTTATGACCGATTGCTTCTCATCGTATGTTTTTTATTTTTACACGAACTTGTTTTTTTTTATTCCGTAGTGGGGAAAAAAATCCATCACGTGAAAGTAAAGCGTTACGATCTTGTTGAAAAGTGTGGGAACTTATAAGGAGACGACGTAATTATAAATAGAACAACTGCATTTACGGCGACTATTTATACAAGGTCATTATACATCATAATGTCGGGTATTTTATTATATTCCCAACTTGTATATGTTGTGACCATTAGTGAAAAACAAAGTTTTCCAATTCTGAAGGCCTCGGAAAAAGTTTCTGTAGCAAAACAACAAAAATTTGCACCTCTTTTCGGTTTTTCGCGAATAGCAAAAGCATGAAGCATTCTATTGAAAATGGTGTTCAGTAATAAATTGTAAAGCTTTTGTATCGATTGGTGTATTCGAGTACGAAATTCGGTCGAATGAAGTGGTAGAAATTATATTATTTTTCCAGGAAGAAAGCCTAGTGTAATGTTTAAAATTTCCGCTGCCACCATTTAATGATATAATTCCGCTGCCACCATATAATAATCGAATTTATCCTGGTCTCGCTAACATGAGATATTTAAGAAGAAATAGAAACTTGGGTCCGGAGTGCGCGCTAAGTCGCACTCTATAATAGCTTAAAGACCTAGAGAAACAACATGAGGTTTTAGTCCATTAGAATAAGAAAGAAGTTTTATTAACCTTAGTCTACAGCCTAGAGCAAGAGATAATAATATGAAAACAGAAGACAGAGTGGCATATGTACCACGTTGAAGTAATACGCAGAAACTTCCTTACATCAGAGAAGTCTGGCCTTTTTATACAAGTGTTCATGAAAGATATTCAAGGATCTCCAGCTCTGTGTAGGAGAGGAGGTACCTTCTTCACAGAGCCTCATTGTCGACACGTACCCCTTACTCAGCAGGACACGTGGGGTCTTATTTATCTCTGTTGCTGAGTCGGAAATTCTTGAATGCTTACAAAGACATATTGTTTTCTGATGCTTACTCATAGTTCGCGAGTGACCACAAAGACACTCTGTTTCCAATGCTCACTCAGAAATTCCAGAGCCTACAAAGGTAGATCTTATATATATTACACTAGTAATCATCAAGTTATTTATAGTCTGCCAACTTGACGTAGAAATCCTTACTTGAGTGGTAACTCTCAAAGTTTTCACCAGAGATAACATTTACGCTGATGATGGCCTGGATGTTTTGTTTTATGATGTGTTGTTACTGTCAAAACTTTGTGGTCACGGTAGTCGACTGTGAAAAGAAACATAACGTCGAATTATTACTTTTTTTAACGAAAAAAAAACAAACAGTGAGCGATGAAATGAAGTACTAATAATAAAAATATTTTCGGTGGACGAAATCCCATGACGCGTAAACAGAAATGAACGAATGGGCACAACCACCCTCGTCGCCCGTCCCCCTCCTGTAATGGACTGTCATCATTTCCCGCGGTCGGCTGTACTCACACAGAAACAAACGCATTCTGCGTTCCGTCGGGGGAAAATGTCGGTGTGTGACGATATGCGCCGGGAGGGCTAGAGGGGAAATTTTTGGTTGTATGAACAGGGGGTGGGGGTGGTCGGAGATGGGGCCTAACGAAAAAAAAAAATATATATAATGGAATAGGCGATGGCGGTGAAATGCGCTTGGCGTGTTTTCACAGCTGCTTAAAAATGTCACTAGTGTGTTCAGAGGGAAAAAAATTGAAAAAGGAGAGACAGAAACTGGCTGCAGTTATTAACACGTGACTAATTCTAGAGGCGAGGAATTTCGCCAACATTTCCTGTCTCTCCCACCCCACAACCATTTCAGGCGCGACAATTACCTCGACGGTAACAATGGACCGCGAGAGCACTATTACTACTAAACTCTGTACACTAAGATCTGCTTCCTCCTCCACCCCACCTCCATCCCCGAAACTAACTTCAGGCAGGCTCAAGTTTCTTGGTTGTTGGTGCCACTTTGTGCTGTTCTCTTTTTATTTGCGTCTTGTAAGGGTCTCTATTATAATACCTTGTGGCATGGAGATTATTTTCATTTTGCCTTTGACATGAAGTTGTTGTCACGAACGGACGGAAAAGATGGTACTTGAAAAGTAAAAGAAGGGTGAGTAAAAGAAGTGGAGTAAAAAAATTGAGGAGATTGTTTGGATTGACTTGAAATGTTACACCATATACTCCGGAGTAACCAACAGAGGTGCATACAAACGGAGAAAATGATATATAGATTGATTGGAAGCTTCCCAATACAATTGTGGATACTTTAAATATGTGGAGAGAGAATGGATGACAGAGATTGTGTATGTGTTGTTTGTGTGTTAAAGACAGGAGGCAAAAAATGTTTACAGACACTTAAATCTTGAAGAAACTTTTAGTTGTGAAATAAAGACTGTAGATTCCTGTCCCAAAGAAATACAGGACAATGTTGGGAATTATGATTTGAGGCTGAAGCCTGGTGAAATATGTCACCACCAATAGGAGAATTTTATAGTGTCTTTGGTGTCAAGAAATTTAGAAATTCAACTCACCCATGCAGAAATTTAAAAGACACATGAGAATATCAGCATCTCTACTTAATACATTTTTTTATTTCCTGACATTCATGTTTTTAGTTTTTTCTCCTTTATATGCCTTCCTTGCTAATCTATTTTTCAAACTGTTCCTCCATTTCAAATTGCATATTATACATATTTCTTCTGTTTTGTACTCATCATTTTGTGTAGCATTCTGTTTTATGCATGTTGTATTTATTTCACTTTGATGCAGTTTTCTCTATAAACTCATAAGATTGTCAAGGATTTATTATTATTTTATATGATTCATTAAAAATTCTCTTTAATGTTTGTCATAAGTATCTCAACAACTGAAAAGTATTGATAGGAAAGTTTTACATAGTGATGCTTGATAAATACTCTCCCCCCCCAAATTACAAAATTTATCATAGTTTTTAATTAAATATGAAAAAATTAGAGTATTATGTACTTCATTGTTATATGTTTTGTATTATATACTGTATGCAATGGTTTTGCAACTGGTCCTTATTTACATGTTGTTTATTTCACCCCAAAGAAACTTAAATCAAACAATATCAAACAGACCAATGTACAACTGATTAATATTATATACTCAGAGAGAAAATAAAAAACAATTACTGATAAATTCTACGTCATAACAGAATTTGAAAGTAAAAGCACTCCATAAATTTTTTTTCATTTATTTGTGTAAACAGTAAATAACAAAATAACAAATGTCAACACAATATTACAATAATAATAATAATAATAATAATAGTCTACATGCTATATATAAAAATATATATGTTGTAGATAGGAGACCAAACAAATGACTGGAGATCAGTTTTTTCTCTCTTCCCTGACTTATCACACCCAAGAATGAAGTAATTACACATTTTTGAATGCATAGGTTCATAACAATGTTATATGTAAATCATTCTTGAGGGATTCATCAAGGGAGGGGGAAAAGGGGGATGTGTTGAACAAATTCAAAACACAATATTGCACAAATCCCAGAGGCCTTCTATCACATCAAATAATAATAATAATGTGTATACATAATTATATACTAATCAGCATTACATAAAAATCATTCAAAAAATTAACCCATAGTACTATATTACTCTTGGGAACTATAACATTTAATCTCAATTCATATTTTTAATGAAAAAATAATATTTGGGCTACATTTCAGTTATACAATAAAATTGTAAGACTGTGACAGGAAATATATAAAAATATGTATATAAATTTATATATATGCAAATAAAAAATATAAAAATTCACATACTTGATAAAAAAGTAGTTATAACAATTATTATTAATATGTTTATGTGTATGTGTATAAAAATTCCACTTAAAAAAGCTAACCTTATAATTGCACATTTTCAAATACTTTTTGAGAGTAATCATCTCTGGTCATAGAAGAGTGACCATTTACAGAATATACACTAATAAAGTTTCAAAGAAAGACAGTGATGTTGTTTTATAGATTTATATATTCTTTTCAAAAAACTTATTCTCTCCAAGTAATGTTTGTTTTATTCAATAAACATACCAGATTGTCAAGGAGTTTTTCATGTTTTATACTAATTAAAAATTCTATTTCATGTTTGTCATAAATGTCTCAAGAAACAACAGAATGTATTGATAGGAAAGTCATTCATAGTGTTGACCAGAAAATAATCTTTATTCATTCCTAAAATAGAGAAAATTGACCTACAAAATTTATCATAGTTTTTAATTAATAATCAGAAAAGTGAGTATTGTGTAAAACAATATTTTTTGTAAGGGGCAGTTTATTAGAAATAACTTTTAATAGTGATGTGAGGATATTTTTTCACAGTGACAGTGAATTTAAAGAAAAGTATTTGTAGAAACACATATTCATCTTTAAATACAAACAGAATTAAATTATATGTTGTCTGACAGTTTATAAATTAATATGATGATTTATCGCTACTTAAATCAGAAAAAATATTTAAAATTACATTTGATATTCAATAAATTTAATTTACAATGAAAAAGATAAATCCCACAACATTTAAACCCAACATTTGGGACCTCAACCATGTTGTGTTCATTTCCAAATATATATTAAAATGAAACCTGTTCAAAACTAGTCCCATATTTCATAATTAACAACACAATGATGGATTTAAATATAATTGAACATAATTTGGTCAATCTTATATAAGGCCCATGACGTTTTACACCACATTTATTTGCTTATGAACAATATTGTAACACCTGAATAAGGGCACAAATGACGGGATGAAACGTTGTGTGGTTCTTTACTTAAAAATTGTAAATGTATAAATATTGAATGTAAATTGTAATCAATCAACTGATTTAAATTTTTGAATGTATAACAAATATATGTATTGAAAAAAAATATTTGATTTTTGCCAATATGACGGTAATTTCTCATAAACATCGTACAGAATTTACGAAAACGATAGTATTGTGTTGACATGAACATATTTAATAAAAATCGAGAGTTATCGATACTAAAGATATAATATATTTTAAAGTTCTTAAATCCAAAGTATGTAGAACGAAAAGTGATCATAGATACCATAATTCTCAAGATATTAACGACGATAACCTTTTTCGATTTTTCGGTTGTCATGGTAACAAAACAATTTTTTATTATATAATATTAATAAAATTGACGACTTCTTTACTTTTTTAAACAAGAAATCAAAAAATAATTAAATAATCAAAAAATACTTAAAAATAATTGGATTGAAACGCTACATTCGATACTAAATGATATTTTTAAAGGGTTCCAGAAGAAATAGTAACAACTTTGGAAACGAAATTTCCTCAGGGCAGTTAAAAACAATATTGATAATCACAGCGGAGTTCCTTTAAATTTTTTACGTTGGCAGCTGATATCTGTAATTATCGCTCATTCCAGCGTGTTAAATTTTAGATGTGATCGAACCCAAACGACTGCTACTAAGGTAAATTCTTTATGAGTTTCGCTGTCACGAGATTATGTCGACGGTAGTAGTAATAATAATAATAATAAAACATGATCCGCCGAAGCGCGGTGAAGGGGGGGTTGGGAGCCGTGTCACGGAGATACGTGTGAGTGAATATCTATGATGATGGTTTCCAAGGGGATGGGAGATTGGGGGGGTTAAATGTCAAACACGTGTCACTCAATCGCCGGTGGAATTTGGGGTGACAGGGCGATGGACACCGACAACCGCACACCACCACCGACTCAACATTTACAGGGGCGAGGGGGTTGGAATGAGAGATAAAAGTATTATTTTATAAATAATGGAGGATTGCTGTCACTGCAAGGTTACTCAAATGAGAGGAAAAAATGCAGACTGGGGGTGACGAACAAAAAATTGCCAAGCGACACTGAAGTTGACAGAACATTTAAATACATTTTTTACACGTTGACCAACCCGAAAACAATATAAAAATTATATATTGTTTTTGGAGCGAAACTGTAAGAGAGAAAAATGGAAATAAACTTTAATAAAAATGCAGATTAATTAAAAAACTAGCTGCTACATGAAGGATAGATTTTGGAAGGGGGGTTATGGAGTGTCAATATCTCTGGTCAAGGATACTGATCAATTGAAGGATAATCTCTATTACAACTCTAGACAATTTTTTAATATAATTACAAGAATAATGGATAAGTGTGTATATGGCGTCGTTATCTCTGTCCAAAGATGTTGGTCTTTTCTAGACTTAAACTGAAAAAAATCTCTATTACATTTTTAAATATCTATGAATATATCTCAAATATGGGCTCTGAAGCTCCTTGGTTGCAAAATTAATAAAACTATTTAAGTATTGAACTTCTGAAATTATTTATGGAGACTGATAAAACACTTGTGTGTGGTTATATCACAAAAATATCCACATTTTAACTTTCTGTTCGTAGAAAAGAGTAAATTTACAAATAAAATTGAGCTTTATTAAAATAGGAACCCTGAATGGTCAGAGAGACATTTCCGGGGCCAGGAATGATAAAGCTGAATTTTCCAGGGATCAAAAAATCATTTCATTAGTATCTGTGTATGTCAGAGACGATACGTTACCATAATAGAGAATTCCAAAGGTGCGTTATTGGAATAGGGGGATGAAAAAAAAGGTATCTGTTATACGATCCCAGCATTTTTGTTTGTTGATAATAAAATAAATACTTCAGAAGCGAATTGGTCTCCCTAGGTGAATATCGATGGTTGGCTGGACCGGGTAATTACAATAATGACGGCTATTAATTACAACAGGAATAGGGGGTGGCGGCAACGGAGTTTTGCCAAAAAGAGAGAGAGACGCTATGGGGTGGTGAAGCTTGTCCGTGTTCAGAACAGCCGTTTCCGATTTATGCCGCCGCCATTGTGGCTCGTTCGTGCGCGCACACAAACACACAGAAACATAGATAACGTCCATCTTCGAAATAGAACAATCGCCAGCGCAACTACCCCCACGCTCAGCAACCCCTAATCTACAGTTGATCGGAATGGAGATTAAAAACCAGCACAAAAAAATTATAAATATATATAACTAACTATCTATTCAGATAGATAAGAGGAAACAACTAGATAGCGGATTATAAAAATAAATTGCGGTCGAATACGGCGACCAATCACGTGTTATCTGTAATAATGGCCCCTGGTTACCACAATTTTATTCCTAGCGATTGGCCGTCGAGTTGGGAATCGTAAATTAACGACAACCCAACCTGTATTTTTTCGCGGGGGCTGTGTTAAATAAATTTCTATTAGGTCTACACTCTTCGCAGATATGACGTCATTTCCGCCACCTCGCACAGTCGGTCAGAGTCGCAGTCTGTCGTCGCTTGGACGCTAGCAGTTCCCATTTTCCTCTACCAGATGGCAGCACTGACGTCTCCTGGAGTTCTTTAGTGTATAATTAGATATGATGGGGTAAACAATTTATCGCTGGGGAAAGAGGTAGGTTCACTCTTTAAATAGCTGCTGCTGGTGCGGTTAGCCGTCGAGGCATTTCCAGAATATATATATATATATATATATATATATATATATATATATATATATATACAAATGGAACACTTATAATTCCTGATAGGGAGACATTCGGGTATTGCAATGTATGAGTCAGCAAATATATGAGTCCTGGAGATGATCGAAGTTGAGGAAATAAAAAAAACATAGACAATTGAATACCCGAATAAAAGTTCTACCAATTTCATCAGACAATTTGGAGTCCACAAATTTTAAATGCCAAAAAACCTCATTCTACTGTCATCAGTAGAGTTGTAGATGACCACGAGAGTATGCATGAGTGAGATTTTCCCCTTAGCGGGTACAGCGCCTATCCCCCAACGTTGGGAGCCAACTAAATTTTTGAAAAAAAAATTCCTCAAAATTATAAGAAAACGATATAACGACACACCTTTTAGCGTGTTATATAGTTTTTAAAGGCTAAAATATTACAATGATGTATGTTTAATAAAATATCAGACAATTATATAGGGGGTTGAAAATGATCAACTAAGGGTCGAAAGATTAATCCTATTAAAATTAACACTGTTAACAATACTCTCATTAATCTTACAGTTTAAGAATTAATAAAAATTGTGAATTATTTAATAATTCCTTGACAATCTTCAAGTGTGTTTATTGTAATATATTAAACCGAATACCGTTATGTATATATTTTTTAAATTATTTTCTTCGCGGAAAACACCCTTCGGTTGAACACGTGGACTTAAAAAATGAAGTTTTCAGTCCGATATTAATTATACTAAGATGGCAGAAAGATGATAGCGAGATCAGGAATGGTTGGAAAATAATTTATAGACTGTTTTTTCACCAACTCGACTGAATAAAGAGGAATATTGTTTTGCTACCCGACTCCATTTAATGTCGTCATATTAAAACCGTCATGAACAACGTAAGCTAGCGCCACATAGCTCAACATAGCAACAATGTGCGTTGATCCTTTCAACGACCTATTTAAAGTGTAATAATTGCCGTCGGTGATCTTGTAGCCCGGTTTTACCATGGAGAAACCATACTCGAAGCCAGTAGAGTCCGTCTTGATATTGTGGTTGTCCCACAAGGTAAACATTAGGACCTCCTTCGTAAATAATATATATTAAAGATATGGCCGTTATGGTTAGTCCAAAATAATGGAAACAACTGTTACAGTGAGGAAATAACACCAAATTTTGGTGTTTCAAATTAAACGTTAAGCAGTTAAAGTCCTTCTGAACACGTGTCGACAATATGGCGGTCGCTACTACGTTAACTACAGTCTATTGTTTGACGGTCCCGTTTGGAAACATTTTTCTGAGGCCAAAGATTGCAGTTAGAAAAGGCGTTTAAGGATCGAAGTTTAGCTTAGAAACTGGTCAGCTAAATGGCGCTAGAGCGTCCAGAATAATTCACGATCGTTGTCAATCGTTTTCGCAACATTTTTGACAGAGAATACAAATGAAACCACTTAAGTTAACAATATTTTAGTTGAAAATTTAGAATCGACCGCTTAGGACGTGCCGAAAGTATGGCGGTCAGATTTGAGGCTCTTGCTCGAGTTTAATTCAAGGGTTAAGATCATTTTCAGCTGTAAAAAGAGAAAAACAATCGATAACCACGGAAGAACAGAAGTTACGTACTATGACTGATTTATAATTGGGAATTGCACGCTGTATGGCAACATGGCGGCCACGTTTAGTTTAAATAACGTCATATTGATGGTCGTTTTGAGGTTATTAAGAATTTTGTGGGTGAAGAATGTCGACGAAGGACATTTTAGAAGCGCAGATTTAGAGAATGTGGTCCGGCGGAGCACTTGGCAACCGCCATGTTGTTCTTACGAGTCGAGTAGCGTTGATATCTTTGGTGTTGCTCCGTTACCAGGAAGCTGGTCGTTCCCTTAGACGACGAGGTGGTGATGGTTGTGAGGGTGACCCGAGGCCGCAATGGGATGCTTAGCGACGCCATTGTAGGAGACTTGAGCGTGGTAGCCCGAAGGGTCGGCCCAGTACTGAACGTTCTGCAGACGACCGTCGGGAAGCAGCACGTGGTAGTGGCCCTTGGTGAGCTTACCGTCGCGGGCCTCCGTGTGACCGAAATAGCTGCCGGACTTCTGGTCTCGAACCTGGTACCCGAACTGGTATCGAGCCGCGTACTGGCCGTGGTGAAGATCACCCTGGAACAAAATAAATATATTACTCATTTAGACAATAGAATTTCGCCAAATATGGCAGATAGTATTACCCCCTTCGTTGTTACTTTTAATTAACAGTTGGGGAAGAAAAATTCATAATATGTAAGTAAAATTTGTTTGACAACGTATCATCAATGGTAACAGAACTTACTACATGTATGGAAAATTAATGAAATCCAATATGTTAAATCGGAAATTGAAGTTAAAAATTTACAAAACACTTAAAAGACCTGTAGTGATATACGGTTGTGAAACGTGGACCCTTAATAATAATGATAAGCACTTAGAATATTTGAACGCAAGATACTGAGAAGGATATACGGACCTGTATGTACGAATGGAGAATTAGAACAAACAGAGAACTAGAGCAGCTCATAAATAACGAGGACATTGTTAGGTTTATCAAGAGCAGAAGGTTGGCCTGGATGGGACACGTACTTAGGATGTATGAAAGCAGAACACCTAGACGGATTATGGTCTGGAAGCCAATTGGGAGGAGGAAAAAGGGGAGACCCCGGACAAGATGGGTAGATGACATCGAGAAGGATATACAAACCATAAAAGTAAGAGGATGGCGGAGACTGACACAGGAGAGGGCGGAGTGGAAGAAAATTGTTAATAAGGCCAAAACTCACATTGGGTTATAGTGCCAAGAAAAGAAGAAGAAGAAAATTACTTTGAATTTTTTTTTACTTATTCAAATTTTGTTACAATTAAATTCCAAATATAATGTTTATTTTCTTTGTGATACCGCATTCTTAGTTATTGACCCTTTATACATACATATATATATGTATATATATATATATATATATATATTATTGGAAACGCTCAACGTATTGTAGCGTTTCTACTTTCCCCCACACACGCTAGAGGAAGGGTTGGAGTGATGAAAAGGGGGTGTAGGAATTTTTTTAATTACTATGCGGAAGTATTAAAATGCAGGCAAGCACATCAAAGGCAGTGCCTGCCTGGCATGGATGATAATTGTCTGCTAGAATTTTAATATTCTCCCTTATCGCGCGCATCCCCCTTAAAAAAAATGCAGTTTCCACTCAACCAGTCCTTCCATCCTTTTTTTTTAAAACGTTACGCTGGTTTAGTTTTCCCCGTTCCCTCTTCGCCCAAGTATTTCGACTTTTAATAACGACCTGTAGATTTCTGAAAAGAAAAAACTTGTAGACAGATTTAGAATTAAACTAAATATGGCAAAAATTAGAGATCCCATATACAGGTTATGTTCATGGAGACTAGGATCGAGTGGGATAGATTTCCATCTTTGCATCAAAGTCTAGAAGGTAAAGCCTGACAACGTTCAGTTACGGTTGGAGTTACGCTGGAGTTCCACAAGGTAGCGTAATCGACCCAAGAACTGCATTTGTGTAAACGGTGGATGATATTCTTCTGTGGTAAAAGTATGGCTGCTTCCCACTGTTGCCAAATTGATCGATTTCCTTCTAGTGTGTCGTAGTTTGACAAATGTTACAGCTAAAGAGTAAATATATACTTTAAAAAGAACTGATACAGTTAGAGAAACAATCTTTTTAGACCCGTGAGGCTTTACGACGTCGTCTATGCCAATTTCGCTAAGAGGAAAAACAAATAAATCCGTCTGGTTTAGTGATATTAATTCCTTTTTTCGGAATCTTTTTTCTTGTAACTTTTCATTTTTCCTCTCTCAGTCCTGCATCTCACTACCTGCAAAGGTCTTTACTCCAAGCTCTTATTTTAATTTAATGGTTCTTCTTCTTTGTTATTATGACCGTTATTACAACCGTAAAACCCGATCGTTACCACAACCACCATAAAAATTACATTCTCAAAACTAGAACATTTTATGTTGAAAAGTGAGCGGACTATGAGAGAATAGTAATGAAACATACGTCGGCTATTTAATACTCTCGATTCTGCGTTTTATCAGTGTAGCAGCAAAACTAGGGACGTTTCTACGATAATATTAAAAATACATAAATAGTGTGATAGAAAAACATTTAGTTTCCAGAAAGCGTGGCATCGAGAAGCCAATTAATATCACGGTTCCAGGAGGAGCAATATCGGTTTGTGTTGTGAGCCTCCTGCGAGTCGCATTTATTTTTGTGCTGAACGTTGCATTTTGACAGAGATTGTGTCGGACCCTCTTTTTTTTATTACAATACGATTCTTTTAAAAAGGTAAGAAGTCAACACTGAGACCGATGATAAAGAAGAATTTTCGTTTTATTGATTCGCGTCGCATGTGAGACATGATAAAAGACACGAAGACGAGACAGTATGGTTGGCAGCATTGCAGACTGGCGCGGTTCTAAATCGGTGAGGAAGACAGACACAGTGGGAGGGGGAATCAATTTAGCTGAAACGTAATTCGACTTTAACCGAATTTACGGGGACCGCATAGCGTCAACGGCTGGCTGGCGAGGAAAATTTCCGCCCCCAAACACTTGTATCAATGAAATGGTCGACGACCACAAACGCGCTCGCAACAATTAATGCAACTATGGCTGCGTAAATTAAGCCCGCAAGACTGGGGGAAATGGTTTCGTCTACTCAACTCGTGCAGAAATGTGCTCCAGAGTGTGTTTTTATTGCTTTCTTTCTTGTGTTTCTTTTAAATCGCGTCTGAATCAATTAAAGTGGATTCTAATATAAATTTTCTATCAGTCTTTAATTCTTTTCAAGGTTTTATTATCATCTTTCTTTTATTGTTCAGTTACTTTCGTGTATTATTTTCGTTTCTGATTTTAAAATTAACAGTTTTGTACGACGTAATTTATTAATTAAGTTTGTAATAAAAAACAATGGTACAGAAATATTTTTAAACATTTTTAAGGTATATATTTTCTTTGTTAAATTATTTTTCCTACCTGTACTCGACTTCAGACTAATTACCAAGATTTATTTGTATTATTTTATACTATTACTAGCTTGGTGGCCGGCGTTGCCCGGATTGTCATAATGAAACTCAGCGACATCCATAACCACCGGATTTGACTCCAATCTCGGTTGTTTTTGTTTTATTTTCTTGTGACGCTCCTCCGTCTTCCCACTCCTAAGGGTGCTCCCCTCCTATGACCAAAAAAGAGCTGAACTTACACACAAAAATATAATGGAGAAACGTTTTCTATCTCATTGATCCCGGAAAAGTTTCTATCGTAGTAAATATCGGCCGCTTTGGAATGTTTTAATATTTCCACCAGCGTCCCTGCGGGTGGTAGACGAGCCTTTCCCCCACAGTGTTTGTTTTCGGTTCGAAAGGAACACGCTTATAAATTTTGGTCGAAATTGGTCCATGCGTTTAGATTTGTCTGCCGAACATACACACATACACATTTTATTTCCTAAGAAGATAAGATTTGTAACATTCTCTTACTGTCTTGCTGTACTTCTATTTTTATCTGCCTCCTAAACTGGTCGAAGTACGGAGAAGGGAATGCTGCATCCCCACAGCCAACTCTTCTCCCGCTATGGGAAGGGCGTGGGACAAGTACCCAATGCCCGACCTACCGGATGCAGGTTTTTCTAGGGTTTACCCTGCATTATTTTTAAGCGAATGCCGGGTAGGATCCTTAAACCATAGCCCGGGGGCCCTTGGCTACCTTCCTATACCCTTCCGCATCCCCCCTTCCAAATCCCTTCCTATGCTATTAAAGGTGAGTTGCCACCATGTGGATTACCCTCATGTAGCCTGTTAGCCTAAAAACAAAGATTGTTTGTCCATAGATATTGGACAAGCCTGCAAGAGAATTTTCTCGCAGTTGAACATTCCCAGAGAGCTGTGGCAGAGGCTACCTTTGGAGATGCCTTCACATCTCTCTGGTTTTTTGAACTAAGGTTCCCACATGCCGAGGCACCTCGGCCTGTTTTAAGAGGTGTATGTTACGGGGTCGAAGACCTTGGGCATACGATAAGAGTTGTCCACTATTACTATTGGAATAGTCGGCCAGCTGCCTCCCAAACCGGTCAAGGCACGCAGAGGGGAAAGCTGCGACCCCACAGCTAACCCCTCTCCCGCCATCAGAAGGGCGTGGGACAAGTACCCAATGCCCGACCTACCCGATTCAGGTTTTTCTAGCGGTTTCCCTGTATCACTTTTAGGCGAATTGCCGGGTAGGATCCTTAAACCATAGCCCGGGGGCCCTAGTTAACCCTTGGCTACTTTCCTCTACCCTTCCGCATCCCCCCTTCCAAATCCCTTCCTATGCTATTAAAGAGGAGTTGCCACCTGGTGTATTACCCTCATGTAGCCTGCTACCTAGAAAAAAAAGAAAGATTGTTTTATCTACTTTCTCATTCTGTTTGCGTGAGTCAATTAATGGATTACTTTTAACACGTGTTTTTGTTTTAATTCTTTTTGGCAGGGATGGGTACTAAAGATTTTCCTTCCCAAATCTTTTATATTTTTCGTTTGTTTTTTAATTTGTTTCTGTACTCGGTGTTTTTCTGTTGAATTGTAGTTCCTTTTTTATATTCATTACTTTGAGTCGCATCAACTTGACCTTTTATCATATTTTTTATCCTCATTACTAAAATTTTTCCTACCTTCTTGATTCACGTTTATTTTTTCTAAATATTATCATTGATTTATTAACGTTTATCCTTACACAACGAGTTTGACTTCGATGATTTTACTTTGTTAATTGTTTCTTCGTTAATTTTCTACATTCAGTCTTCCTGGTAACATCCCTCCCGGTTTATAATATTTTAAGTCTGTTTGGCTGTTTCTGCTTTGAATTATTATATCTTCTTTTTTCCTGTTTCTCTCATTCCTTCAATATTACATTCTTTCTTTCCCATTTCGTTCTTTATTTTCTCTTATATTTTCCTTGTTTTGCACTTTTTATCTGCTTCTTTCTTTTTAGTTTTACCCTTTACTCTCCTTTCATTTAATTCATTTATGCCTTTTATTAATCAGTGTATTCTTCATTGTTGTTCGCTTTTATTTCGCGTCTTGCTTTCGTCTCCTCGCATATATGATGATTTTCCCCATCATTAATGTAGCACGAGTGGGGATAAATTATTTTCTATATATTTTACTTCTTGTCGTCCAATTCTGTCTAATTGCTCAAGTTCAGACCAAAACAGCGAGGGCTGGGAGTTAGTGGGAAACGATCAGAATTTCAACGCTATAGAATTGGAGATTTGACAGACTGATACTCGAATACGCATGAATATTTGTCTGCGCCCTTTATACTTATTCAACCACATTCCAACCCCCCCCCCCTCACCTCCCTTTTCCCAACCGATGCCTGATGTCGATGCGAAATGAATTAAAAAAACATCTATCACTAGACTATTCAGTAGACTTTATATCTGTTAGTTATTAAAAAAGAGGTAGGTGGTGGGGTGATGATGTTGAAACGCAAAACGTGCAAACCCCCGCGACCTACCCCGAATCCCCGCCCCCTTAAAAAGTTGAGAAGAAAGGGGGATGGGAGAAATAATGAAATTAACATACAAATTGGAAACGGAATTACTTGGATTTCACGTACCGGAACAGAATGGTTCATTTATATAGGGGATAAAAAAAATGAGAGAAAGACAGAGACAGACTGAAATAAAAAAAAAGAATAAGAGCTGATTCGTTGTAATTTGAAATCGACGTTGGTTAAAAGGGCAGCAGAGATTCATTGTGAAGTTCCAGGTAAAGTATTTTAGTTTTATCCGGTTATGGAGTGGGGAGGGAAAAAAAGAAGAATTCGCTGCGTTGCGAGATTGGAATTACAAAAGGGGGCGTATATTTAATTTTCGTTACTTATCTGTAGAAAAATACATTAATTTAAATTATCTGTGATATTTAACTATTATAATAATTATTCTACGTCGACTTTGAAAACAATATATTTTTCCCAGCTGTACGTTTAGTTTTTCCAAGATTAGTCTTTTTTCGTTCCGGGGGTTCCCCTTATCGACAATGTTTCATACTCACGCAGCTTCGGAAAATATTTTAGGTACCTCTTTAGGATTTTCCCCCGATGGACAATGATTTAAACGCTGGGTGGTAGCACTAATGTGTTGAAGAGAATAGTAAGGGAGGAAAGAAAATATGAGTTTACACACCGAAGGACTCATTTTTGTTTACTTTATTTTATGACATCTGGTATGATTAGATTGTTTGTAATTTTCTAGAATTTTGTCCTATTTTGTATTTATTCTTTTTCATGTTATTATTATTATCAACTATTACATCTAATTAGATTTGATTTTCCTCGGCTATTTTTTCCACCGATTATTTTTTTCCATATCTCGCGGAATTTTGTTATATTTGTGAAGTGAAGTTTATACTACAAGTATTAATTCTTATCGTTCTGTATTATATAGAATTGCTCCTATTTAATTGATTTTCAAATATGTACTTTTGAAATTCTTCATATTTACTATCTATTGTAATTATTTATAACTTATTCTACTCATATTTGTAACCAATATCAAACTGACTTGTCCTGTTTCCTCGGCAGACGGAATAATGCAATTAATAATCTGGCTTCTCATAAATATTATGTTTTTAATTTGATAATTTTTTCTGAATAATAGGGTTAGAGTTATTTAAAACATTCGTTTTTTTAGGGCAACAGGCTACATGAGGATAATCCACGTTGGGCAACTCCCCTTTAATAGAATAGGAAGGGATTTGAAAGGGGGGATGCGGAAGGGAGAGGAAGGTAGCCAAGGGTTAACTAGGGCCCCCGGGCTATATTTTAAGGATCCTACCCGGCATTCGCCTAAAGAAATGCAGGGAAAACCCTAGAAAACATTGCATCAGGTAGATCGGGCATTGGGTACTTGTCCCACGCCCTTCCGATAGCGGGAGAGGAGTTTGCTGTGGGGACGCAGCATTCCATTCTCCGTGCCTCGACCAGCTTAGGAGGCAGCTGGCCGACTATTACAATGGGAAGAGGGGACAACTCTTATCGTATGTCCAAGGTTCAGTAACCCCGGAACATTCACCTCTCAGAACAGGCCGAGGTGCCTCGGCTTGTGGGAACCTTAGTTCAAAAACGGAGTGGAAAAGGCATCCCCAAAGGTAGCCCCTTCGTATCTCTCCTACAAGGCTCTGCCTGCAAGAGAACATCCCTCGCTGGTACTCCCTGTGAGAGAATAGCCCTCGCAGGCTCCTCCTTTAAAAATTCTATAATTCTTATAATCTTTTTCTTCTATTAAATAAAATTGACTGTGAGTGCGTATGTTCCACATACAAATCTCACGCGTGGGGCAAATTTCACAAAATTTAGTACACTTTTTCTTTGCGGCAGGGAAACAAACACTGTGGGGGTGAGACACACTTACTACCCCCAGGAGCGTGGGTGGACGGGGGTTCTATTTTCAAACATGCTAAAACGGTCTATATTTGAGTGAGATAAATATTTTTAGGGGTCAAACAGATAGATACTGTTTCTACCGGTGTTATCTGTGTATAATTTCAAACCCTTACAACATGAAAAGGAGTACACTTAGGGGTGGGGGTGGAGGGGCGTTACAAGACATTAACGCGAATACAAGCGAGATTTGAATAAAATCAAGGATTATGGATGTCTCTGAGTTTAATTATGACATTAAACTTGCCATTTAACCACCAGGGGCAGGGATGGACGACGGAAATTTTGAAACAAACATACATATAAGGCAGATGTTTGCGTTGAATAAATATTTTTCAGGGTTAATTAGATTGGTAGTATTTCTACCGATGTTGTATATGTATCATTACAACCTCTTTCCGCATGGGAGGGGAGCACGCTTAGGGGAGGGATGGATGGGCGTTTAATAAACGTAAACGCAAAACAACCGAGATTCGAGTCAAATCGCCGTTGTGTATGCCGCTGGGATTATTTATGACAGCATGGGCAACGAGCGGGTGTGAGATTCATAAAATTTCTCTACATATTCTGTGTGTATTAAATATGGAGCACCATAAAGGGTGGAATTGGAGTAGCATTTCATAAAAATAAAGCAAAAACAATCGATATTGGAGTCGAATCCGGGGTTATGAATTTAATTATCACACTCAACGTGCCGTTAAACTCCCCCAAGTAGGAGTGGCAGGGGTTAGAATTTTTCAAACATGTAAATCGGCCAGTATTTGCGTCGCATAAATATTTTTCTGGGTCCATTAATATTTCTCTAGAGGTTTTCTGTGTATAATTTCAACCCTTATTGTCATTGGAGGGAAGCACACTTAGGGATATGTTTGGTGGGGCGATACATGAAAATAACGCGAATACTACTGGAGTCGAATCCGGTGATTTGGATGTCGCTGAATTTATTAAGACAACCTGGGCAACGCGCGGGGTTTGGCGGGGGTGACACGGGCTAGAAGGGGGTAGATATTTTCAAACATGTTAACCGGCCGGTTTTTTTGCGTCGAATAAATATTTTTGTTTAACCCACAGTAGCGATGGCTGAAACTTTTTCGGGGTCCATGATTTTAACCCCTTTCAGCATGTGAGGTGAGCACATTTAGGGATTGAGGTCGAGGTACGTTACAATAAAATAACGCAAAAGCAACCGAGGTTGGAGTAAAATCCGGGGTTATGGATGGTTGACAACCCGGGCAACGCCGGACACCCAGTTAGTATGAAAATTTTCTGAGAGGATTAATAAGAACGTCACGGGGGTGAGATAATATCAGAAATGAAGCAAATGAGAGGAAAAACTGTTTTCCTGAAACTACAAGACTTTCGTTGTATTGTTTCCATAACGATGGAAAATTTGAATTCGTTAGTCACTTTTATTACAAGATGGAGTATTTTCATTCCTACTTATTTTGCTAAGCCTGATTAGTTTTCCCACACTTGCTTAGGTTTTCTAATCGTTTCAGAAGATTATTATTTTCTGAGACAAGAGCTGCTTAAATTTTTTCATTGTTTGTTTCTCGTCCTGTTCCTATAACTTCTCTCCGTTATCAGTTTAAAACAAGTACGCCTTCACTACACCTGCTATTTTTCTTTTTGTGTGGGGTTTTCAGAAGCAAGTTGTTACGTCACGCCTTTGTTCTGCGGCCTCACCACGACGACGACGTAGTAAGTCATCTTGTTCTTCTTATTCGGCCTAGCTGAAGACAAAGGCTTGAATAGACACACAGAGTGAGAGTATGTAGGAGTGTGTGTGTGTGTGTGTCCCACATGCTACCTGGCCCGCTTTCCATGTCTTCATTTATCGGAGCCACTCCTTCAATCTTCTTTCTATTCTGTTTGCCAGCGATTTCTTCGTCCCGCTTTTGAGTTAGCGTCAATCTTTTTCCGTTTATCGAATTAAATAACGTTTGGTACTCTAAATACGATAATTTTTTTTTTATAAAACTCTGGTGTCACCGTGTCAACCACGTTCCAGAATTCTTGTGACGTCATGCGCAGTGATATAAAATTTTTTTTTGGCTCCGAACTCATTCTTTTTAAACATTTATTAATATTACATATATATTGTTCATTAATATGTATATCACGATAAGTCTTAACATATGATGATTGTCTGTATTCGCCCAGTACAGTTTTCAAAGTGAAAAGAAATTCTCTAATAATCCAGTAAATATCACTATATTTCTTTATTTAACACTGTAATCAATTCTCTCCAAATTTTAAAAAATCATAAATATTATTCTCTGTATGAAAGCAATTAAAACTTTTAAACGAAGAACTAACTGTTTCGCTTAGTCTCGTCGTAAACGTCATCTCTGACGTCACTTCGCAACTAACGTGAGTAAATAATTAATGAAATGACGTCGGTCAATTTATCCGTAAAAAAATATTTTAAAGACAAAATTAACAATTGCAGACCGTTAATTGTTTTAATTCGGACGCGTTTTTTTAAACAAAAAAGACTCTTATCACTGAATCTGAAAATAATTTTAAAATTTAACTCTCCAAAATTATTTTAAAAAAGATTAATGAGCGATAAGTTGCATATTAGATCAAATGATTCTGTCATTAACGTAATAAATGATACAAATAACGAAAATATCTGAAAAATCTCAGGAAATGTCAGAAAAATTGATTACTTTAATAAAAAAACCAGTATATACGACGTTTCGTCCACAATTTTAGGACTTCTGCATTTTTGAAAGTATGAATATATATTGTAATGCCAATTAAAGAGGCCATTAACTGTTTTTAATATAATTAAATTGTTAGCGGTATGAATGCGTAAAGGCGACAATGAAGGCGGGTTGTTCCTTTGTTCAACAATGAAAACCGCGCACGGAGTATGAGTATGCGCTTGGAGATAGACCAGTCTGCTGCGAGAAACGGAACAGTTCAGTTCACGTGGGAAACTGAAAAACGTAAAAGTCTGATGATCTAAAAGTCTGGAATCGGATATTGAGAGGTGAAGGAGTCAAAAATCTGCGAACGAGAGAGGAAACTGTTAAAAGTCGTTGGAGAGATTTACATAATAATTTGCACACGGTGAAGCTAATGGTTGCTTCACGCTGATAGAACAAGTATCGCATAGAGGAGACCGGAATCTACTAGCAGACCAAAGGGTGCGGCTCATCCGAGGTTCCAGCTAGCAGAGGACGAGTATTTTAATCGCGTGTATTAAAATCTTCAATGAAGTGTAGAGTCTGTGTTAAAATGGCTTTTAGTGGTAGTTTTCAAGCTACAAGAGAGATCTAGTACCAGACAGACGTTCCATGAGTAACCAAAACTTTGATATAAATTTGTAAACGATAATTAGAAAGGTATAGTCAGATTTAGTTAAATTTAGTTTTCTTCTGTTTCACTTATTTTCATATTGTTTTAAGTTAATTTTTTATATTTTGAATTGTTAATTGTCCGTCTATACATTGATTTTGTTCTAATTATCAAACCCAGTAGTGACCCTGAGATATAGAGATCCGACGTATTTGATTGTTATGATATAAGAATTGTATTTTCAAAAATGCCACGAATTAATAAATTTCTTTTAAAGCTTAGTAAATGTTGTTAATTATTCCTATGATTTAAGACCACCTTTTTAATCATTATAGATTCTACGTCTTCAACGTGTGGCTAATTATTCACATTTTAATTAAAGTTTGTTGTTGATTCATTCATTTAATGAACCCTATTAATGTGTTTATTACATAAATGTCTTATCCAAAGTGGGGCAAATTAATCTTCATCCAGTTGTTTATTACAATATATATACATATATATATATATATATAAATTAAAATTAATGTACGATACTAACAATTTACCAATTAATAATCCTAAGAAGAATTTTTTTACTGTACTAATCCCCATTTTTTTAAAACATGTAATATAGACTTATTGACTTCGTTAATAATTACTGGATTCGGATTATTTCTTAAACACTTTGCAAAGAATTTCAAATTTACTATAATATTACCATTTTTAGCTAAACATAACCGTTATTTACAAAATTAAATTTTTAAATTGGATAGCTTCTGATATCGGTCAAACAATACGCGCTCTGTCTAAAAAAGCTATTTTTTTTGTTATTAATGTTCAAAACAACTTAAATTTTTTATTTAAATTTATAATTCCTGTTTGTAATGTTATATAATTTTTTATATTTCTATTGTTAATTGAGAACTCAACAATACTGTCAACAACTGTGTTAAGATAACAGTTATTAAGGCCGGAATGTTTCAGGTTAGAAAAATTTCTGTTGATCTACATTTTCAGGCAATAAATTTGTAATTAATAATCGGTAAATTGTTGTTACATTATCGTATTATTATGTGTATAATATTTTGTTTTCTTTAAAAAAAGACTAAAGATAATTTATTTAAATTGAAACAATTGAAGAGGAGCCCCAATTAGGGGATGAAAATTTAGTGTTTGTTATATTATCGTGTTGTAAATATGATAATAAATTGTTCAGACTGATAGGCAGACTTGAGGACGGATCTTCTGGTCTATGTGCCTTGGGGATTACCCGCTGAGCCTATCCCAGTGTGCCAAGGGTTTAGTTTTATTAAAAGCAAACTAATTTATGAAAGTTGTAGTTTACTTTGAGTTCTCGTGAAGCCCGGGTGAAAGGATGGGGTTGGAAGGGAGGGCTTTAAGTTTTCAAAGTCGACGTCAAAATGTTATCTCCACCCCCACCCCCACCCCCATTCCTCCCAGAAAATGCCTCCTTTATTCTTCATTTTATATATAAAAAATCCATATTCTCTCTGTCCCTTTTTATCCTAATCCTTCCAGCTGTTTTCCCACCCCCCATCCTGACGATATTAATTTTCGTGAGCGGCAATTAATCACTCACTCCGGTTGAAGCGGTTGGCTGGAAAAAATGAAGGGGTGAGTAGTCTGAATTATTCATAAGTCGGTTAGGATTAATTAGAAATTGCTAGTTTAACTCTTTTTCACCTTTCCAACATGCCTCAACCCTTCTGCCTTTTTCTCTTTATAAATATAAAAGAAAATGTATTTCATGTTAAATCCCAAAAAAAATGAATAAAAAATCTTCCCTTTTCAATTTACAGTGCTTGAGACTCTACCTCGTGGCTTCTTGTCACTGTGTTAGTCCCGACCCTCTCGAAGAAAGCTGAGATAACTGTGTCTATGAGCTGAACCGTGTCTACAAATGTCGTTCGGACTCTCATGTCTCCTACCATGAAGAGGGACTGTTTGAAATGTTAATCTCCTAATTATTCTTACTATATTATTCTTTTTGCCATTGGTCTGTTTCTCCTCTCGCCAATAATTTCATTTTCAACTTACGTTTATCCTTAAAAACCTCTCACAACTTCAACTAAACTAGGTAATGGGGAAAGAACCGGACAGTAACATCTACCGAAGTTCTTGAGCCTCTATCATGAGGTTTCTTAGCTCCGAAAACTTGTTATTTTCGGGGTCTCCATTCTGAAAAATCGGCAAGTGTTTGAGAGTCTATCACGTTGTTTCTTAACTCTGTAACTAATAATCTCCTCCGTATGGGTAATTATTGAGCCTCTATCAGGTGGTTTCTTAACGCCCAAAACTGTCAGTCTCTTTGCAAATTTCCGCAAAATATGACACGGTCTGCGAGGGCTATTCTCTCGCAGGCAGTACCTGCGAGGGATGTTCTCTCGCAGGCAGAACTTTGTAGGAGAGACAGGAAGGAGCTACCTTTGGGGATGTCTTTTCCTCTCTCCGTTTTTGAACTAAGGTTCCCACAAGCCGAGGCATCTCGGCCTGTTTTGAGAGGTGTATGTTCTGGGGTCGCAGACCTTAGGCATACGGTAAGAATTGTTCACAGTTCCCATTGGAACAGTCGGCCTGCTGCCTCCTAAACTGGTTGAGGTACGGACCCCACAGCAAACTCTTCTCCCGCTATCGGAAGGGCGTGGGACACGTACCCAATGTCCAACCTACTGATGCAAGTTTTTCTAGGGTTTTCCCTGCATTACTTTTAGGCGAATGCCGGGAAGCATCCTTAAACTATAGCCCGGGGGCCCTAGTTAACTCTTGTCTACCTTCCTCTACCCTTCCGCATCCCCCCTTTTAAATCCCTTCCTATGCTATTAAAGGGGAGTTGCCACCATGTGGATTACCCTCATGTAGCCTGTTGCCCTAAAAAAAAAATCCGCGAAATATAGTAAATTTTACAGTCTCCATCGCCTGGTTTCTGTAACAGTCTCTACCCGTTTCGAAAGTTCCATTTAAGTGCTTCAGCTTCTATCACGTGGTTTCTTAACACTGGAACTATTAATCTCGTCTCAATTCTGCAGATCCGGTAAGGGCTTGAGACTCTATCACGTTGTTTCTTGTAACTATCTTAATCTCGGCTCCATTTTGACAGAACCGCTAAGTGCTTGAGCCTGTATCACGTGGTTTCTTGAGACTGCAACTATTTATTATCATCCCCATTATGCAGACCAGGTATGTGTTTGAGCCTCTGTGTCGCGGTTTCTCATTATTCCAGACCGTTTCGATGATGAAATAAGTGCTTGAGACACTATCAATGTGGTCGTCCTCCATTTCGGCAGATGCAGTAAGTGCTTGAGCTTCTATCACGTGGTTTCTAAACACTGTTCTCAATCTCATCATTTTGTCCTCATGCTTATGATTTGAGCGCACCAAAAAAATCAGTTATTTTATTATAAACAAACATTAACCCGAGCTTACCCGACCTCCAACGCGCACCGTATTAGATATTTTCCACCTCCGCGGAATATTCCGTCCTGTTCAACAAAAACCGTAACCGTAACCGTGACGCGCTCTTAATAATCACCCTGGTTGGTTGTTTCACATGTCACGGGGCGTTGTTCTACTTCTTCTTTGCCTTATTGATTTCCCAGCGCTCTTAAAAGTGAACACGAAATCCGAGCTTTTGTCCCGCAGATCCATCTCGACCAGAGATATATTATATTATTAGCGAGGCGAGCGTCTTGCTGCCGCTGGGAAGAAGATTACGGGGAGACTGGGAAGAGCAAGACAGTTGTTAATTGACGCGAGCGAGCTTCTTGGGGGCTCCCAATTACGGTCCCCCTCCTCCTTTCTGCCCTCTCCCACTCACCCCCTCCTCTTCTGGGGGGTGGATTTTGAAACGACGAAACTCCGTCGTGGGAGGGAGAAATCCACTTGGAGAGACGCGCAGCCACTCTAAAGTCCTACACGTCGAGCGGAGCCTCCAGAAAACCAACCACCAACATGAAAAATACGGTGGTATGAAGAAATTCTCTCTAGGGACATCTTTATGTGTGTGTGTGTATGTGTGTGTGTGTCAGAACTGGTTATAATTTCTTTCTTTTTTAAAAAATAGCTGACTAAATTGGCTTTGAGAAACAATTTTGGAAGTTAAGGAAAATTTAAGACTTACGGTCAAGAAATTAGACAAATAAAATAAAGAAAGAAAATCTCAAGGAAAACAGAATCCAGTAATTAAATGGAAAAAGAAACATTTAAAAAATATGAAGTAAACAAGGATGTCAAGAAGACATGTTTTTGTATGTTTTTAAAATTAATTTTTTTAAGATGTATTTTTGTGAATACAATACGGAAAAAATAACAAAAAAAATATCAAACGTGACCAAAGTCAATTTGGGTCAGGATGTTGCACATATTCAACATAAATACCAATAATTCACATTAATTGTATATATTAAATGATTTTAGTGCAATTAGAATGCCTTGAGAATGACGTTTGAGTTTTCATACTTGAAAAAACTAAAAAATTACAGAAAATAAATATTTTGAAGTTGAGCGGAGCAGAAAAAATCCGTCCTGAGGGGTTGACTGACAGAAAGTTAGGACGGGCATGTTTTAACCTCGCTACGTTTCCTTAAGTGCACGTTGTTTCATATCTGCATCACAATTTAGTTCTTTTAGAAACCAACAGATGTCTCTGGGGTCATACTAAAAGTTATGTTGCATATATGCAAGAAGGAAGGCAAAACGAAATGTAGGTAGTTAGAAATATTTTTATTTTTATAAAAACAGAAGGTAGTCAGAGTTATAATTTTTTTTTATCTTTCGTTCCAATCCCTTTCTTTTTTGTGTGTGTTCGTTTGCCTGTGACTGTAATAAAAGTAATGATACGTCTTGAGTGAATATTCAGCAACACTTGTTTCCGCTGTAAAGTTTTTTCGTCGTCGTAATTTGATTATTTTTTCCCCCTCCCCCTGGAGGTCGTGAAATGACGGATCTCTGTGAATGTCAGAACGGGTTGGGGATGGAGGTTTATAGCCTTCATCTTCCTCTTCTGGTGCTTTACGAGAGTAATGAAGTCTGATGACCGACGACGAGGACACTCTTCTTCTTCCAGAGGGAAATGTAGTCAAACTCTGTCCTTCCTAACTTTGTATTTCTCTTCTCCGTTTGGCTTTTATCTTGATGGTCTTGTGCAATGTCTGAGGGAGAACGTCTGAAGCCTGGTTTTACACACGATTTCCTTAATGTTGGACCACCGACGTGTTACTTGATCGATGCTCAAGTCCGTGTGATGATGTTATATTTTTTATGCGTCTTTCCTTGTTTTAGTTTCATTCATTTTTATCTCTGTCTTGTCGTCTTTCAAATTCTCAACAATGTTTTTTGTCTCTGCCATTCTTCCTTTACCTTTTTAAATTCTTCCAATTGTTTCTATCCTTTCTTCCTTTGTAACGCATAAAATCTTTATAATTTCTTCTTTAATATTTTTCTTTTCGTACTTCCTCAATTATTTCTGTCTCCCCAATTTTATTATTTTCTTACTGTTTTTTTCATTATTTCCGTCTGTTTTTCTTTAATTCTCTTTTTTATTAGAATTCTTTTTACCGACTTTAATTTCCTTTCGTTTCTTTTACATTTTTAATTTGATTCCCATTATTTCTATCTTTTTTCCTTTGTAACCTTTAAAAGCTTGTATTATTTTTTCTCTAATTTTTACATTAGTTCTACCTGAATTATTTCTTTCTTTCAAGTAGTCTCTGTATCTTTCTTGCGGCAATTTTTATTTTCATTTCTCCTTTGCTTCCTTTTATTTAATTCATTCTCTCTTTTTTCTTGTCATTCTTTTTTTACCCTTTCGTTCCTTTCACTTCTTTTAATTTCTTCCAATAATTTCTATTCTTATTTTTTTTGTAACGTTAAAATCTTTTTTATTTCATCTCTAATATTTCCATTATGTACGTCCTTAATTATTTATTTCTCTCAGGTAATGTCTCTTACTTCCGTCAATTTTTAGTTAATTTCTTCTTCTTTTTTTCCTGTTATTTAATTCTTTCCGTCTTTTTTCCTTTCATTCCCCCTTTTTTCTGAATTTACCGACTTTAATCTCCTTTCTGTCCATTCCCTTTTTAATTTCCTCCTTTTATTTCTATCCTTTTTTCCTTAGTAATATTTTTCTATCTTCTCTAATTTTCCATTTTGAATTATCCATTATGTACTTCGTCAGTTCTTTCTCTCAAGTAATCTCTGTTTTACTTTCTTGCGGAAATTTATAATTTCCATTCTTTCCGTCTTTTTTTACAATCTTAATTTATCCTATCTTTCGTATTTTACTGACTTTAATTTAATTTCGGAGGTGTCTTTTATATTCTTCCTGTTTCACTTTTTTCTGTTTTCACTTCGACTCCATATGTTGTTCTTTTAAACCTCTGTCAATCTTCCAGTCTTCCTGTTCTTTCTTCCGTCAGCCTCCAAATCTGGCCCAGTTTGTTTATATATTTTTCTTCTTTCTTTCCATATGATTTAATTTCATTCCCGTCCGTCCTTCTTAACGTTCTTTTTCGTCTTATTTTTCTTCTGATTTGTTTAAAATTCATAATTCATATCGTTCTTTTCTTTATTTTTCCAATTCTCCTACCTATTATTCTCTTTTTTCCGTTCTCACTTTCCTATCTTTTCTCCCTGTGTATTTTTCTTTCCTTTCTTCTATCTTACTATCTATTCTTACCGCGTTTCTTCTCGTGGAAGGTGGGTGTTCACCTTTGGTATTTTGTCACACTTTGTGTGTTGTTGCGTGATAAATGACTAATGACCCGGGGTGTGGTAATGAAACGCTGAGATATAGATTTATGTATGAATATTTCTGTGTGTCTTTCGGTCGTAGTGTCTATCTTTCGTCATTCCCTTGACTACTCGCTATTTTTTCTTACTTTTATACTAGTTTTTCCCTTATTTTATTCGTTCTATCCTTTTGTGCGTATCCCTTGGCAGCTGCATAGCTTTAAACAAGGGCGGAGGAGAGTGAGGAAGGGGTGTACGTCCATGTGTGTCTCCTCACTCACTCACATAAAACCCCGTATCTTGGGAGATGAACGCGTCTCTGCTCCTGTGGTAGGTTACGTCCGAAGGAAAACTCTTAAGGACGATACGGAGTACAGAAGGGGATGGTAAAATCGAAGGGACGCTTCTCCAATCTTGTGTAGTAGATGAGGGAACCGATTTATAGAGGGGAAGGTTGGATGGAAATGCCAGGACCCTGGGAAATACTTGCTAGAGATGGAAAAGCAAGCGCACGCACACACACAGATAGAGCGTCTTGTCTCGTCTGGGTAATGGATTCATAAACTTTCAAAGACGTGACTCAAAATATTGTCATATATATATATTGTGGTAAAAACATAATAAATGGACACCGATATGACACGAGGGTTACAGGGTATAACAAAGCTTGTTGATGAACATGAGAGAACAAGTAATAAGAAACGTGAAGTAACAAAGATACTTTGTGGAAAAAAGTGCGTACATAAATATGGAGAAAACAAAATGAGGGTGGAAATGGGGCGGGAAAGTTTTTCGGATCGAAAAAAATACTGACACGAACGTCACCATGTTTATCAAAATAAAATTAAGCCGATGATTATATATAAACAGGGAAATACCAAAGAAAATCTAAGAACTAGACAGATAGAGCAAAAAGGACACTGTGGGGAATAATTACGCGAGTAAAATGGATTAAACACAAGTCTTAGAAAATTATCCATAAATGTGTTTCTGTCTTTCGTAGTTTACTTTTCAAATTTTCTTTAATCATTTCCCACCATTACTTCACTTTGTTGTATTGTCATTCTACGTTACCTCTGGTTTGTTTAAAATATTTTTTCGCCTCTAAGAACATTTTCTTATTGTCATACCATTTTCTTTCATTCCTTCTTCATTTCCTTTTATCTTCATTTGATAACTTTCTCTGATATTTCTGCCTCTATATTTCTTCTTCTTTTATATTGTTTGCATTACTTCCTTTCTTCTTTTATTGTCCTTCCATTTTTCACCTGATTTTTTAATATTATGTTCACATTAATTCTGTATTTCCTTCTCTTCTATTTGTAATTTAATTTTCTATCCTTCTTCTCTTATTTTCTTCTTTTTCTCTAACCTTTCAGCGTCGAAATTTTTATTCTTTTATTTTATTTTCGATATTTCTGTTCTTGTTTTAATTTGTTTCTCTCTCTGTATTTTTCTGTTTTTTTTTTAATTCCTTTTTTATATTTACTTAAGTTCTTTAAGAATTTATCTTCTTATTTTTCTTTATTCTTTTCTTTATTTCTTTACATCTTTCGTTCTGGTTTTGTTCTAATGTTTCTTCTTAGATATATTTTATTCTTTTCTTATAATTTTTTATTCACCCTACAATTTTTCATGATTTTTTGAAAAATATGTTTTCTTTTAATTTAAATAAGTTCTTTATACCGTTCTTTAAGACTTTTCTCCAAAGTTCAAGCGTCCATATTTTTATCCTTTTATTTTATTTTCATTTTTCCGTTCTTCTTGTAGTTTTTTTTATACTGGCTCTATTTTTTCCTATTTTTTAAAATTGTAACCTTATTTTTATTCATATTGCTTCTTTATTTGGGTATCATTCTTTCCCCCCTTTTTTCTTTTCTAATATCTTACTTTTCAGTTTTGCACTAACTTTTCTGCTTCAATATATTTATACTTATAATTCATTTCCATTATTTCCTTCTTGAATTCCTTCTTTTAGTCTCCCTCTATTTTTCTCTTGCTTATTTTTAATTTAAGCGGTGTCTTTCCCCGCCGGTTTTAATTCTCTACCTCTTTGCGTGTGTGTATATTTTTGTGAAAGAGGTCTCTTTTTTTTGTGTATTTGTAAATACGGTCAACTTTTCCAATATGGCGCTAGGGCTCCGACGCGATGTACACTCAGTCTCTGCCTCCCGTTAACCTCTCTGGATCCCTCCCCCCCCCACACACACCTCCCTCCCAGAGATATGATGGCCGTTCGCTTTTACTACTATCGCTGGCCCATTCCCTGCGTTGCTTATCTCCCATATTGGACGGACACACTCACACGCATTTTATCGAAAAAAAAAAGATGTGGGGTTAGGGAGAAGTGGGAATTGGATTGTGATGCGTCTAAAAGTGTGACAAAAATGTTAATAATAATAATTATATCTCCGTTTTCCCTATAAACACCCCGTCAATTAAGCTGCAGAAAGGTTATTTTTAGACTGCGGACTTTTCTTCTTCGTAAAACTGTTAATCAGAGACACGTTTATTATATTTCATAGTTCGTATTAGATTTCTCGAGTAGCGACCGCGTCCATTTCGATTCTTTTCTTCCCCTCTGTTTTTCTACATGAAAACATTTTTTTCCGAACAGAGGTCAGATAAAAAATATTGTTTAATATGTTGTCTACAAAGAAATTTGATAACAAAATTCCATCGCCTTTTTATCAAGAATTAAAACTGAAGTCGCGTCTACTTATCAAAAATACAAATACAAAAGGTCTAGACAATTTTATCCGGTATTTATGAATTTTTTTTCTGAATCATTCCATTATCATTTCTTTTAAATTTACTTTATCTCACTTATTTACAGACCCACTAAATATTTTTTCCATTATTCGTGATATTTTTTTGTAGATTTAAGAAGTGTTTGCTCCTTTTTTTAAAATCACTATTTATATATATTTTTATGTTTTACCCATTTCTGGACTCGTCCTATTACCTCAGAACGACTAAAATCCATTTAATAAATCTATACTATATTTATTGTGAGTACTGACGCCAGTGTCCTTATACTCGTAATTGTAACAACCCCCTATAATTTATTTTACGTAAGAAAAGTGATTATCCTAGACAGAAAATGATTCAATGTGCCCCCAATATGGGGTATAAACAATCAGGATTACTTTCTATTTATCTTCTTTACTTTAACATTGGTCCTCGGATGAGGTTAAATAGCTATTATCGGCTATTGATATACTTTGCGAACTCGGCTTGGAGGATATTCCAGTCGTAGTCAGAGATGCTGCTGCTGTTTGTGTTCACGGTAATTCTCTTTTGTACGCTGCTGTAGGAGCTTAATAAATAACAGTCTGCGGCCATTACCTTCTCGGAACCAGGGAAATTGTTTTTCCCCCCCCGCTTTTCCCACACACACACACCGATCCGCCATAGAAGTAGTAGGGGGAAGGGGGGTGAAACGAAGCGACCCGACGATTTGTGTGAATTATGAAAAAAAAGTTATATATCTTTCACCCCACGCTCATGAAGAAGGAGAAGAAACAGAAAAATAAGGAGGCGTGGAGGAGTAAAGGGTTGCAACGACACTTTGTTGAATATAAATTTAAACAAATAATAGGTGGACGTCATTGAAGAACAAATTGTGAGTGTCAGAGAAAAATAATTAGCTACTGATTACCACAGATAGTCAGACAGATGGAGCATTGATATGAAAATCATTAGACGTGTTTATAAAACATTAAATACTAATATCCTAGGAATGTATATTACTTTTTCTCAGTTTCATTGGAAATTGGAATGTTTTGTAGACGATTCAAGAAGATTTTCCCGAATGTAGAAAGAAAATAAATATTTACGCGATTGTTGGAAAAGGCCTAATTTTCTGTGGCGATTGTAGAATAATTTTTATTCTGGGAAGAAAAAGTAAACAAAAAATATGTAAATACGGAAAAATATATAGCTGTCGTAGATGCAGAGTGCCGAATTCTGCGGTATTGAAGATCAAATATTTGTAAATCTGGAAGAAATATTGTCGTAGAGATCGTTATATTGCGCAGTAGAATGTAGATTAATTTTTTACAAACGGAGCAAAATAACATAGATTGTCTTATAAAAAATAAATGATTTAATTCTGAACAAAGAAAGACAACTGTCGTAGATGCCGTTCGGAAAATTCTGCGACCTCCGAAAAGATCAAGTATTTTCAAATGTAGAAGAGGAAAAAAATGCAATCGTGAAGATCCTCATACTTTTGGCGAAGTGTAGATTTTTATAATCCCGAAGAGCGGGGTTTTCCGCGGTTAAGAATTATAAAAAGAAAACAATATTTCAAAATATATATTAAAACAATTGTAGGTGTCGATTGAAATATACCGCAACGTTCTGTTTGAAAATTTAGAATATACAAAATATTGACAAAGAGATTGTGTATGTTCCGCGGGAAGTACAGATTTTTATTTTTGCGAAGTGAGCGTATTATTCCGCGCTTGTAGAGTAAACATATTATTAAATATACAATAAAACAATTTTTGGTAGGAAACGGAAAATTCTGCGTCCTTCCAGAATTCATTTATTTGCAAATATAGAGAAAAATTTGTAGTCGTAGAGATCGTTTATACTCAACGGTGTAGATGGATTTCTTCAACGACGAAAGCGAATTATTCCGCGGTTGTAGAACAAAAATGGACCAATACGTAATAAATATAGATTACAAGCGGAAAATTCTGCGGCATTCTTAAAGATCAAATATTTGGAAATTTTGAAGGTAAAAAATATTGTAGAGATCGGTTATATTCCGCGGCGAAGAATAGATCATGTTTTTTTAAAAGGCGAGCGGAATATTCCGCGGTAGTAGAATAAAAAATATTTAGAAACAAATAACTGTCGTAGATGCCAAGCAGAAAATTCTGCGTCCTTCCAAATATCAAATATTTGTAAATCTATAAGAAAAATATATTTTCGTGTAGATCTTCGCGGCGAAGTGTCGATTAAATTTTATTTTACGAGTAGAACGGAATATTACGCGATTGGCGAGCGAAACCTAGAAACATAGATTGTCCGCAATCTGTGCAGAAGTGTAAGAAGGCAAGAGCAGCCTGATGTGGTCCAGCCCAACCGAGAGTGAAATGCCATCGTCGGTCTATATGTAGAGAGAGCGACTCTTACTCATCTACGCATATTAATAACTTTCTAAGGTTGGACATTGCGTTTATGGTGGACCTGAAGCGAGACGGTTGGAGGACGAAAGCTAGCTGGAGCGACTTCGTGTCCTGAGGCTCAAGGACACTGGTGCTAAGGACCTGTTTCATTTTCCCTTCCTTCTCCCATACACAGAGGGAAAAAGGAGGACACGACCCGCACGACGGAGAAAGTTTCCTTCCGACGAGTGTTGTTCATTGTCGTCGTACTTGGAAGCCGTGAAATCGCCGTCGCGATCTTCGTGAGGACTCCTCGTCCTCTTCTCAATCTGTACCTTCCTGTGTTATTTCAGTTAGGCTCCTCACCTTCTTATAGTCTTAATATTATTACATTATATACTATTAATAACACCATAAGAGATCGAATGACATTATCTACACAAAGAGGCAATCGGAAATCTTCACTTTCTTATTACTTCCCATCTTAATTTGTGAAGGTTATCAGTAAACAACGATTAACGAAGTCCATTTTATCATTTTAACCCCCACGCGTTGATGCAAAACGTAAGGATGTAATTAATCGACTTTGGTTGGTAATACTGACCAGTAAAACAACGATCATTTAGGCAAGACGCGACATCTTTTAAGTCCGTATCACGTAATTAATAATCGTTTCATTAAAAATAACGGGAGCGTGTTTTTCCATCTGAACTGTGTTTAATTAATTAACAAATAATTAAATAATAAAGTTAACAGCCCATTAGGTTGATTTTTTAAAATATATATTAAAATTGTAAACACTACGTTACGTCCCTGATTGGGACCATTTCAGGTTTACTGATGTCACAATTATCTAAAAACATAAATTGAGAAAGTCTGATGATGAATTTTAAAAAGACATTTATATGTGAATATTATTTATAGTGTTACAAATTTTGTAAGAAAGCTTGATAAAATTTATAAAGTGCGGATTACACACACTGTTATATTGGCACAGCTGTTAAGAGCATTATTGAAATTTAAGATAACAATAGAAATACAAATTTATATAAAGCAACAAATCATTAACATTATCTCAATCATTATGTAACACTTCCTTTCTTAATTTATTTATTTAGATAATTGCAACAACCATACAGCTGAAGATGTCTCAATCAGGAACGAAACGTCGTGTTTTTTAATAATAATTTTTTTGTTTCAAATAGGCTGTTTCTAATTTCATTATTTAATTTAAATATTAAGTCAGATAATTTTAATTGTTAATTTTCATACATTTTTTTGGTATGGATGGGAAAAAATCTAGTCCGGGCCGGAGAATCAATCTCGGGAGCGCAAGTTAACCCTTGGCTAAATTGCCCTCTCTTCAGCATCTGCCTTTCTGTTCTATTAAAGTGGATTAACCCTTAGTCAGCCTGAGACCTTGCACTGACCTCGTCCTCGTAGTTGCTCTTGTAGACGAGCGGCGCGTACTTCGGCTCCGGGATGACCTTGAGGGCCTCGTTGTGGTAACTTTGAGGCGCCACAGCGTAGTGTTGAGGCGCCAACACCTGCGTCTGGTGCGGGTGCGAGATCTCGTCGTCGGTGACGCCGCCGTCGCCAGCTCCTTCCTCGACGATGGGCTTGTGGTCCTCCAGACCCGCGGGTTTGTGGTTCAACAAGGATCCGTAAGGCTGCAGCGGCGTCGCGTGGTACACCGGCGACTTGGGTTGGTTCGCCAGCGACGCCGCGGCGTCCACCAGGGCGGGACTCAGTACCAGAGGGCCGAAACCCAGGCGACGCTCCGGCTGGCGGTCCAAGGACACGGACGAGATGACGTCGGCGGCCATAGCGTCGTCGTTACCGCCGGCCGTCGTGACGTCACCGTCGTCGGAACGCGGTCGTTTTCTGGAGGTGGACGCGGCGTCGCTGGCGGCCAGAGCCAATACCAGGGCTAAGAGGATCTTAAAAGAAAGACGGAAAGTTATTATATACAATAAACTTAATACACAGTACGTTCGAAAACTTACAACTGTTTCTAAACATTAATCTATAACGGCTGGGAACATTTTTTTTCATTTTAATTTAGAAGTTCACACCGTTGAGTCCTGGACCTTTACCTTCTGTAATTTGTTTTCATTCTTCAAATTATTCTCTTTGTTGATATTGTTTAAGGGTAATTTACCAGTAATTACTGGATAGACTATGAACACAATATGACCAATGCTCTCGACGTGGGAAGATAGGTTCTAAATAATTTTTAACTAGCTTTTACAAGTGCAATAATTAAGGAGATTTAATCTTGTTTTATTCAGATACTCAGTTTTACGGTTTGACAAAAGGTTCTTATGTGATTTTATTGTAAACGTATACTTTAAAAATTGTCTGAGGTCGAAAGCTTCCACAATGAATTTAATTTAATGAGAACTGCCTATTTTTTTGGTACATGTTTAATAAGAGTAATAATACTAATACAGACAAACTTAAAAAAATATAAATTTAAACTGTTATATCGTCCAAACAAAAAGGATTTTAAATACTAGGATAAAAGAACATAAATACAAATCAAACTGTCATCTTGTAAACAATCGTCCAATCACCAAACAATGTATAAAATTTAATCACGGTTTCGATTTTGACAACACGACCTCCATTTTAGACAGAGAACCACCACATTATTGTAAAAGACTAATTTCTTAAATGCTGTATATTAAAAATCATACAAATACTCTTAATATTAAACATGACACAGAAAGTCTAAACTAGTTATATGATGTTCTGTTTTAAGTTCTTTGGCTATTTTTTTATCTTTGATTTTAGTTCTTTTTTCAATTTCCAGTCTTAACTTATTCGCCGTTAGAAAAAGACGCGTCGAAACGGCCGACATTTTTAAATTCAAATTTACTTAGTTTAAGATCGTCTTTTCTAAGTTTGTCTGTATAAAGGAGTGTTTTTATCCTTGTTATTTTCAATATACGTTAAGTTTTTGTTCATTTTAAGAAGAGTAATAATGAGAAACGACATTTTTAGCAAATTAATGAAAACCCATATTTTTCCGAAATAATTTGATGATTTAAAAATTAAAAATAAGTTTCGTTCTGAATGTAGGACTTATAAAAATTGTACAAAGTATTTGAAGTATCATAAATTATTTTTCTTACAATGGCGCATTATTTTATTAAGTATCAGACTAACATTTGTAAAAAAATGGACAATTTTTTTTGTTAAAATTCACTATGGACGGACATTATTTACAATACTCCAAGCCCCTGATGAAGTCCTTGACACAGGACGAAACTTCGTGTTAATTTTTGTTATGGTGTTATTAAATTTATTTCTGACTAAAATGGCCGCTTTCATACATTAGTGATTCTATTGAATAAGTATATATATATTAATTAAAATATAAGTAATACATAATTAATTACAACTATTTAATTAAATGGCCGCTTTCATACATTAGTGATTCTATTGAATAAGTATATATATATATATATATTAATTTACATATAAATAATACATAATTAATTACAGCTATTTAATTGATAAGGCTTTTTGGTCAATTGCCAAAAAATATTTTTCTCCCCTATTCTCGCCTTAGGAATATTAAACAAACAACGACTATTGTTTTTGTCATTGGTACTTATTTTTCCGCACACAATAATTTTTTAAGTGCCGTAAATTCTCAGAATAAAGCGCGGGTAATAATATTTGCAATCCTCTTGGGACGCAAGAATATTTTTTTATTGTAACCGGCCGTGAAATATTTCGCTCCCTTCATATTGTTTTGTGGTTAATGATGTCTGTATATAGAGGCAGCGTGTCTCACCTTGGCGAGGAGGATCTGCATGTTGTTTCCCGTGGCGACGACGGCAGGGGACTGTCCCAGATCAGCCGAGGAGCGTGTTAAGTGGACCTCCTCAGTCTCCCTCCTCCTCACATCAGCGCCTCAACGGCGTGTCCCGCTTATTCTCCTCCTTCTTCTGTGATTTACGACGGCCATCTCCGGTGAGAAACGTAATAATATACGGTCAATTATCCGAGGTAAAAGTGCGCTGTCCTAAGTAACCAGCAAAGTGACCGAGTTTCCATCCCTCCTCCCCGGTCACCTCGTTAACAAGTGGACGACGATCCTATGATCTTCCTAATTACATTTTCATTTAATTTTTTCCGAATTCAAGCACTGGGGGGGGGGGGGTTGTATTAATTCAATTAACGCATTCCTTACGTCACATAAGCGTACCTCAGGGGGTCAGAAATGGGACCCTACACATTAACGTTTCTCAATTTGGGACTTTTCAGTCTTTTACGACGACTGTTATACATAGATTTATGATCTGTTACCGCTGTTATGAGGTGATATGCTTCTTCACAAATTTTACAGGAGAAAGTGCATTGTTTTGTATACAAATACGGTGTTTTGTTTAACAGAGTTTCGAATCAAGCGGAGAATTTGCAAAAGGAAACGACTTAATCGTGATCCGGGCCAAGGAAAAAATTAAAATAAAGATAAATAGTATGGGACAGTAATTTTGTTCAACTAGTCCTCTACGGCGCGATTAAAATTAGAAGACACTCATGGATAGGTACGGACGACGTTTACACTTGGAGAAAACAGACAAACAGTGCGCGATTGTTCGGCGACGCTGTATTGTCCCCAGTGGATTTCATGTACCATCTAAATTTTAATAGCGTCATAAGTAACATTTGGAAGTTAATATTTGTTCTTAGCAATGTCTGGAATCGACGGCGTTTTTACCTTAGTGGTACTTACTGACCAGTGGGGCTGGTCCCGGGGTTCAGTAGAATATTTCCATCTTTCTTCACGATTAAAATATCATCAACCTTCAAAATATGAGGGTATTGTATAGATTTTTAATATTAAGTATAATGATGGAGGCCCTCACTTTCTTGCCTATGTTTAAATGATGACTTTTAGCTACACTTTTTCTCGGAAACTGTTAAAGACATTTTCACAGCCTATTTTCAGCTTAATTTTTGTGGAAGAAGAGTAAATAATTTATTATAATTATAATTATAAATGTATTTATCAAGATATGTTTTTGATTGATTTTTTAGAAGTTTTTTAATCCATATGGGTTTACGAATCCAAAAGAGTTATAAATAAAAACTTATAAAAACGTTTTATGAAGTTATAGATGATTATGGCTAAATTATCGGCCGACAACTCTTTTCAGAATTAATAAGAAAAATATTTTTGGAGTTAATAATTTGTTTATGGAGATCTGTGTGGGTTATATGACAAAACGTACGTAATAAATATGCGGGAATGAAAGTGTCGCGGTTCATTACTGGAGAACGTTGACCTGAAGAATTTACGACGGACGACCCACAGGAGTGACTGTGATTGAGGTCGTCGTAGGGGGACGACATTGAGAAATCTCTAAGGTCACGAGGTCAGGCGCTGCCGTCGTCTTGTTCATCTCCTTCTCAATGAACGCTGAGAGAGAAAAGTGGTCAAAGGTAAATGGAGAAAAAATAGGTTAAGAAATGAAAATGAACTGACAAAGATGATACGGCGGCGTGAATGGACCACGGTGGAAAGAGAAGGCGCTGTATTGAACGGTCACAAAGGCGTAATAACAGACCTTCTTAGTCAACTGGATGACGTGCGATAATCCTTGGTCCAGAGTGTCGTCATCATTTAAGCGACGGTAATCTGCACGTCAAGGGATACGAACATGAGGAGAAGGATACTGGAATTTTTGTAAATCCGTTTATCTAATTACAATTGGTAGAGAGTTTAGGAAAATGGTTGAGAACTTGACAGGCTGGAAGCGAGTTTCAACGAAACAACGACTTTTATTCCAGGTCCTTATCTTTTTGTGACTTAAGTGCGGATGAGATCTGGGAAAACAGGCGTAATAATTTTCAGTCACCGCCCTCCAGGACCTCGAGGGTAGTGTGAAGCCGTTGTAGTGAACTTGATGACGTGTGATAATCCTTGCCCAGAGTGACGGTTATCTACACGTAAAGTAGGAGGCAAGACAAGGCTCTACTTATGCCATTTTATTTTTAGCCTCAAATTTTTCCTCAAAGATTTATTGGTATTAAATTCAAAGAAAGGAAAACATTTAAACTAATTATTTATAATTTATCTCATTAAAAATATTATAAACTAGCTAGGTGCCCGGCGTTGCTCGTATACTTATTTATATAAACTCAAAAAAGTATTTAATTGAATACTTAAATAGATTCCTTGAGTATTTCAGGATATAATCGTCACTCAGTCTTCATACATTACGAAATATTACATTGATGAAATTGTTAGCTAATACAGCGCGAAAATTAACTTACATTTTCCCCAAGGATGGTAAAGTAATTCGTATTCTTCATTATCATCATTCGATGGAATATTGCTGTATAAAATTATACTTTTTATTTAAAGAAAATATTTCTGCTTTATTTCATTCCTAATAAAGGAGATATTTCCTTTGTTCGTTGCGTAGTAACGTCTCTCTCTCGCGTGACGTCATTGTCTCTTGGCGCGCAGTAATTTAATATTTAATGATCACGGTTTTTAATTAGAATTATTTCCACATGTATGCTAGGCGTTTCTCACCCTCACAGTACCGTTTCTCGTGTTTTGAAGAATTTGTGTACCAATTTTTGTTGCATTCTGTCCACGCGATAAAATTTGTATAAAGAACAACGTAAATACATACATACATACATACATACATACAAATATACATAATTTTTTATTATATAGATAATAGAAAATGATTGAGAACTTGACAGGTTTGAAGCGTGGCCTTTAACGCCGTAACTTTTTTTGTGACATGAGCGCGGACCTGAATTCTGAAGACAGTCGTCGCTACCCCGGATCCATTCATTGCACCGTCAGCTTCTATTGGTAGTTCACCTCTGGATCAACCTCCCCCCCCGCCTTAGTTGACCCAAATACTTCGCCATCGACCGTCAGTTCCACTCTCTGAAGACGACTGATCATCGTGTTCACATTGTTGTCGACCTTATTCCAATAGTCGATCTTCCAGGTGCCCAGAAGATCTCATTCGTCCAGTAGGGGTGTCGGACAATCATGTGTTTTTTTACAAATATTACAAATATTAATTCAGCTGACTGACGTCCCTGAGGGGCCTGAAAGTCAAACTTTCTTCTCGTTCCCGGAAAATGGGCACATGACGTGTTGAATTGGGATCAGATTGGGACTTATGAGGGCTAAATCCAAAAAATAGGAGTATGAGCCCAATTGCGACGGGCAAAACCTGAAGGTCATAGTAACATGACGTCATGATTAAACAGTAGCCGACAACGGAATAAAATATGGCCTGACTTTGGAGAACATTGTAAAGTGTTCATTTAACAGCGATACGGGGCCCCCCGTGGTGATGAATGACTACAGGGTGGATCATGATGACGTTGACGACGAATCTCTCTTTATCCGCTCCCGTTTCTCTTTTTACTTTTTTTTCTACTGGGTCATCCACGAGGTAAAGCCGGACACGGGCCTAAATGGAAAGAAATTCCTCTGCACTCTCCCGGGGGCTCTTCTCTTCTCGGCTGGTAATTGACACTTTCTCCCACGCGTGGTCAGTCAGCCAGCGTCATCCTACTACCTCCTCGACTCTGCGGCGACGTTGCCGTGGCAACGCGCACCGTTAGTGACGTCACGATCTGATCTTCGTCGTCTCAACGTCAGACTCACACATGGACATCCAGAGGAAGATTCCAACCCCATCTGAAGTTAGCCTTCTTATGCGAGGACGAAAGACTTGGAGAACTCTATACCGAATCAATGGCGGCCTGGGAAGTAACGTGGTTGACCAAGCACACAACCTGCGATTTACACGTCGTAATTGACATGTATCAAAAAAGGTTTCTCCACGCAGTGAACTAAAAAAAAAATCCAGTACACTTCGATTGTTCGGCAAACTCTGTCTGTCCCGCCGGTCCTTTATACGTTGCTAGCGACAGCTTTTTTTATTTATTCCAAAGATCGAAGAATTATTTCAGTAACAAACCGTGACGTCATTTCTGGGATATTATTTAATTTAAACTGAAAAATGGAGGGTGATGATCGTGAACTGTCCTTAAAAATACGTCATTAACTTATTAAAAAACCATGCGAGTACAATTTTCATATTGATTTTAAAAAACCTTTTATACAGTCTGCGATTTATTTAATATATATATATATATATATATACATTGTAATACTAATTAAGGAGGCCATTAATGACTTTAATTATGATTATTATGATGAATTGTTTAGCGGCACAGATCTCAAAGACGACAATGGAAAACATAGAGTAGCTTTGTTGTGAACTGCGCGCATTGTACGGAAGGTCATTTCGTTGCAGTCTGGCGAATCTTATGGTCGAGAGAGGGAGCAGAATTGAAGAGTACGAACAGCGTGGTCCAAGCATAGGAATTCAACTGAGAGACTTATATGTTTTAAAAATCTAAGTAAAAATGTCTGGACGGAGAGACAAGTTATAAAAAACCTACAAAGCTGAAACAAAAAGTTTAGCGCCACGTTTAGATACATAGGCGTTCCGAAATAACATTTTCCGCAGAAAGGCATGGAAATAATACGTCCGACTGTTGACCGGAGGAATAATACAAGAACTACAACCGCGTGCTTTGATCAAGTGTAGAATCAGTGATTACTAGCCTTTTTAGTGAATTGTGTCCCCAAGCTCCAAAAATAAGTCTGGTACCAGCAGGACAGTTGTAGGTTCAAACCAAAATAATTAAATTATGTAAACGGTAATTAAGGGTATAGTTCGATTTCGGTTCTTTTCATTTTGTTAGATTTCGTATTCCGTTCGTTTCAATTTGGTTGAATTGTTAATTATTTAATTTATAATTTTGATTGTTATTATTTATCAAACCCAGTTAAAGACCCTGAGAAGAAGAGTTATTAAATTTGATTGTTTGTGACATATAAAAGATTGTATTTTACTTTGAACGCCACCAATTATAAAATAAAATATTTGTTTTGTAAATTATGAAATTATTGAATTCGGCGTGCCAACCTAGGGAAAATCATTTGTAAAACTAAGTGAACACTTGTTGAAATAATCTTTGGCAAATTAAAAGTTATTTAATCATAATCATTTTGTTAATTAATATAATTTAATTAACCTTTCTATTTTAATCATTATAATATATTAATTTAATGTGAATGGATACTTTATTTAATTTTCTTTAAAAAAATCCTTAAATCCTGACGTCATAACACAAATTACTGATACACACACGTTTGGCATTCGTTCTTAATATAGACGTGACGTATTCGGTAAAGTAAAAATAAATTATTATTCTTATTGCACAATCTTCGTGGGTCACGAAGCTTTCTTATTTAGAGACATTAATTTAATTTTAATTGCGTCACGATATGAAACTCGTGTTGCACGACTCATATATAAACCTCTACGAAATTAGAAACATGTGCGATCTGGCTGGGAGAGATACGGATAGAGGGATTATGTGGATTATATCCTTATTTTTACTTGAGTGTTTCTAGTTGACTGCATTAGTCTTCCTCACACTTACTGGTGTGGGGCGTAAATCATCCACTAAGAGAAAGTATCTATGAGTTATTGTGCCTCTTTCCTTGCTGCTATTCTCGTCATCCTCCACCTAGTTGCGTTGAATCTCGTTTATGAAACGGGTTTTAATCAATAAAAGAAAAGAAAAGGGGGTCGACATTAGAACCCTGAGGCGCTTCGTTCTCTAAACAAACACACACGGTGATTAATTATTACTAGAAAGTAAAAATAAAATAAAAGGGGAAATAAAAGACAATGTGAAAGATGACTTGTAAACTCATGGAACGGAACTGTTGCTCTTTCCTTCAGTTATTGCGACTTCTACATCTTTTTTATTTGTTTCAGAGCGAAAAAGTGTTTTGAACACCTGTCATTGTGTGAGTGAAAACGAATTTGTTGGAGAAAACCAGAATTTATAGTGTGACTGGATTTGCAATTAAAAATGAATTAGATATTTAACTGACTTTTAATTGTAATTAAATATATAAAGTAACCAATCAGTCAGAAAAATTAAGTATACTCTATATTAAAAACACAACGTTTCATCCTGTTTTAGGTCCTTTATCATGTGACAAATTAATAAAATTATATATCGTACTATATATAATATCATTATTAAATTCAGTGACTTCCATAACCTCGGATTCGACTTACTGGCAATTTTTTCTGTTTAATTACAAAAAAAATAGTTTATATTAATAACATGATCATTTAGTAAAATTTTAATTCAACTGTATCTTCATTTATCCTAGCATTTTTATACTTATGAATTAGACGGTCATATTTAAATTTTCTAGTTCACATATTTCTCATTTAATTTTATATATTAACCAATCATGGCCTTTATATGCTTTTACATAAATTAGTATTTCTTTAATGAGTTATATTTATCTCTGATTTTTTATTCAATTTTCTCATTCATGAGATAAAGTTTTTTAAAAAAAATTATATCCTGATCCACTGAATTGCCAACATTGAGACGAAAATCATCCTATGTTTATTAGTGCTTAGTTTTTAATTTTTTTTCTGGCCGTGACTCGGTTTTTTACAAGGATATGTTATATCCAATCTACCTGTGCCTTCTGAGAAATAAACGTGACACCTAGTTTTCTGATTCGTTGAAATATACCTTTTGGGAATATTCGAAATAATGAGAATTCCCGGCCCCATTGTTGTTCCTTGAATAACTCTTGACGTTCCGCACACTTTTATATGCGTTTCGACGTTTTCCAATATATCTTTGTTGTCCCAAAATTTCGTCTCTGCTGTCAATCAATCCACACACTTTAACTAACTATTGATTCCTGACTATTTCCCACAAATATATTGCGGTGTTTTCCCTAAATAATTATTTTCATTCCATGCCCTTAAATTCCTCAAATATGCACGTTGAATTTCAGATGCGCCTTCTTGCTCGACGGCTTCGGTCAGGAACTGGGTCAGTTGTTCCACCTCGAGGCGGTGCGAGCCATCAGCTGTTGGGGAGATTCTACCAAGGTAACTAACTAACTCTTTCTTATTCATTATTACCAAGTCCAGCCGGTTCGCTTCATTTCCCTCCCAATTAGGAGACGTTTAATACTATCGTAACAACTGTGTCTCTGTGTGTTTGAGCTTTCCTCGTGCCCTACAGCTATTATGATAGAAATAAAAATACAGATTGACGAGAAAGTTCATGGTTACCAAGAAAAATATAATTTCGCAGAAGTTGGAGACATTGTACCGTGATGTCTCTCTTTTTTATTTATCTGTGAAATAAAATATTTTGACTTGTATCATTTTCAAATGAATAGATTGATTCGATTACAATAAAAATATCTTTAATTCTGAATTTTATTATTTAGACAATATTAATTATCATTAATTCAAATTTTTCATTAATGCTTTATATTTATATTATATTAATTATATTTAATTAAACAGTTATAAATTCTACTTTATAGTTAATATAAATCTATTTTTCTCATTATATTTTACAATTTTTAATTTTCCTTCCATTTATTTTTCCTATTAACTTATTTTACTAACATGAATTATAATTTCAATTTTTCTTTGAAATTTTCTGAATTACTTGCAAAATTTTCTGTTTTTTTTTGCAAAAAAATCTAATACATTTTATAATTCTACTAGCTGGGTATAAAGTTGCCCGGGTGTTTATTTTATACATGCCGAAAAAGTTAATTAATTCTACATTAATCTATTAGTCAAGAAGTTATGTAACCTAATCAAAAGCAGAGGGAATGCTACTTTCATTATCAGTGTCTTTATAGTAGCATAAGTACTCCGGGTACCAAACATAAATACTGATACCGTCCACGCCAGAACCTGGAGGTTAAACGACAAGTTTAATATCATAATTAAATTCAGCGACTTCCATAACCTCGGATTCGACGCCAATCTCGGTTTTTTTCGCGATATTTTTGTGTAACACCACTCCGACCCCACCCCTAAATGTGCTCCCCTCCCATGCTGGAAGTTATTGAAATCAGCATCGGGAGCAACACTGTCAATCTCATTGACGTCGACAAAGGAAAAGGTGTACGAAATTACTCAACGGGTGTAGATGTATATGCGCAACATACATACATACTTAGAATAATTTTTCTCTTTTACATATACTTCATACATTTCGTGTTTGGTTGTGTTCTTAAATTTTATCCATATATTTATCAAAATTATCTAATTCACACATTTAATTTTGTACCCCCTTTTTTTAAGATATTATTTTCAAACTTTATGTACTAGATTTCTACTTTATTGGCTTGTTTTTCATAATTATTTACTTAATTTTTCTTAGTTACTCAAATGTGTGATTCCCATATTTTCTTGAATGTTTATTTCCTTCAATTTAAGTTTCTTATTTTTTTACTACTAATTTGTGTAAAAAACTGTTTATGTTTAATTGTAACTATTCCTTAAAATAGTACACTTCGAAATTACTGAATAACCAGTGTTTAAATTATTATTTGAGGTCTTAAAAGGCATTTATTTAAACTTTTATAAATGAAGTTTCCCATTTATATTTTTTCCATTATGTATCTTTCTACGCTTTATTGTAAATTAAATAAGTTTTTTCATTAAACTGTTAGATTTTTCCAGTGGGTTTTAATTAATTTTGTCTTTTATGTATTCATGTATTCATATATTCTCATATAAACTACTTAAATAAATATAATTATCACTTTCCTACTTTTTGGCCTTCACGTAGTTGTATTTGATTTTACTGGGTTAAATAACTATTTCTAATGCACCTAGAGAGAATGTCAAAAAATAATTTTTAAAATATCTACTATTCATCAATTTAATTACAATTTTCCTATCCATTGAAGATTTATTGGCATTTACTTAATATATCTTATTAACTTAATTCATTGTCTTATTTTGTTAATCAGATGGTTATGTATAATTTTTTTTCTATAAATCAGATAAGTTTTCAATTGTCTTTGGTAATTTACGTTTTTTAATTTTATGATTAGTGTATTTTCTTAATTAGTTACAATTACAAATAAATCTGTAATGTAGAGGAAGTTTACGGAGTCATTCTCGAGAGGTGTAATAAAGGAAAACCCGGAAGCGCTTGTGTCGTAATTTAATAATTAAGCATCAGTTTTCCTGTGTTATAATGAAGGCGGTGTTGATTGACAGGAGGTTTGTGAATTGCTTTACTTAAGTCTGGTGGACGATGACTTGGCTCGGAGAAAGTGGACGGACGAAAGAAGAAAGTCAGCCCGGTAAGGCACAACACCTGTCCGCGGCGATATCGACATGTGGTCGAGGCTCTCGGGAGAGAAAACCCATTAGCACCACACACACACACACACATATGGAGAAACTGGGTGTCGCGTAGGCCACGCCTCACTGACCACATTCATCGCCAGGCAGAGCAGAGTTAGAGAGAGAAAAATAATAATGAAAAGTTAGGAAATGAAGCGTGACTCGAAACTATTAAAAAAAGGTGCAAAATTAAAATCACACATAGAAAACCTACAGGGCGATTATAAAATGAATAAAGTGAGAAACTGACAGAGAGGCGAACCAGTTAACTGTTTTATTTCTGTACTAGATGAGTGCCCGGTGTTGCCCGGGTATTTTTTTAAATTAACCCGGAGAAGGACTTAATTCGACATTAACTTCTTGGTAAACATTTTATTTAACCATCATATATAGCGCCAGTTTACCTATTTGCATTCTCCACCCGACCTAACCCTTCGGCAGCTAACTTCGAATAAACCAGAATGATGACTGACGCAATTCAAGAATTCATGTACTATGTAACATAAAATAATTATTAGTACAAAATACTCGCTATCTTAATAAAGTATAAAACTACTCCCGATACTAATCGAGTAAATAAATACAACCTTTAACTAAAGAGAGACAAAATATAGCTGGAACTCTAAGAAAATAAAAAATTTCCTCCGTAACTTAAGAGGATCAAAACTACTTTGGGTGCCTTTTTGTCAACTGCAGCTCCACGAAGTGGAACATAAAATTTCATAAACCATCTAGGTTAATGAGAGAATTAAACTCAGCGACTCCTATAACTCCGGAATCGACACTAATATTGGTCTTTTTAATTATTAAAATTCTAGAATTATATTATCAAATAAAGCGACCCGACAACGTTTTATTCGATGAGAATAATAGTCGTTTAAGAATGTTTTTAAATTGTAGCCCTATACCCCCATACATAGAGGCGGTAAGTATGTGTTATAACACTCACTGCTTGTTCCTCGATCGTAAGTCACGTGTGTATAAAGTTTGGTAGAAATTGGTTTACGCATTTAAAATTGTAAACGTAATTTCGTTCCAGCCCCTTCCACTACTGACTGCTGATCAACACAATAACTAGTATGGTAAATGCCCGAAATAAATTTTCTCAGTTTAAACTGAAAATTAATTTACAATTTTTATATATTTTCCTCACTAATTGTTTTTCATATATATATATTTATACTTTCTTATACATATTACCCCTATGTTCTCTTTTACATATTATATTTCCTCATGTTTTTGGACACTTAATTTTTCCTTTGGCTCTATTTTACATATATGTATATTAAAGTACTTTTCTTAATGTGATAGAATTTCTTACATATTTATTTAGATTTTTCTAGTTTTGAATTTCAAGTATTTTTAGATTATGATGTGACAATCATCCTTGTTATTATATCTTTTTGTGGAAATTAAATTATTGAGTTCTGAATTTTCTCATGAAAATTTTATTTAATTATTAAAAAATGGTGTTACAATTTTATAAAAGATTGTAATTTATATAATTAAATTTTACTACTAAATGATGTGTTAAATGAATTTTCTTTTTATTGATAATACGGAGGCGTTTATGAGATATATTATACTCTGTTTTATTTCAGTAAGAGTGATGACGATTGGGCGAATGAATTTCACGTGTGTGTTGTGAATAGCCCGTAGGAAGGGTTCTAGGAGACGATCTTCATATTCATCTGTAGTTATTTAAACAATAAAAACAGAGAGGAGCAAAAACTGTATTTTTCCAGTCGCAGGCGTGGAACAACAGTAATAAGAAGTGAGAGCGCAAAGAAGTCAGGATACAGACAAAGAGAAACAGAGAAACGTTTACAACGCCAATAAAAGTGAATGAGAAGCGCTTCAAGAACATTAAAGTTTACAACGCAAGGGGCAAAGCAGGTGGACGAGCGACGAAATATAAATCTCAATTAATAGAGACACTCAATATAAACGAGAAGTGCAAAGAAGGACAGAAAACATCAGACAGTCACGCACTAAGTCAGAGATAACTCTTTGAAGGTTTTAGAAAATCAAAATGCATGAAGTATGAGAAATTCTGAACACATATTTGGAAATTGCAATTATGACGAAATAATAGGACAAATTTTGTCCTCTAGAAAAATTTAATACATATATAGTGAAATATATGTCAATTATATAACCTTTAAATTTATGAAGCATTTTTTGCTTTTAGGGGAAAACTTTCCTTTTCTTTCAGGTTATAAATTCAATTTTATAATTCCCATACTTTTTTCTTTCAGATATTATACTTGTAATAGTTATTGTAATTAATTTATGTAAAAAATAAAATAATTTAATTAATTTCAAAAAAATAATTTAAAAATAAAACAAACGAATATAAAATTTATTTGAATTAAAATATTAAGACACTTATTAAAAATTGAATTTCGTATAAAATGTTAAAATAATAAAATTAATATTTTCTTTTAAGAAGATCATTTTATTACCTGAACATTTTTTATATGTAATGCCATTTTAATGTTTGACTTAATTTTTTAATTGAAATCAATTAAAAATTTGATTTTTAGTTATTAAATAATTGAGGTAAAAATTAGGAATTTTTTTTATACGAATAAAATCATTTAAGTCTAATCCTTACCCAGTAATCACCAATAATAAATTTGCTTGTGTTTCATGAACATTTATATATATATATATATATTGTAATGCCAATTAATTAGGACATTAATTGTTTAAACATAAAAATTTAAATTGTTTGAGAAATATATTATTGCGGCAGGAGCTTCCATAGCGACAATGTAGCCCAGCTCTGTTGCTTTGACGGAAGGTCAAAATAGCGTATGCGCGCTAAAACTCGATATGAGGATAGTTCAGTTGGTGATCAGAATTTAACAGAGTTTGTTTGTGCCTGGACATTTCGGAGGACGGAACAAGTCGTTTATTGTATTACTATTAAACAAAGTTGTGAGTTGAGGACAAAATAAAACATTCACGAAAGCATTATATCGAAACTTGCTAAGTAAAAGCAGTTTTACGGCCATAGCCAGCCAGAAATAGTATTTGCAGTTTAAGTCCAAAGCAGTAACGACTAGCAAATCTACAAACCACAGAATTCACCTAAGGCAAGTAGAATTCACCTAAGACAAGCAGTCAACAGATAGCTGACAAAAAAAAGAAGGATCATCCGAGTTCCTGGCATCCTATCAATTTTGGCTAGAATCAGTGTAAAACCCTTTGAATCTTAGAATCAGTGTATAATCTCGCAATAGTGTATTATCGAAACCAAAAGGGATGCTGGAACCAACTGGACAGATGTGAGTAACAAAATACAAAATAATGATTTATGTAAACGTAATTAAAAGATAGAAGTCAGATTTCGTTCTCCTTTTAAATTGTTAATCAGAGTTAATCTCTTTACTTTTTAATTTCGTTCTATTTTAATTGTCAAGTTAATCTTATTTTCTTTTAGTCGACGTATTGTTTAGGTAAATGTGATTTGTTTGTTAATAAGATTTTTAAACATAATTGAAGTGTCAATTATCAAACCCAGTGAAACCCCTGAGAAATTAATGTTTTAAATTTGTAATTGTTTTAAATTATATTGCCACAAAATAAATAAATATTGTTTGTAAATTTTATTAATTCTTTCATTTAATAAAAAAACCCATCCATTTGATTATTACATAAATAGCTTCAACGAGAGGCAAATTCTTTAATTTCATTTAATTAAATCAATTAAACGATGTATTAATTGTGCATATTACAATATATATATATATATATATATAATAAATATATATATATATACATATAATAGATAATATATATATAAATATATATATATACATATACATATAATAGATAATATATATAATTATATATATATATATATATATATATATATATATATATATATATATCATTACTATACTTTCTTACACATATGTATATTAAAGTTTGTATTAGTTAAAGAGATTCTAAATCATTTATTAAATATTTTGCATACTTGTATATAACGTTTTCTCATCATTAAATGTTATTTATATCTCCCAACGTAAGTTATTAAGATTTTTTTCACTATTTCTAAATGATGTATCGCTTAATTATAATTATAAATTTCCTGCAGTAATATTATTATATTATATGTACGTTATTTCCGTATTTACTTTTACTATGTTACTTGAAGATGGGGTACACACGTGAGGACGAAAACTCAAAAGAACCTTAGCACCTGGAGAAAGGAACAAGGTTTCCCGTAACCTTATTTTGTCTGTATTTAGCTATTTTAATTATTATTTATTTTTCAAAACAGACATATTTTTCTTTTGAATTTGTGGTCCGTTGTTGGGTATTTATTGATTAATTTAAAAGTTATTTGAGGCTGCCTGCTTAAATGAACTCAAAGATTATCTCTGAGTGTTGTGTGTGTGTGTGTTAGATGTAGCAGGTACTGGGCTAATGAGTGCTGCTGTGTTTTCCCCTTCTACCCGCACTTCCTTTTTTTTTTTATGTTTCTGTTTAAATGATACTGTTATTGACGACGTTGATATTGGTTGCCATTATTATTTCCGTCGCTGGGGTGGAACAGTCGGAGGAGCTATGCAAACCTGGCAAGTGGAATCTAATTAGATTTGAGCGACAGTTAATTACCGGTGTCTGTGTGTCGCCGTGTGTTTCCCCTCTCCAACTCCCCAACCCTTGATTTCAAAGCTATTACGGGACATTCCTGTTCCTCCTCGTCCTCCATTCCCGTCTGTGTTAATCACTCGATCCCTAATTTGAGGTGGGGGGGGGGGATCCACCTCCATACGTGTATCCCTGTGTCATTGTTTCCTCATAAACTGAGAACAAGTTCTCTCTTTGTCTATTTTGCCCCGTGTGTGTGTGTGTAGGAATTAATAATAGTCCGCACACCGACTGTATTGATTCCTGATACAGCTTTTGTGATGCTACTGATGGGGTCGGGAAGGAAGGGGGAGGGGGATCGGTCTCGTGGAACATTCCTACTCGGTGGCCAAGTAGGTTAATTAATTACGTCACCGAAATATTACCCCTAGCAGACTCGAGTCATTGATTGTGAATGAGGACATCCTCACGTACGTTCAGGATCACCAAGTTCCCCGTATAACTCTCATTAAACACCCACCGAAACACTTAAGAAACAATTGAATAAAAGTGAATACAGTAACACGACGCTTGGATATTTATTTTTTCTGTTTGTAACCTCCCCTCGGGTACACAAAAGGACTAAATAAAAAATTGATTATAAATGCACGAACACATCCACTTTGAAATAATTTAATAACAACAGTATAATATTAATTAACACAACATTTTCGTCCTCAATCTAAGGACTAAATCAGGGTGTTTGTAGGGTGGACTAAATTATTTCCACACATTTCCCAGAGATTATTGTATAAATATTAGCCCAAATGTTGATGTTGTATAGAAAGTAATTTTGCGTTGAAGTCCTTCTATTGAGGACGAAAGTGTTTTGCTAATCATCATGTTAATAAATTATTTGGATGTGTTCAAACATTTATAATTTACTTGTTATTTCATCCCCGTGTGGCTTACCAGAGGCGGTTCAATGGAAAAGGAACGAAACGTCGTGTTACCATTTTATTTTTTTGAAAATTGTTTCTAACATGTTTTTCCGGTTCTATTTCATCCGTGATTCAATCGAGGCCAGATAAATATAACTAGTAAATTGCCATATATGTTGTATGACTGTATGTTCCTGATATTGTATGTTCAGAGTTATATATTGTAATGCCAATTAATTAGGACATTAATTGTTTCAACATAAAAAGCTAAATTGTTTGAGAAATCCTTTGTTGCGGCAGGAGCTTTTTAAACAACAATAGAAAAACGGCTCTGTTCCTTTGTCGGAAGGTCCGTCAAAATGGCGTATGGACGCTCAAATTTCGAGACGAGAGATACAGTTTGCAGGAAGGTTTGGTGAAGTACAGTTCGCAGTGGTCAGATACAGTTCACGAAAAGACCTCGTCGAGGTATAATAGTTTTTCGAAGGAGAATTCAACGGGGTGTTCAATTAGCAGGACAAAGTAAAACATTCATAAAAGTATAACGTCGAAACCTGCTAAGAAAAAGCAGTTTTTGTGTCCATAGCCGGCCAGAAATAGCACAAGTTTCGGTTTAAGTCCGGAACAATAAAGACTACCCAATCAACAAATCGCAGAATTCACCTAAGGCGAGCGGTCAACCGATAGATGACGAAAGGAGGATCATCCGAGTTCCTGACGACATATAAAATTTTGGCTTAAAAATTTGGTGTAGAATCTGTGAGTTTAGAAGCAGTGTAAAACCTACAATAGTGTTTTCGAAAATTAAAGGTATGCTGGAATGCTGGGCAGACGTGAGTAACAATTTACAAAACAATTAATTATGTAAACGTAATTGAAAGATAGCCGTGAGATTTCGTTCTCTTCTTTTTGATTAAAATTGTTAATCAGAGTCAATCTTTTTACTTTTAATTTCGTTCACAATTAAATTTCGTTATAGTTTAATTGACGAGTAAATTTTCTTTTTCTTTTAATTATAATTTGTTGTTGATAAGATTATAAATATTATTGATTAGTCCATTATCAAACCCAGTGAAGACCCTGAGAAATTCAATATTATAAATTTGTAATTGTTTCAGTTATTACCACAATAAATCTTTTGTTTGTAAATTTTATTAATCTTTCATTTAAAAAGCCAAAATGGCTTCCACAACGTGGGGCAAATTAAAGGTATCATTAGTGATCATTACAATATTTTTCATGTTAATCATTGGTGTAATTAAATAACGTATAAGACAAATCCTATTAACGTAACCACAGCAGTGGACCCTGGTAGTGAATTTATCTTGTGGATATCGATACATCGAAGCCGTTTACCTGCGATTGTTCTGGCTGGCTGATGACGTATGCTATTTTAATAGTTTCTTTTTCAGCCTCTGAAATCAGGAAAACGCAGTGAAGATCCCGCATTAAACGAGACGCGTCGACCGAGATCGATCTATAACGACACAGGAACTCTGGCAGTCGATTTTATTTTTTCTTAAGGCAGAGTCTTGCTCGCGGAAGAATCCTTACGACATTCTGCAGCAGCAGGAGACAATTTGCCAGGCAACCCCCCTTCCATTCCTCAACTCCCCCATTTTGTGACGCTTTTAGCTCGAGAGTGTAATATAGCCTCGTTTTCTGCGCGTCTCTTCTGTCTGTCTGAAATTTTCTCCGGCGCACTCACGCACGTTGCTCTGCCTTCCCTTAATATCGAGCAGCTGCTGGTCTCGGTAGCTCCCTCACGTCCTCATACTGACTCACCCCCCAGCTCTAGGACACACACACACACACACAATATGTTTACACACTCTCAAGGTTATTATTACAGTCGATCTCGAACTCTACGATCTATATTATCATAATTATGGAACGATGTAGAATATAAAAAAATACAGCGCCACTATTTCGAGAGAAATATTTAAAACTCGCTGGGTACCCGACGTTGCCCGGGTTGTCATATTCCAATAACCCCCGACTTGACTCAAATCTCGATTCCTATTGCGTTATTTTTATGTAACACACCTCGACCCATATCCATAATTGTCTTTCGACGAATATATCGGACATTTTAACTTGCTTGAAAATGTCCATCCCCGTCCAGTGTGGGTTAAACAAAAAGTTTAATATCCTAATTAAACTCAGCGACATCCATAACCCTGGATTTTACTCCAACCTTGGTTGGTTTTGCGTTATTTTTAAGTAACGCCTCTCCACCCCCACCCCTCAGTGTGCTCCCCTCCCACACAAACAACATCGGTATAAATACTATCAATATAAATAATCCTGAAAAAATATTTATTCAACGCAAATATCGGCCGTGTTTACATGTTTGAAATTTTTCAGCTCCGTCCAGTGTTAAATGACAAGTTGAATGTCATAATTAATTTAAGCGACATCCATAACTGTGGATTACAGTTGCATTCGCGTTATTTTCTTTAGGACGTTTCAGAATGTTTCAATATTTCTACCTCCGCTCCTGGGGGTGGTAGACGTGTCTCTCCCCGACAGTATTTTTATTTGGTTGTGTGCCAAAATTTCTTCTAACAGCCTCCCTAAGAGTTACAGATTCCCCTCCATTATTGCTTATATCTATTTTCCTCTCAGTTTCTTCTTCTCTCAGCCATTTGCCTTCCCTTCCATCCCCTTCCCTTTCTTATATTCGACGCCTACTTATTCCCCTTCATTCTTAATTAATTAATTAATTATGCCTCCCTATTGAATTTAGTCCAGTTCTTTCCCGTTTTCTTCTCTTCTTCATTGTTCCCCTTGGTTTTACTGCCATTCTTTCTTTCAATGTCCTATCGGCTCGTGTCGGATGAACGTTTTTGTTAAAAATCGACTCTTCATTCATTCATGATTGCATTCGTTCCATTAATTTGTCTACTTTTTATTTATTTTATACATGTTACTTTTCTTTTCGTTGTAAATTTATTTCTTCATATTCCCACTCTTCTTTTATCAGATTTCGTACTTGGTTTCTCATTGTGTCTCTGAAGATCATTGTTTCAAGCTGTTACTAACTGCCGTTTTCCTTTTAACATTGTGCCAAGGGCTACTTTTCTTAATTTAATATTCATCAATTCATTGGTTTATTATAAATACATGGTTTTACATCTCTGTAGATAAATTTAACGATAAAACAGCCAATAGAACATGTATTTAATTAATTAATTCATAAAATACAGATTCATAAAATAAACACGATAATAATTTATTATGAATGTTCGATTTATTAATTAATTAAATACATTTTCAATTGTCTGGCATTGACTGTTTTCAATTGAATTCATTGCTTTATTCAATTTTTTCTTTCTTGGTTCCTTGGTTTCTTACTTTTTTTTCTTTCCTCGTTTTAGTTACCTTTTCCTGTTTCTTTCCTTCATTCCTTTTAATAATTTAATCATTCTTCCCTATTATCGCCTTTCCTTCCCGTCTTGCTTTTATAGTTTTATCCACTGTTACTCGTTCATCAATTCATTTTTTCCTTTCTTTATGCCTTGTTCTTTTCGTTCATATATTCCTCTCAAATCTCTTCACCTTTTCCCCCTTTTCTGTGTCCTTCCTTTCATTTGATTAATTAAGTCATCCTTTTGTCATTAATTTCTGTCGTACTGAAGCTAAGAACGTTTCTTCTGTTTCCTTAATGTAGAACAGCGTTTCTTTGCTGTCCGCAACGTTGCAGTAATCTACTTTCACTCTATATTAAGGCTCCTCCCACAAGGTCTGTAATTAACTTTTACCCTATAACGGCTCTGTATACGGCAGGTATTATTATTATATTATCTCTATATTATCCCCACTTCTTTACTCAGTTCTTCCTATGGACGATTTATTCCTTCACCTCTGCCAGTTTTGCTCATTTAACCTAATCCGTCTGGTTTAACTCTCTTGTTTTCTTTTATATCTTTTTTGCCTGTTTTATCGCTATTGTTTTTTTTCTTTCCTCGTTTTAGTTACCTTTTCCTGTTTTATCGCTATTGTATGGTACCGTTTACATTGCTAATCTTCGATGTTTCTCCCTCATCATGGTTCTTCTTCAGCTTTACTCTTACAATGGAATAACGATCGACAATCATCATCATAATATTACCTCCCCTTTGTCAAACAATTAACTACTTTGGCACTTATTAATTTTTCTACCTTATGGCCAGTTTATTATTTTTTATGGACAATCAATTTTACAATTAGGTTGAGGTAAACGACATTTTGCAAAGTGTTTGACCGTCGTTTAGGAGACGATTTACGCATCATCGGTGGCGATATTTGACAAACCGAACGAAAGTGAACTCTTGAGAGAAAGTAAAAACAAAACCGGGAAAGCGTTCCTCGTATTTGCATATTTCCTCTCCTGTCTTCATTCTTTCCTCCTCATAACCTTGTTTCAGGTTCGTTATCCTCGTCAACGTGAAGTGAACTCGTTTGTCAACTTCAACTTCTCACTCTGTCTAAAATTGGCGTCTCAATTAAAGTCGACGAAATTCGAGAAAGCATTCAATTTTGCCGTCACGAGGGAAAAATGGACCTAATTTATGTATTAGGACCCCTCACTCATCAAGAAAATTTTCTTACTTGAGTTACTACTTTCTCATTTGCCAGTTTTCTGATTTTTTTTATATTAATTTATTTCAGTCGCACCAACAGCGCTGGTTGTTAACGACTCGGTATGAGAAATAATTTTTTCTAGTCGAGGGACTAATTTGACGAGAGTTTCTCGCACGCTCACAAACATCCTCCGGGATTCGAACTCGGGACTTCTGTGATCTGAGGCAGTTACGCTAAACCCTACACCACAGGAGGTAGGAATCTGATTTATGTATTTCATAAATACGACAATTTTCACCAGTTATAATCTGGTTCTTGTACTGTCCTTCAAAAATTCTGCTTCACTTTCCTCTTTTTAAAGTTTTTAAAATTGAAGCATATGTTAATTGATTTAAAAATCTTGACACTCGTTATCTAATATTTCTTCTTTAAGTATTTTCTTATTCGTTATAATCTATTTTATGAGTGTTATGTCAACTACTCCGCGCAGCCAGTTTCATAGTTCATTGCATTTATTATTCTAATTTATGCAACATAATTGCATATATTGTAATAAGTAATTTGATGAGAAAGCCTTTAATTTTCCCCACGTTGTGGTAGCCATTTATGTAATAATCAATTAGGGGTCGTTAATTAAATAAAAGATTTAAATTTCCAAACAATGTTTTTGTTGTGGCAATAATTTAAAACAATTACAAATTTAAAATATTAAATCTCAGGGTCTTCACTGGGTTTGATAATGGCCACATCAATTATATTTAAAATCTTATTAACAACAAATCACATTTACCTAAACAATACGTCGACTAAAAGAAAAGAAATTAACTCGACAATTAAAATAGAACGAAATTAGAAAGTAAAAGATTAACTCTGATTAACAATTTAAACTAGAACAAAATTTAAAATGAGAACGAAATCTGACTTCTATCTTATAATTACGTTTACATAATTAATTAATTTGTAACTTGTTACTCACATCTGTCCATTTGGTTCCAGAATACCTTTCGTTATCGAAAAACACTAATGAGATTTCACACTAATTCTAAGATTCACAGATTTTACACTGATTCTAATCAAAATTTATAGGATGTCAGGAACTCGGATGATCCTTCCTTTTATTGTCAGCTATCTGTTGACTGCTTGCCTTAGGTGAATTCCGTGGTCTGTATATTTGCCAGTCTTTACTGCTTTGGACTCAAACCGAAATTTTACTATTTCTGGCTGACTATGAACGTAAAACTGCTTTTACTTAGCAAGTTTCGATGTAATGCTTCCGTGAATGTTTTATCCCGCTACTAACTACCAGTTATACCTCCACGATGTCTTTCGCGAACTGAACTCTCGTCTTGCGTTTTAGCGCGCATACGCCATTTTCGGACCTTCCGACAAAGGAACAGAGCTGGGCTACATTGTCGCTATGTTCTGGAAACTTCGCCGCTGCAAAGGATTTCTCAAACAATTTAAATTTTTATGTTCAAACAATTAATGTCCTAATTAATTGGCATTACAATATATAAACGTTAAGGCTGTAATGGAACGTGGAAAATTATTTAAGAGTTTTGTCTGCAGTTATTTAATCATATTCTCCATTTCCGTTCCGTTGTTTCTTACCTTCATCCTTCGACTTCTTTCTTCGTTATTGACTTATTATTTTCTTGTTCCTTCTTCCTGCTCTTCTACGTTGCGTTTCTATATATGCTGAAAATTAAATTCATGTCGAAATATTTATATACCCGTACCATAGCTACTCCATTGATAAAATATGTCAAGTTAAAACCTAAAAATAATCAAATTAATAATTTTATATTTGTATTCGAACTATCTCATTTATGGCTTTTGCTTTTCCTGTACAGATGCAGAGAGAATGAGGGGGAGCTGAGAGATAATAAGAGATAGGAAGAAAACAGGAATTAAAAAAGGAAGAAAGAATGAAAGGAGGAAAAGATAACAATGTGAGGAAGGAAGTATGAAAGGAAGCAATGAGGAAGGAAGAAAAGATTAACAGAAGCAAAGTTGAAAGAAACAATTGAAATGATAGATGAAAGGAGTAAAAGATTAAAGGAAATAAGAACTGGGCAACTATGACCACACCCGCGTCACTAAACACAAACGCCCGAAGCACCTCCTCTTCCACCCAGAACCCCCATTATCGGCTCAATGCTAATTTACTGACCACGCTTGATTACGGATGTTACAGGACGTGTACGGAGATCCGGACTCCACTACGAGAAGAGGATCGACGTGCATGATACCCACAACCAACTACTAACTTATTCCTACCAACAATACCATGTGAATGTTGCTGTCGCACAAGAGCAGTATCCTAGCTCGTAGTGCCCTTCAACCAATCTAACTATCGCTGAGGTTTTTTTCCCGGTAAGGAGACCCTTCCAGGTTGAATTATCGGCATTTTTTTCCCTCAGCCCTACGCTCTTCATTCTGTCTCTCTCAAGCTATCTCCGTCAATGACCGTATTAAAGGGTATTATGCCCTCAGGTGCGGATCAAACACAAGTTCCCAATCCTTGTGTTCCAAGTTAGTTTACTAACAGCACGTGCAGAGGGGGTGTAGAAAGTGGTAGACCCCCATGCTTGGCCGTGCGTGCTTTCAAGGGGGCACGGCCTTTAAGGGCTGAAGAACTGAAGAAAATGAGAAAGAAGAAGAAATTTAGAAAGAATAAATGAAGAAAGGAAACGAGGAAGCCAGGCGGAAGATCCCTGTAATAATGACCCATGGCAAAAAATATAGAATAATATAAAGTTAAATATTTTTAAAAGGAAATAATTAAAAATACAGTTTTTACTAACTTCTCTTCCTATTGTTGAACTACGTTTCCTGACTTTTTTTTTTCCAATTTCGTCCTGGATTTTATGTATAATAATACTTTATTCTTACCAAAACCTCTTGACGTCGGGTTCAATAAAACCAACAACCGCCCACCCTTTCTTCCAGACGTTTCACGTGTGTGTGTGTCATTTGTCACGTGGCGCATTGTTGACGGCTACTGAACGACAATGGCAGAGCCAACAACGCAACAACCGCCAGTGAGTGAGTGACGGGCGCCATTGTTACGTGTCTCCCGGTACACGCGTGACTCGCGGCCATAGACGTCCGCCAATAAATAAATAAATAAGAGGGCTTATAATATTATTAGACTGTGAAGACGTCGGTCGCGGGAGACTGGCGCATTGTCAGGAACTTGGCGAAAGGGGGGGGGGGGTGCGGAAATTGGACGGAACCGATAAAGAAACACGCGCAAGACACAGGTGAATAGGACTTCCAGCACGTACGGTGGAATTTTTCTTTCCATCTATAATTATTTCTTCCGTCGGTCCTTCCTTGTATTATATTTCCTGTCTGCTTCCGAATTGCTTTTTTGTCAGTTCTTACTTAATTTTTTTTTATTTCAGTTTTACTTTCTCCGTCATTTAATAGTTATTTTGCCCTTAGTTTTACAATTTTTCTTTTCATTTATCCCTTTTTTTTCAATTCTTGCCTGCTTTCGTACTTAATCTGTTATTTAATTCCATCCCTTTTTAGACATCCTTTCCATTTTTGTTTACATCAGTCTTGATCCATCATTTTTTTCTATCTCTTCTAACTTGCAGTTTTTTGTACTTCCTTTCTTCCTACCTAGAGCTTGTTTATTCTTGTATTGACTTCTTCTTCTTTTGTTGGTTCCTAATTTCGTTCCTTTTATTATTTCCTTTTTCGTTCTTTTTTCCTGTCTTTTTTTCCTTGCCGATACGTTTTTTTTTCTTTTTAACTTCATTTTTCCAATATTCTGAATGAGGCTAAAAAATTGTGTAAAGGCACGTTTTTCTTCCCACAAAAAAGAACATTTGAAAGTAAAGATGGATTTTCCAGCGACAATACTTTATTAGGATGTCCGATGACCATAAAGTGCATTTTATACTGGATATAGAGGGGTTGAGAGATGGTTATTGAATTAAATCCCACCATGTGAGAAGCTCAGCCCTGAACAAATCCTCTTTCCAACATACACACACACGAACACCAGCCTTTGTAATGCCACCCAGACTCAGTAAGAGGAAAGATTAAAAATCTGATCATTGTACTTAGAAGGTTTCCCTCCACTTTTATAGGCGGCTTTGTGACTTTTGAATGTGAATCTCACTAACTGTTTCTCTTGACATGAAAGGAGGGATTCCGAGACGTTCAAAATATTCTGACATACACACTTGTACTGTATGTTCATCAGCGCCATGAACATCCAGACTTGCGTCATCATTCTTCATCAGCTTCATTTTCCTTGCTGGCAGCTTAACAACAGGATCAACATAATATTGTCTTCAATAGTCCACTTCAGAATTCCGTCATCAACAACATCAATTTTCATTGGTGTAGATGAGGAGTCGCCACACTCGTCAAACCTGGGAGCTACTTTCGCATACTGCTTGGCGAGCTACCTGCCCCCCCCCCCCTCCCACTCAACCGACTTAAAAAGATTCTTTTCAAAATTTACAAATTTTTATTTTACAATATATTTTTTAAAACTGTCCTCAATTAAATTCATTTTTAATCTTTTTATAAACTTTAGACTCTTGCGCTCAGCTTAATATTTTAAATTCTAGAATTTTCTACGCAATTGTCGAGGTGATTATCACTCATTATGCTTCTGTATTTGTTTCTTAACAATTTAATGTTGGAAAAGGTAGATTTTCTGAACAAAGTGCCACACGGAGCAACACTAAAAACTTATTTTTTTGGTAGGGGTGGCTGGATTTGGCTCTCTGGAATTGACTTTAAAGTCAAATCATTTTTAAGGTCTATTATTTGAAGTTCAAGTACTGACTAGTCTCTGATAAAATGTTCAGTCACGCAGACAGTTACATTCACAGGTAACAAAGGTGATGCAGAAAATTGTGCGGAATAGAATATTTTTGAAGTCCTGAAAGCGGAGATGAAATTGCTTTCTTAAATCGTATTGTAACGCGTGTATTTTGGTTTAGTTGTGCTTTTTCCTGGAAGTGTTGTTTGCTGTGGTTTGCAGAATTCAAAATCGTGCACTTGGAGATAAATATTTTCATCCAAGTAATTTTTCGTGTCCTGTCTCGATTGTTGGCATCAACATGACAGAATAGTTGGCCATTGTTGACTACGGAACTGCAGCTGCGTGGTATAACTCTTGTAACAATGGAAGAATCAGTGAAACTGACATTTAGAGGAAGTTTTCTAATAATGAAAAAAGTAAAAGAATGGGAGGCTATAATGGAGGGAACGGAGATAAGCTTTGAAACTGGACAGTTGTTCTGCGTTCACCGCAGCTGGTGGATGTGATTATTAGAGGCTCCGTATTGCGTTACGTGTATACGTTTTAAGTGTCACCGGTCTACAAATCTCATGAGTTCTTCTGTAAACTTTTCCAAGTTGTTGTCTCTGATATAGTCCAAGGCAGAATCGTCGTGAGAAAGGGGAACAAATAGTTAGTGAAGAGTTCATCGAAGCCACACAATTTAGTACGACGGCTTGCCAGCAATCAATCCCGGAGGCCGACGCCTTAGCCAGTGGTCAACCCCCGAGTCGACGCCTTGCATTGGTCCTGACTAAAGTCATCACTGCACTTAACCCGTTCTGCCGGCTGTGAGATACGGAGACGTCGGTACGAGAGCCACAGCAAGCAACACAACACTGAATAGCAGTACGTATTTGGTACGGGCAGCAGATCTCTTCTATGTATAAACCACAGGTGCCTATGATAAGAGTTTTTCATACTTAACTGTAATAAACTTTTATAAAAATTTCTTTAATGGTCAATAATTTTTGATTTAACGTAAAAACCCAGCCCACAAAAATAATTCTTTACAGTATGTTATCTGTTCGAAAATGGCCGTGAAAAGCTGTATTTGTCAAGATATTTCTCCAAGACAGGAAAATGATGATGTCTCCATTTTTTAATGTTTTCCTGTCAAAGCTCCAATTTACCTGACAATGATTGTATATCTGATATATTATCCAATTACTCATTTTCCTTCCCATGCAATTCAGTTTTTGAGGTATGTCCACTAAAAATGAAAAATCCTAGAATGAATCATGATCTTAAAGCATATTCTTATGTTAATTAATACAGGAATCAATTAGTGAAAGATTCTATAACTCCACGACTGCTGCGTGAACACATTAATCATTGTTTAAGCTTGCGATCTAGCAGAATGCTCATTGTGTAGGACGTTTCGTGATTTTGAGCAAAATATATTAACAAATGAGCATTAATTATTTCTGGGCGATATCTATAATAATCCAAAGTAGTAAACAATACCGTGTCTCTCTTTGTCGCCAAACACCTTGATACAGCCAAAAAAGAAAATTAATAAATATGATAATTGAACAGAACGGGGAATCATTCTAATACCCTCGCGATCTGACGGTAGCTCGCGAGCTACCGTTCGGCGAGCCCTGGTGTTGATCCTTATTTAAGAATTGCGTCATCATTATACTAATTATCGTCAAGGAGCTTATTAAGCAATAATTTCACCTTTCCCCCCTCATATGCCTATTTTTTTAGTCTCAACTGGAACTTGAGACATAGTTCTTAATTAATATTCTAGATGTAGATTAATTTTTCACTACAATTCTTTTTTTAGTTCCAAGTTCTATATTTCAATTGATTTTTTATCCTTCCACAGAATTGTAACACCACAAATATTCCCACGTCAAGAACAAAAAGCTTCATTAACATTTTTCAAAATCTCTTTATCCAAATTCTGAGTCATTCCGACATTTCATAAATGTCATGATATGGCAGTAGTTCCTTAGATTGGTAAAAGCTTCACTGACCTTACTTTCTTGGATTAGACTGGAGTCTAAAATTAATATTCCCGGGAAGTGAAGTGGAAGGAGGTGGTTTAGGAATTTTAAAACCGCAAACATAACAAAATATTTATTATAAAAAACAATATAAAAAATCATGTAAAAAAATGTGAGGTTATGTATAATATGGAGTATGGATAAGAGGAACTGTAATGTCTTTTGTGATGGGTGTTTGATAAGTGACCCTACGGGACTAGAGAGTTAAGGGTCAGAGTAGTGGACGGAGGCTCTGAAGCCTTTGCTGTCTGCCCAGTAACGCACCCGCTGCCTGCGTCCGTCGGGCAAGGTAAGCCAATACTGACCGGACGTGCGGCCCTCGGACTTGCTCTCCTCGTGACCAAAGTCCGCGCCCTTGTCGGCGTCTCTAACCGCGTACGAGAACTGGTAGTTGGGGTCTCCCACCTGGAAAAATAAAACTGCGGTGTAAAATACAACAGTATATGTTCTCCCGCGGTTACAGATTTCCTTTCAGCTGGAATGTTTCCAGGTTTTCTCTATTATTTTCTTTAGCCCGAGTGATTTTTTGAGCTTTTACCACTCTTTTTAACCTTTCCCATGCTGGTTGGTATTTATATTACTAAAATGCTTTCCTTAATTCTAAATCGACAATTTTAGTTCCCAAATCTGTTAAACTGGCTAGAATTACGATTCAAGAAAAACATAATCGAACTCTCATAGAGCAGAAGTGAATACGTCGTGTTCAAAGAAGTGAAATGAATTTTTATGATTACGCAGCAAGACTTCAACGACTAATGTCAACAAAGAAAAATATCAGAAAAGGTGTTGATATGTTGCTTTTTCTAAATTTTAATGGAAGTCTACAACTCTGTTAGTGAATTCAACTTTTGTTTACTATACGGTAACCTGTTTCCCCCTTTTCACTGTGATTTCCTTTAGCCCTCTTTAATCAGATCAATTTTCAGTCTGGCCTTACTCCTCCTGTCTGTTCCTGTCACCGATAAAAACCCCACTTTACCTCTGAGAAGTGTTCTTCAGACTCGGGTTGCGCCTCTTCTGGTGTTCTGTGTGCCCCGGAGACGATGACCTGCTTCACCTGTGGCTCCACCACCAGGTTCTGTTGCTCCTGCTGTTCCTCTTCCAGAATTTGCTGCTGTTGGTGGTGGTACTGAGGTTCCAGACTCTGGTACTGTGCATCTGCCACTTGCTGTGCCTGGTAATGCTGCTGTGGCTCGATACCCTGGTACTGCTGCTGCTGGTAGAGCTCTTGCGGCTGCTGACGACTCTGCTGGAGATAGAGCTGTTGATGCTGCTGAGGATTTTGGTATTGTAAGTCGTTGATGTCGTGCACGTTCGTCGAGAAGCCTCTGGGCTGCTGGACCACGGCTCGCTCTCCGTTGGCTGCCTCCACGGACTCGGGTCCCGACCCTTCCACCGAGTTTGACTCGTCCAGCAGCCTGATCAGCAGGGGTGACCTCTTGGAGCTCAGGGTCTGCAGATCCTTTCTTTTGGGAATTTCAATCTCCGTGTAGCGGATCCTCAGCCCCGGAAGATCCTTAATCGCTTCGTTTTTTCCCGTGCTGGTGGGAACCTGGTGCAGGTCCTTGGGGTCGATACCCGGCATGCCGTAGAGGCCCTTGAGCACTTGCATGGGCACGAGGTGTACCTTAACCTCTGCCTTGTCCACCTCCATCGACCTCTTCTCAGGGCCGTCCAGGGATCTCTTGTTGGTGTTGTCCTCGGCGGTGATCTGGTACCTCAACTTCCGGCTTCTGGCTTCACCTTCCTTCCGCTGCTTTGTTGTTGGCATCAGTTTTACTCCATCACTAGTTCCCTTGATGACTTCACTCACGTCGCTCCTGGTGCTGGTATTGATATCTTCCACTTTATGATCATTACAGTCGGTCAAACCACTCGTCGCCACGAGGACGAGCGACGCTATAAAGACCTGAAGAAAAAGATGGAGAAATTATTGATTTTAAAATCACACAACGTCTTAAGACAAATAACAAGAAATTCATGACCCCAACAATAGACAATAGCAGTAATAATTTTGACCTATATAATTTAAAAGTGAGTAGACTTTTCAATCAGCTGTTGTGATCTTTGTCAATAATAGACGGACTGAAGTGATATTACTCATTACAAATAATATGAATACAAGAAATAGTTTAACAAAGTTTATTTAATAAAATACCATAAAAATTATTTATATGAGAAGTGTCTTGTTTTACATTAAAAAAAATTGTTGGACTTAATATGGAGCACTTTTGAGATTAACGTTTTAAAATTTACCTTACCTAGAATAATAGCATTTAAAAATTAAAGGAGTAATGAAGATCCAAACAATGTTTTCTAATCGGATAATGTTTACATTGTGGAAATTTTAGAATTGTTTTGTTTGTTAATTACAGTTAACATCATTTGGTCTGGGCGATATAAAAAATGAGAAATTATTGCAAATAATTTTTATTATCAACATTATGGAAATCCATAGTATTAAGAAAATATTTATATATTTTTAACAAAATAGGACAAAGAATTAACAGACTTGAAAATTGCAGAGATATTTAGTTTTTTGAAACACATTAAATTTTGTAGATAAACAAGCATAATACTGTAAAACAGTAAAATTGCTAGTATTCGGTTTCGGACGAACAAACGTTTAGTATTATAAATGTAATTAATTCTAAATATTAATGAACGTGGCAATAAAATCAAAAGGGTAATAATTATCAGATAAAATTTTTAATAAATACTTGAGGACATCAGTGGGCTCTCATATATCAAGCTAAAGGGTTGTCAACAACATTAAATTAAATTGTATTTTTAATTGGATTATTAGATTAAAAAATCGCTTCATTTTAAATTATATTGTTCAAATTTAATTTCTGTTATTATCTCTTGTGCGGTGGTCGTTATTTTCGTGTGTTTATTATTGACTTTGTTCTAAATCACTTGAAAATATTATGTAGTTTAAAAATTAATTCTACTAATTACAGTGTCTGCTATATAGGCCAAACAAAGCGATCGCTCAACACTGCATTAATCAACATAAAAATAATTTAAAATAAATTGTCAAAAGTGTCCAAACTAATGCAGGCTACAACCATCATCATATGTTTGATTGGGATAAAGTAATAATTTTAGAGGAAAATATTTGCGTAGAATCCTGAGTAAGATGTTACATAATCCATTAGGACTACAAAGCAACAGCTTTAAATGTAAAATCTGGTGCGTACAATTAAAAGAAAAATTTTATGATAGTTTATAAATTTAATATTGTAGACATTTTTGTATCACAATGCAGTATTGAAATTTAAAGTTATTAAAATAAAAATTATTATTAAGATATACGGGAAACTATACATTGTTTTCAGTCACATTTTATTGTTACAACAGTCAATTTAGCAGAACCACGAATTATACACAAATTGTAAATAAAATCAAATAAAAATTTTGAAATGTTTTTTTTTAAAAAACTTTATAAATTACTATATAATTTTTTTCGTTAAAGTTATTATTCCTCCTATCAGATTTAATCCTAATTCGTCATTGTTTTTTGTTCCCAGTGTTCCAAAAGTTTCTTTACAAACTTTTTCACCTCCTTGAATTCCCTATCCGAGTAACGGGAATTAATATAATTTTTAAAGGTTTTTCAGAATAAATGTCTCTATAGAAACACTGTTGATAACATCAGCCGAAGTGAGAGATGTATCAAACAACAAGTCATATATCATACTTATTTTCGTTGAGTTTTTCCGGGACCGACAGGAAAAGGCGACACGTCCAGAGATCATATACATACGGATGACTCCACGCCCCGTCATGGTTTTCCGGGGACAATCCAAAAGGGGAGGAAAAATAGGGTGGAGTGGGGCCAAACAACCAACCACAACATTAACGTTATCGTAGCTCAACGATTAAATTTTGCTTGTGGGCGCGTGACGACAACAAATAATAATGATGAGGCATCAAATAACTGAAACGGACTGGAAAAACAAAACAATAATAATAAAGCGGCAACAACATATTACTTCCTCAATGAATAAATAAAAAAGGGGTGAACGTGTATATAGGCTGCCGGTGAACAAGTGTGGCACGCGGGGTGATGACGTCACGTCCGCCATTGATTCAGTCGGCCTTCTTTCTGTTCATTTCGTACCCTTTTTAATTAATTCTTCTTTCCTTTTATTTTCTTTTACCCAGTTCTTTTCTGCTTATTTTGTAATGGTATTTATTTAATTAATTCAATCAATCATTCTCCGTCCGTTTTGCCGCCATTCTTACTACCACCCTTTCTATCAATCTCGTTCACTGTATTAACAACATTTTCTATTATATACTCGACCATGGAATCTTCCTTACATACATTCGTGCCTTTGTGTAATTTAATTCATTATTCATAATTATTTATTTCTGGCTATGATTTTTAGTTTCTGTTTCCTGCGATCATTTTATCATTTTTTTTTCTTCAGGCTCATGAATGTTTTTATCACTGTTTCAAGCAATTTTTATGTTTTTATCAATTCATCTGTTTTTCTTTATTTCTCGTTCATGAAATAATTTTTCTTCAGTATATTAATTGCTTATTCACTTAAATTATATCGCTCTCCGTTTTTGAACTAAGGTTCCCAGAAGCCGAGGCACCTCGGCCTGTTCTGAGAGGTGTATGTTCCGGGGTCACAGACCTTGGGCATACGTTAAGAGCTGTCTGCCATTCCCATTGGAATAGTCGGCCAGCTGCCTCCTAAACTAGTCGAGGCACGGAGAAGGGAATTCTGCGTCCCCACAGCAAACTCCTCTCCCGCTATCGGAAGGGCGTGGGACAAGTACCCAATGCCCGATTTACCTGATGCAGGTTTTTCTAGGGTTTTCCCTGCATTTCTTTAGGCGAATGCCGGGTATGATCCTTAAAATATTGCCCGGGGGCCCTAGTAACACTTGGCTACCTTCTTCTACCCTTCCGCATCCCCCCTTTCAAATCCCTTCTTATGCTATTAAAGGGAAGTTGCCCAACGTGGATTACCCTCATGTAGCATGTTGCCCTAAAAAAATAAAAAAAATTATATCGCCCTTTTTCTCTTCACATTTTCCTTATTTCCTTTCTTCCATTTATTAAATAATTCTTTCCTCATTTTTTGTCCTTCATTTGCGTTTTCTCTTTATTAATTCATTCTCTGTTACACACACACGTAAACAAAGACAAAAGCAATGGGGAAAAAATGAAGAAAAAATGAAGAAGCTACTAACACAACTTCTAGTAATTTATTTTCATAAGTACATGTATGTATTTTGCCCACACTGTTGAATGACAAGTTGATAAGTCAAATTGAGTGAAAGCGTCATTGATAATTAAAAATACTCGAGTAATACAAATTTTCTCATTCCCTTGATTCAAGTACGATGTCAAGGGTTCGTTCCAATTCTCTCGAGAATATTACTTTTCAGAATTTTATTTCAACAATTTGAAGGAATTCGCTCTTCAAATATCTACTTTCGATTTTCCTTCAAAGAAGCCTTCCTCAGGATAATTTTCCGTCCCTTCTGTTACGAACTGGTCGTCGTCAGAAGCCTTCGCAGAGAAAGCACGACAACAGCACCGACGACGGCAGCGGCGCAACTTGTTGTTCATTATAAAGTAGCCGACCGATTCCAACACAGATAACAGAAGAATGTCTCCTTATCTGTGTCTCTGTGGAAAAAGAAAAGAAAAGTGAAATACCTTCCTCACTTTCTGCACTCAGAAACTGGGCTGCAGAGATGCAGTCATAAATACAGCTGGAGAAAGGCGACGAAACTTCCGCAACCGATAACGTTGCGCGGTTACGTACAGAGTAATATATTAACATACTCACATACACAGACGCAGAAAGAGAACAAGCAGTTTCAAACAAACTTGCCTCCGTTGATAAACTGTAATTGGAAGCTTTCTGAAAGTGTCCTGATTGAAGTGAAAGCTGTTCTAGAAGGTGTAGATAGACTCATTCACGAGGAATAAACGCCACCGTGGTAAAAATAAACAAACAACACATTAGGTAAAGTATAATTTGGAGACGAACACATTTGACCCAAATACAAAGATCTTCTAAAGTACGAACTTAAGCAAAATAAGCTGTTATAATTAGGAGTTGATCCGAGAAATGATCCTTGAGTATTTTTCCTTCATAGAAAAAGGATACAAAAACCCACCTTTCGTTTTTTGGTTTTCTGTTTTCATTAAGAATGGCGGGTTTTGGATGGTTATGAAAAAAGCCGGTAACGGATTTTATATCGCAACTAAAAAATTTAAAAAATTAGAGGGATTAGTTTTGGATTCCAGGATCCAAAATCACTATCACCAATTTTTTGTATTATTTAATAAATGTATGTGATAGGGTACAATGAAACAGGTTTTGGAATTACGAAAATCCCCCACCCCACCAAAAAAATTCTTTATGTTATTAACAGTCTTTATTTTAAATGAACATTTAATTTTTCTATTTTTTAAAAATATTTTTGTTTTAATTATTTTGGCTATTAATACTTAAATGTTTCATAAAAATTTTGTAAGATAATTTTGAAATTTAAATAAAAATTCGCTCTTTTGCATGAAAATATAAAATTCTAATTTACTAAAAGCTAAAATAATTGGCCGCCAAAAATTAAATCTTTATTCCAATTATAATGTTAATAAACTGAAGATATATATTTTTTGTTTTTACTAATTTCAGAATTTTTTTCTTTGCCAAGAAAATATATTTGAATTTAATAATGATCTTAACTTTTTCTAAATATATAAAAATACGAATGGCCAAGTAAGTCATAATAAAATATTAATAAAGAAATTAGGAATAATTCGTTACGTAAACAGCGTTTCTTCTTTATCTCTTCAGCTATTAATCAAGAGATTGTTAAATATAATTGTAGAAGACCAAACTTAATTTTTTTAAATTAAAGTACTCATCTCTGGGATGTAGCCAATGAATACTTTAAACAAGTGATGTAAAGAAAGATAACATGAAGGTAGAATCAAGAATAGAAGTCTTATTGAGAAAATCGAACTGTACGTAGAAGCAATTTGAATTAATCTGCTTAATTGTACACCGAATATATAGAATTTTTATGCAAAAATTATTGTTGCCAAGTATCAATTCTCATTTTATTGTTGTAACCAGAGAGAAATCAATTTGGTCCAAGAACATGGAATCATTATTGCAAATCCTCAACATCATACCAGAGTACGGCATGATTATTGTAGCCAATGTTTTTCTAGTTTTTATAACCAACGGTTAATTAGTTTGATCCAAGAATATGATTCCATTACTTTAGCCAAAGCATTATTGTCGCAAATGTTGTAGGTCACGGTAAAGAAAGTTGGTCCAAGAATATGATCCCATCATTTTCGCCTAAGATATAGTAATTTGATCCAGTAACATAACTACATTATTTCCAGCCAGAGATATTAGAGGAAAGGTGAGAGGATGAACCTCAAGGTCACTCCGTTCCCTTTTCAACGTTCGCGAATCAGTCTCGTGATGATGCTGCGGGTGATTGTTGCCCGGTTACTTTCCTCCTCCTTGGCCTTGCCCTCTGCAGGGTGTCCATTTACGAATTAGAAAGCAGCAGCCATGTCCTCCATTCTCCATTTCTCCTGCTGTGTGTGTCTTATCGGGAATCGATCGGACGGAAAAGTGAACTGTACCACCGGATGCTTCGGACTTTCCACCGCCGTGTCGTTTTTTCGATTACCAATCTCTGCCAGGGAGAGAAATAATTACCAATCCGTGAAATTACTCGTCTCCCGGGGATACGCCAATCACTTGTACACCTCGTATCGCAAAAGAACTTTTCTAATCTCTCGAGCAGACTCGCGTGGATAAGATAAGATACGTGGTTAGAAAACTCTCTAGTTGCACAACAACCGGGGAAGTCAGAGAATAGGGACAGATGAAAAACGTCGACCTGACAAAATAACTGGAATTACAACAGGTAGGAACACCATGGTGAAACAGTAGAGCAGCGACAGGAAGAGACAGGCACAACAATAAATCCAATTACCATTCGTCGTGACAGGGACAAGGAAGGTCCAATATCAGAGAAAAGCGAAGAGGGAAAAGTGGGATACGAAAGTGGAAAGGCGACTGTCCGTATTCGCGGAATATTCCGCTGCTATCGCCAAAGATTTATAGCCCAGTAGCAAAAGGTCGGGTATTTTTTTTCCAACTTGTAGATGTTATAACCATTATTGGAAAACCAAGTTTTCCAATTCGAAAGACCTCGGGGAAAGTTTTTGTGGTCTAAAATCCACGAAATTTTGCACCTCTTTACAGTTTTTCGCTAACAGAGAAAGCATGAGGCATTCTATTGAAAATAATGTACGGCATTAAATTGTAGATCATAAAATTCTGCGTATTCGAGTACGAAATTAGGCCGAAGGAAGTGGTAGAAATCGTTCGACAAATTTACGACGTTTTACGTCATTTCCGAAAAGAATGCAGTTTGTCATATTTCTAGTTCTGAATTCTCTAAAATGGTTGGCAGTAAAATAATTTGTCACCGAATAAAGGTTTTGGAGAATTTAGTTCTCTTTCCAACGCATCTTCAGGTTTAACAATCGTATTGAAAATGGCCGAAAATACACCCATTTTACATAAATATAATGTAGTTCAATCAGCAAAGATTCTATGAAATTAAATACGGTTTCAGTTTTTACAACACCACCTCAATTTTTGACGGAGAACGTACATTCTTGGAACATATTAATTTTTGAAATGCTGTATATTAAAAATCATACAAATACTGTTAAAATTAAATATGAACACAGAAAGTCTCAACAAGTGAGTTTTTATCTTTTATTTTGGTTTCTTGTAATCATTTCCAATCTTAAGTTATTCGACGTTAGAAAATGACGCGTCGAAACGTTATAAGTTTTTTTCTGTATGAAGATCGTTTTTAGCTTTATATATATATTTTTTCTTGAAACCAGGAGTTGGAACACCCGGTCAAACAGTTAGCTCTTAAAAACCACTGAATATTTCCGCACTCACGTTGCCAAATATTCCTGGGGGGCTGTTCCGCTTTCCTCGGCAATGTTACAGTGTCACAGACATTTGACCCCTTACCTACTTATCTCAACCTCTTCAGATTGTTTGAAAATTCATTCGCACCGGACTGAAAGTTTACTGCAGGCGAGGAATCGTGTATTAAAACAGAGAGATCGGCCAGCTGCTAGCCTCTTTATTTTTTTACTCTCACGTTGTAACAGATCAGCCATTTTATGTCGATGTCGAGGACGAGATGGTGTCTATTTCAGGCTGGAACCTGCAGTGACCTACCGTCCCGCTGCTGACTCATTCAATCTGCCGAGATGATGTTTTACCGGCTCGAGGATTGAACTCTTGTACCGTTGTGTTTCTTTTTTCTTTCCTGCGAGGACCTAGAGAGAAGATAAAAAAGGAAAGCAGCCATCAGCAGGCACGTGCCGTCGTTGTAATATTAACGGCTTCCTCGTGACTCGGCTGTTTCAATTATCATCGTGATGTTGCTGTTGAGAGTTGGGAGCGCTACCTTTTTAAAAAAAGAAAGCAAGGAAAGAAAGAAATAGAGAGTAAGTAAAGGAAGACGCACATCAGTATGTGGACTGACAACCAAGCAGGAGATGACGTTCAGGAAATCGGCAGCGAGATTCGACGAACAGTCTCAAATCAACAGAGGAAGAAAAGTCCAAGGAAAGATAAGCCATCATTCCATACATTAATTATTTTTATTCTTCGCCAATCAACAGTGGAAAGAAAGACCAAGGAAAGATATGCCATAATTCCATACATTAATTATTCTTATTCTTCGCCAATCAGCAGTGGAATGAAAGACCAAGGAAAGATATGCCATAATTCCATACATTAATTATTTTTTTCTTCGCCAATTCAGCAAATCGTCTGAACGATCCTGTATCACTATTTACTTGGGTTTATTCTTCACTAATTCAGGAAATAGCCTGCACGATTCTTCATTACTATTTAAACTGTTTTTATTCTCCGCCAATTCAGAAAATAGTATACACGGATCCTTCATTACTCGTTTGAATTATTTCAATATTCAGAAAATGTAACAAGTGGAAATTATAACCTAAGTCAGAATTTTTATTTATAAAACTTTTAAATTTACAATAAACTTTTTGATCCCTTAGTTTTAGAGACATCTTCAGATTAGAATTTTCATTTCGGCCATGAAATTTCTTGGATTATGTTTAAAAAAATGTATGTTAAATTGTTTCATCCGAATTTATAAAGTATTTTAATAATATAAATCTGAAATTGTCCGTAAACTAAGGGTGGAAACGTTACGGGTTTTAGTTTATTCACAATTTAAATGTTTTACAAATAAATTTTGACTTGAGGCCAATTTCCGCTAATTATATTTAATACAAGTCAGATGATGTTAAATTTTTATTATATTTAAGCAAATCGTCTGCACAATCCTACATTAGTATTTACTTGTTTTATTGTATTTGATATTTTAGAAAATCGCGCGCGTGTGTACGAAACGTCAAAGAACTTCGTGTCAGCGTGCAGAAATATTAAACAAAAATAAATTTTTATTTCTTTCATTAATTGAATGTTTTATTCTTTGTCCTTTGAGAAAATTTTATCTGAAGCTGCAAAGAGCCTCGCGTTAAGTGTGGAATGATACTAAGCAGAGATATGATTCATTAAATGCATGGTAGCAGAAAAAAATTGTCAGAATTAATTTAATAACATAAAAATTAACAGAACTTATCGTTGCTCAACGTAGGACTTTGTCAGGCGCACGAGGGATTTGGAGCAAATACTTTCCATGTGTTGCTAAATTATTTGTATTAATATCAGTCAAATATTGACTTTATGTAATTAAGTTTTGTGTTCAATTTTCAACGCGTGTTCAGACTACAATTTGGCTGTTTATAATTATGAAATCACTATTAACTGATTATTTTATTGTTAAGAAGTCCGGAAACCTTCAACACGATCCGCCAAATAACTTCGTTCAAGGTCAAAAGATGCTATGAAAAGATTCACTGCACAGTTTTTAATATTTTAGAGATAGATTTCGGGGAAATCTTCAGCACGATCCCGACAAAAAGATTCGGTCACGACGATGGAACTGAAATAAACGTGGGTCGATTTTTATATCCTTTAGTCACGTATCTTTTGATTTCTGAACATCATTTTTTTTTGTATTTTCGTGTATATATTACCTTTATTCACTACTATATATTTATTTTCTCTGATTTTTTGGTGTCAGATATCCTGAGTTCTCAATAATATATTTCTTATGTACTTTTATAATGTATTATTTGTCTCATTAGTTGGGTCCACTTTTTTAATTTACCAAGTAAAATAAAATAATCATTTTTTTTAACTTTCTCACATATTATTCACTTTTAACACACATTAAACATGATAAAAAATATAGTAGAGTATATTTTTTTAAAAAAAATGGTGTCTGATTTTTAACACTAGTAAATTATTTTCTGCTTCTCATTATTCACTCTGTTCTGTAGTTTGCCCTAGTTACCTTAATTTCAAATGTTTTCCTCACTTCTTAAGTCATTTACGGTTGAAGTAAAATCTATATGTATATAAGAGTGAGACGAAAGATGAGAATTGTTAAAATTTTAGGTTTAGTGAGTGATTGAATGAGTTAGAAAATCAGGGGCTGAGAATATGGAGAGATAGATAAACCTCAGGAGAGGTAATAGGATACAGAGACGGCGAGAATAGGCTGGATTAAGGCAGGTACAGTGTATCTATGTGTGTCTAGGGATGAGGAGATAAGGGAGAGACGGAACAAACAAGACCAGAGGCACCGTAGAATAGAACACACACACACACACACATGAAGACAACAAGAAACGCAGTGCAGGAGGATGGGGTTGTGGGAGTGTGTGTGTGGAGGAGGTAGGGGAGGGGGACTAATTACAAAGCGGACCTGAATGTAGTCGTTGAAGGTAATCCTCACCTCGAAGGTAAAGCCTTTGGTAATTAGAAGCCAGCCATCAGCAGCGACGGTAATCCTGCCAGGGAAATATACACACATACACGGGCAACCACACTCGTATGTATATGCGAGATATAATAAGAGACGGTAGCATTCAGAGAGTCAAAAAATAAGTCTGTAAGGACTAACAATAGCGCATCACGTCTAATCTCCGTCGGATACTAAACTAAAAAGGACATGATGGTATCGTCAATACCGCTGATGTAGCTTTTGGTGAAAAAAAGGCTTACCTTTGCGGTCGTTGTAGGTGCTGGGATGTTTGAACGATCAGTAGGAAGGGAAATCAAGCCTAAAGTTCTTTTCAAGTGGGTGCCGATTCGACCTTGAAGCTTTTCGTGGCCCCGTCGAATCAAATTAGTGAGACGTTCTCACACGAAGTTGAAGTAAGGGTTTGTTTGTTGTCATTCATTAACGACGACGATGTGGCAACGACATTTGTGTAATTTATCTTCTCTCATTTCGGCTGGCAGCCAAAGAATCGGCTCCCATTTGAAAAAAATATATATACATTTTATTTTTAATGCCGCATTAAATCACGCTGCAACAAAATAAGCGGTCACATAGTTCACGAACCAAACGTTGGTTAGGGAGTCTAAACACCTGGGTTTCGGTAGTGTCAACGTGCCGATGCTCCTCTAAATTTCCCTCTGTTGCTTCCTTAGTGTTCCTCCTTTATTATTCTTTTACTTCGTAACAGTCTACGAACTTAAAAATTATATCTCAATTTGAAGATACTGAACACAATTTTGTCACTGTGTCCATTTCTATAAGGAATGGAAGTGGTCTCGATTAGGGGCTTCTGTGATTCAGTCCATCGGAAACTCCTGTATAGTGGGTTAATGTTACAGAAAAATACGAATGGAACGCAACTCACCACTTGACGACAAATAAAGGACTTTAAAATAACAGTCTTAAAGGAACAGAGTTACTAATATATTCTAACTACCCCCCACCCCTTCAAGCAACCCAACCCTTTGCCCCTTGCGGACTAGACCATCCCGCTATACAGTAATAATGCCCTCCTTCACGCATCAAAAGTTTTTCTTCGAAGCACGGCGAGTTCACTGGAGACTGACTCTTGATAAGGAAAAACAGGGACTGGAAATAACGCAGCCTTTTGTTGAGGAAGAACGGCCGGACGGACAGACAATCAGCCGTTTTCGCGTGAACCTTTGCGCGTTTCCTAATCACCGAAGCCATTGTGTGCCCAGAGAAGCCGAGGCAAGAACAACATCGCTCTTCATTACCGAGCCAATCCACCGGTTGTTTCTTGCACGCTGTGTGAGTGAATGAGTGAGCGTATATCTGCATAAAGAACCACGAGAATCACGCACGGTGATAAAAAACAACAACAACGAGCATGCAACACTTCACGAACCGTTTCCTTAGAGCTACGCTACCCAAATGTTTGGAACTGTGGCAACGGTGTGGAGTCATTAGTAGATATTATAGAGAATGGAATAATATGAAAAAATGGACAAAAAACAAAATATAATAAGAGGAATTATGAACTAAACGTCTGGAAGGCAAATAATTTAGCAGTGGCGTAGATTGTGCTTGTATTTTATTCGATACATAAATTATTGGAAATTGTCCAACGTTCAGAACATTTAATTATAATCGTTAAAAGTTACATATATTATTTATTCCCTTTGATTAGGGGATCTCTTCAATCGTTATCAAAATATTATTTGAGAAAAATAATGAAAAAAGTACAATATCGAATCCCAAATAACTAAATTAAGTATAATATGGTTACTTACATTATTAATTAAACAGAATACTGTATAAATGAATAATTTTGAATTGACAATTTAAGTAGGGAATCTGTTGAACTGAATATGTTTCTATTGTTTTTCGTATGACGTTTCAAACCGAGTATTGTCAATACTGTTTCTTCGTTACCAATCATATCACTTTAACACTTGTATCACAAAAATTAGTTCGACACACAGTTCAGTTCGGAGAAGAAAAACCTCCACTATTTGACTCTGAAAGAATCGGGGCGGCGTAGAAAAACCATTGTTGTCGAAATTGTTATTTTACTCTTCTTGTTGGAAAAATATACGTGACGATTCTCTACTGACCAATATTATTTTTCACGGAAAATCGGGAAGTATACCACACGAAAAATTATGTGCTCTGGAGAGAAAAATAATTATTGAAAATATATAAGAAACGTCTGTGTTAGATCCAGACTTATGTTGGCAATTAACAGACAAAATTAATATGGAAACTGACCGAAAGTACTTATCACTTTTTTCTGTTAATTAGCTGCTTATTTATAAAGTGAGAAACAATTTGTTTATTTTTCTGAATAATGAACTTATTGGTCGTTAATTTCGTTTTTTTTAATAGCAATTAAACAGACGTTAACCAAAGGTAATTAAAGGTTATATACTCACGTCTGTATATGTAACGATAAAACAGTTTATGATCAATCAGATCAATTATAGAATATTTATTTATTAACTTAAAAAAATTGTTTCGGTATGTGTTCAGGTCATTTTTGTGAAGAAAATACAAAATAGAATGTTGTTATTATCTTAAAGATAATTAATTTCCATTATTGTGATTAAAACAAATAATGCTAAATAAGTCGTATCATGCAACTGAGAATCACCTACTTGTCACTAAATGTTAAAAACTATTTCACAGTATATTTAGAAATATCACTGAATTTTGGAAGTTATTCCTAGGCACTTTTAAACCCACTACACACTAAATACAGTGTGATAATTAGGCGATTCTCAGTTGCATTATGAGAGTTGTATAGTATAATTTGTTTTAACCACAGTCTGGCAATTCATGAGAAAAAATTTGTTATTTTTTCCAAAGGATGAGATAATTGATTGTTGTCCTGTGACGTGTACCCGTGTCTTTAATAAATGTTGTTAAGCCCCAGCGATTATGTTTATCTTTTTAAAAATATTAATATTAATTATAGAAGGAAAATAGAATAAAACAGAAGTGTAGTGATGTGAGCTGACTCACCCTAGTGATCATGGCACGAGTCTCTGTGGCAGTCTCCAGCAAGGATCTGCAGGAGAGAGGCTCTTTATAGACTCTCTTCACTTTCACACACGCCAAGAGAAGGAGGGAGATGCAATATCCATCACCGTGCCATCCACCTCTCTCTCTTGATTCTCATTCAGATAGAGAGACAGCTGCTCGCTTGGCTGTGATGTCATACGAGAGACTCATTACTCATTGAACACGCTTCTACTAGAACAGATATAGAGAAAGCAGTTGCCCGTATACAGAGAGGTTATGCCGAATAAATACACTTTCTATTTACTATTATATCCTACTCACTACAGACACAAATTTTCTTGAAGTTTTCGCCGGTTTTTAAGTTTCACTTCCTTCGTATTTCACTTTTTCCCCTGTCTCCATCCAGACGACATCAACTTTCATACATATTTACTTTTAACTCTACAATCACAATATTTACTTCAAACGACATGTTGGAATTATTTTCGGGTTTCCACCCTGTTGGAAACAATTCCAGCGGAAAAATAATCAGAAACCCTTAAGGAAATTAAACATAAACAAACTAGGGCACTAATTATATAAAGAAGAAACACTAGGTTTATCGAACCGTTTGTTGATGAACTTTGAAGTAAACAACCGTATAACCGTCACTGGTACTTAAATTAATTTATTTTATATAATAAATAAAAGTAATTTATTTTATATCAGATATTACGATCCTCAGTTGGCCATATTAATCAGTTTCTTGATATACCTAACTCCTTACATATTTATTGATACTCTTTTCAGGTGTATAAATAAATATATCGTTATATAATTTATCGATGTTAAAATACAAAAAAATTAAATAACAAACTAACTAAAATACAACGAATGAAAATAATTTACTTTAGTTTTTAATATATGTATATATTGTAGCAATAATTAATTAGGGCATCAAATTGATTAGGTATAATTTGAATTGTAGCGAATAAATTGAATTGTAGCGGTATGAGCTATCAAAGACAACAATGGTGGCGAGTTCTTTTCCTTTGTCGAAAAGCCGAAATGGTGACTGCGCGCGCGCAAAAGAAAGTCAGTCCGCGACGAGAGGTGTAATAGTAAAAGAAGTCTTTGCCGAGATATGTGGCAGTTCGGTCCACATAGAGAAGTAAAAAACAGTAAGGTTCTGCACTGAGCCTGGGTCGAACATAGAGAAACTAAAAGTCTAAAATCTGCGACGAGAAGAAAGTAGTTAAAGTGTGGACTCTGCATATAATAAACTACAAATCTACAAAACTACAAATCACGGGTTCCTGTATGGAAGCAGGAGTTTGCTTCACAAATTGAATAATCTTCGCATTGACGGATCCGACAAAGACTAGCTGACCAGAAAGGGGAGACAACAACCAAAGTTCCTGATAGCTGAGGACGTGCACTTCGACCGCGTGTGTGTAAAATCTGCAAGGAAGTTAGAAACAGTGTAAAAATTTGCATTTTTAGTGTACTGTTGAAGCTACAAAAGAAAGAGCTGGTACCAGACGGACAATACGTGAGTAACAAAACCTATATAAATTTGTGAACGATAATTAGAAAGATAATAGTCAGATTTCGTTCAGTTTCTTTACATTCAGCTTTCTTTCATTTCATTTCATTTATCGTCATATTATTTTAGGTGAATTTTTATGTTTTAATTGTTAATCAGTTTATAAATCACTTTTCTGTTCATTATCAAACCCAGTTGTTACCCTGAGAGAAGAGATCTTAATTTGATTGTATTTGTTTTAATTTTGGAAGCTTCAAGTGAATAAAATAAATTATTTTATTTGTTAATTTTTGATAATCTTTTCTTTTAATTTACCTTTCTTTTGATAATTTATTAATTCTTTTAATTAAGAGCGAACTAGGTAATAATTACAATATATATGTATATATATATATATATAGAGCTAAGAAAAACTAAATAAACTAGAGCCTAGAGCGACACAATTGCACAATTTATCAGTTGACAAAACTCAAAAGCCTGAGGTTGTGTCGCTCTAGGGGCTTGGTTTTTTTTCTTAGCACCTGAAGAAAGGAACAAGGTTTCCAGAAACGTGGTTTTGTGATGTTTATATCATCACTTCTTTTATCTGTATTTGGCTATTTTTTCCATTATTAAAATTCAACTAAAATGAAGTAGAAAGAAATAATATAAACATCGTAAATATATGAAGTAAAATAAAAAACTAAAACTATATAGTACCTAAAAATTATTAACGCAATCGATAGCTCAAAGATATTTCAAATTTTGGACCACGAGAAACGTTATATTCTCGTAGTCCCGCATGTCGTAAAAATTTGTCCAATGATATCCAAATTGATTGTTGGAGTTATTTATGCGTTTTTAGAGAGTAGGAAAAATAAATCTGCCAATGAAGTTTGCTACTGGAGGGAGAAAAATAGAAATTACAACTTTCCCCTCGCCTCCATCAAGGATAATTAATTTCAAGTATGAGTCGGAACGGTTAACATTTTAATGGTACTTAAAAACTGAAAGTCATTGTTTTAAAAAATGAAATGTATCCATTCAAATTTATATTAACGATCCAAGAACGTTTATGAGAAGCAAAACGAATAAAATTGCAACAGTCGATTATGAACTATTTTTCAATTTCTTATTTATTTATCTTTTTTAAAAAAATAAAACGTGAATCGATTCCCTATATCGAAAAGAGAATAATTTTTTCTGGTCTTCTACAAGGGAAATGTTAAATGCCGATAGTTTCGATGTAGGATTTGATAGATACAGTGAAACGAAACAGGTATTATAAAAAGCGAAACGACTGTCAGTGAGAAAGGGAGAGAGGATACTTCAGTGCTGTTTTACTTTTACTACTTACATTCCTGTGGAACGTTATAAGAGACACTAGCGACATTTAAGAATAAAAAATTATATGACAGTAAACGAAGTTTATTTCTATTCGACGGAATGTAAATTAAACTTCTGTCGGCAGTAACTTAGGGAAAACGAACTTCTCGAACGTGAAGTAGATACAACGAGGCGAAATATTTATATGGAGGTGTAGTTAAAGGTTAAGGAAATTAAACAATAGTTCATTTTGACCATAGAGCAATATTTAAAGGTAAAATAATAATGTAGTTGGTTAACGACAAAAAAAAATTATGCCTACGGTAATAAAATATTTATATTATCATTACAATAAATAAATAAAGGAATATTTTGGGACGTCATGTTGACTTCTTCTACCAATATAAAAGAATTATACGATTTAATAATATTAATATTCAGTATTATCGCATAATTTATCATTATTTTTGGGTACAATAAAGGAAACACATACTCGGACTATATTTTACTACTTCAATGTATATATACATATATATCGTAGAGATTACGAATGAGTAATGAAATGTTTTATAATAATTTATTTTTAATTATTGGTGGCGTAACTTTGAGTCCAGAGTATTGTAAAGAACAGCATTGTTTGGCGCGAGAATGCAGACACTATAATGGTTGCTAGGTGTATTGTCGAAAAAGGTATATAAAACGCTCCAAATTTGAGAAGAAACATAACGTCTGCAAGGACTTCCCTCGCAGGCAGTACCTGCGAGGGATGTTCTCTCGCAGGCAGAACCTTGTAGGAGAGACAGGAAGGGGCTACCTTTGGGGATTCCTTTTCCTCTCTCCGTTTTTGAACTAAGGTTCCCACAAGCCCAAGCTCCTCGGCCTGTTTTAAGAGGTGTATGTCCGGGGTCACAGTCCTTGGGCATACGGTAAGAGTTTTTCTCTGTTCCCATTGGAAAAGTTGGCCAGCTGCCTCCTAAACTGGTCGAGGCACAAAGAAGGGAATGCTGCGTCCCCTCAGAAAACTCCTCTCCCGCTATCGGAAGGGTATGGGACAAGTACCGAACTACCTTATGCAGGTTTTTCTAGGGTTTTCCCTGCATTACTTTTAGGCGAATGCCGGGTAGGATCCTATACCCCGGGGACCCTTGTTAACCCTTGGCTACCTTCCTCTACCCTTCCGCATCCCCCCTTTCAGATCCCTTCCTATGCTATTAAAGGGGAGTTGCCACCATGTGGATTACCCTCATGTAACCTATTACCCTAAAATATATAAAAAATAAAAGAAGAAGAAACATTTTCTCAGATATTCAGATAAGGTGTGTGTGTGTTTGGGAGGCAGAGCAGTATGTAGTCAGAAAACTTAGTCACTCAGATAGTAAGAGAGCAGAGTGTGTTTGGGAGCCTGCAAATAATTGAGATATTTAGAGAGCAGTGTATTTTGGAGGACCTGACCATGGTAGTCCGAGCTAGAGTCTGTGATGGTCCAATTCGCTAAATTTGGCCTGAATATCATCAGTTTTTCTATTAAAGATTTACTACAGGAAACTGAGCGTGACGATACGAATTCAGCGAACTAGAAAGGTTCCCAAAGTGTTGGGAAGCGAGACGATAATAAATACAGTGCTATGACCTGTCAGTAAAATTAGTGTTCTATAAATACTAAATAGTCACGAGTGCACAAACCAGAGCAGCTCTAAATAAATGATATGAAAAACAAAAAAACTTTCTTCTGTAAGCCTTTACGAAAATATCGTTTACAGCCAGATTTATATAATTTTTCAGATTTCTAATACTTTTTGTTATTGGTATAAAAAATTTTTATTGTAAATTTTCTTTTCTTTTGCATTTGTAATTTGGTGAAATTTGGAAATCACTGTCTTTATTTGAGGCCCTATAAGCAGCCCTGAAATTTATATTCTCATAAAAGCTGAGCCATTTATTGAAGAATATGAAATGTATATTGAACGAAAATCAAATTCATCCAAATACATAATTTTTGTTCTCCCATTAAAATTTATAATTTCAACGTAAACATCCTTCCATTTTTCGCTTTAAGAAAAATTGTGTATACCACATAATTTTTCTCCAACATGGTGACTTAATTTTAATAGTGAATGTTGTAATATATACATATATATATATATATATATATATATATATATATATATATAAATATATATATATATATTTTGTAATACCAATTAAACAGGCTATTAATTGTTTTTAATAATTAAAATGTTAGCGGTACAAATGCGTAAAGGCGACAATCAAGGCGGGTGTTTCCTTTGTTTAACAATAGAAACTTAAAAACCGCGCGCTTGGAGAACAGTCAGTCTGCACGGAGATACGAGACAGAACGGTCCACATAAAGTAATAACACAGTAAAATTTGGTAACCTAAAAGCATGAATAGTGTTATCCAGGAGGTCCAACGGCGAGATATGATAGTTTACATAAAACGGAAGTAAACTGTTTGACGGAGAGAATTAAAAAAATGCAGTTCTGAAGCAGAAGTTTTGCTTCACAAACTGAACCAATTTCGCATAGGGACACTTTGAGGAGATCTACGTCCGGTAAAGGCTGAAGAGAGATGATCCAGGTTCCAGTATAGCAGAGAACCAGAGCAACTACCGTTTGTTCAAAATCTAATAAGTAGAATCAGTGTATAAGGACCTGTTTAGTGGGTCTTGACTTCACGCAAGAAGAGCCAAAACTGGTACTAGTAGCACTGTCGTGAGTACAAACAATTATTAATGACTGTAAACGATAATTAAAGGGTATAGTCAGATTTCATTCGCGTTTTCTTTTCATTCGTTTTCTTTTGTTTCTAGTATTTTAATTTTGTATTCCTTTAACTTCAATTAGATTATTAATGTTTTAGTTTATTGTATTTGTTCTTCCTATCAAACCCAGTGGTGACCCTGAGATAATGAGAAATTCAACGTAATTAATTGTATAATTATAAAGCTATATTTTCATAGAACGCCACGAATTATTAAAATAAAATTGAGATTTTTGTTGGTTAAATTGACGGAATTTGGCGTGTAAAGCAGGGCTTATTATGTGTAATAATCAAAAATAAATTTTTAAATACAAAATAATTTTGTTAATTATTCCTATGAGTTAAGACCACATTTTAAATTATTACATATTTGGCGTCTTCAACGTGTGGCTAACTATCATTCAAATTTTTATTATTTTTTTTGTGTTAATTGATTCATTTAATTAACCTATCAAGGTGTTATTACATTTATGACTTCCTAAACGTGGGGCTAATTTAAATAAATGTTTTTGTTTATTACATTTATGGCTTCCAACGTGGGGCTAATTTAATTAAATCTTTTTGATCATTACAATATATATATATATATATATATATATATATATATATATATATATATATATATTTGGACAGAAAAAGCAGTGGAACGTCACTCTTGGATCAAATTGCGCCATTAGAATGCAGCAATTGGATAAAATGGTTCTATAATTGAATGTATTTTTTTGGATAATACGTAAGGCATTTAATCTTCAAATAGAAACTAATTATTGCTACATTAATGGAATAATAAATAAATAAAGACTAATTTTTTTGGAAGTCTAGACGACGGAAATATTTGCTCGTGACACAAATATCGGGAATATCTTTTCATACTGAAGTACTTGGACAACTCTAGAATGAACAGTTTGTTGGAATCAATTAAAAGTGAAAATATGCGATAAAATTTAATGGATTAATATAGTCACAGACAGTTTCTGAAAATACTTGGGTATATATAATAATTAATATACGTATCTATAAAAATAACACAATAACCATACTAGAAATTACATATAAGAGACATATAACAACAATACGTCAGAATTATAGATACTGTAATAAAATATTATATTTACAAATAAGCCTTTATTTGGTCAACCGATATACTTCGAGATATCGATGTTGACCGTAACACACGATTTGCCTAGTTTACGTCTGGCCGAGATCTCAGGCGGGTCAGATGGAGTGTTTAGTCTATACAATCGTAATGTTTATTAAAATAAAATTACACTTCAGTACCTCCATATCCTCGATATGAATGTAACCAGAAAATATGCAGGTATGCACAACATTTCAACTCATATCATCATCTTTACAATTAATTCGTATCAGACTTTAAATGTCGTTTAACTTTTCATCTGATTTTATAACTATACTTGAATAACGATTATTTCAATACAGGTGAATGCATTTTAATGTGGAACATTAACCTGTTTTGATAAGCATTTTATTTAAATATAGGCTGTATATAAAAACCAGTTTTTAAATTCGTATACAAATCTGTTTATATTGAAATATATTGTTGGACCAATTTATGATATTCTGGACCAATATGTGACGTATTCGACCTCAACTACAAGAATGTTCTGTTTAATTTCTATTTAAAAATGTCGAATTATCTTTGATCTTAATATGGGAAATAAGTAATCTTGGAGCAGTTCTAGAAATTTTAGAATGGCATTTTGAAACTATATTTTCCAGACATTTCTAGGATTTTATCAAGTAGTGGTTTCAATAAAAGTATTTTTGTTTGCTCTATGAAATTGAAGAGATTTTGTTGGATCTCATAGTCACATCGGTGGTTACATTTTTTCCAGCTTGTAGGAATTCTTTGTCAAGTTTAATACCATGATTTTTTGTATAAATGTATAAACAATTGGTTGACGTCCTAATTCAATAATTATTTAGCATATAAGTATTATATGAATCCGCACGATGTTAGAAGTACCACTGTGATCAAAAAGTAAGGTGAAATTGTCATTTAAAACTTCCTAGAGTGATAGGACTGTCTATAATATTTTCCAAGCGTCTGTTAGTTAAAAGGTTTAATTATCTCCGAGTTACACGTGTTTTGTATACAACCAAAAGTGAATTTTTCGATTTTTGTAATGAGTGATTTTTTTGAGCAAAGAACTTGCATCAAATTTTGTTTGCGGAACGAATATTCTTGTGCGGACCCGTTGAAAATGTTGCGGAAGGCCTTTGGTGATCAAACTATGGCACAAAAAAACGTTTATAAGTGGTACAACGAGTTCAAAGAGGTCCGAGAACGCGTTGAAGACGAACCGCGCTTTGGACGACCATCAACGTCTACCGACGAGGGCCACGTCCAAAGAATCAAAGATTTGGTGCTTGAAAATTGTCGATAGGCAATTAAAGATCTCGCTGATAGTGTTGGAATATCATTTGGCCCAGCCCAAACCATTTTGAAGAATATTTTGTGGCCCAAACGCGTCAAGTCTCGATTGGTGCCAAAATCGCTCAATTTTTTGGAAGAAACTTTGTTGTCTGACTATCAGGACCTCTTGAAATGCATAATTACTGGAAACGAGACTTGGATTTACGCATAATCCGACTAATCCAACGAATATCGTGCAAAAGGTGAAGCAAGACCGAAAAGACCACGGCAAAGTCGATCGAAAATCAAGGTCATGTTGACAGTTTTCTTTGATTATCGTGGTGTGGTGCACTATGAATTCCTTCCACCGGGCCAAACTGTTAACAAAGAATATTATTTGAGCCTTATGCGTCGTTTGCGTGAAGCTATTCGTCTGAAACGGCCGGAATTATGGGCGAACAACTCTTGGTTCCGTCATCACGATAATGCACCATGTCATACTGCATTGGTTCTTCGCAACTTTTATGCCAAAAACTCGACTCATATCGTTCCGCAACCACCGTATTTGCCTGATTTGGCTCCGTGCGACTTCTGGCTATTCAGCAAACTCAAAAGGCCAATGCGGGGACGCTTTTTGACACGATTGAGGAGATAAAAACCGAATCGAAGAAACTCTTGAAGGCTATACCGGAAAAAGACTATTCCGACTCTTTCGTGGACTAGAAAAAGTGTTGGAAAAAGTGCGTTTTATCGGACGGGGATTACTTTGATGGTGATGAAATTGATTTGGAAGAATAAATAAAGAATTTATATTTTATAAATAAATTCACCTTCCTTTTTGTTGACAGTGGTAGATACAACTAGGGCTAGGTTAGATTTAAAACAAAACAGTATATTTATAAAAGAATAAACGAATTTAACCAATTGCCAATATAAATTATCCAATACGATTCTATTAATAAATTTAAGTATAATTTATTTAAACACCTGAGTAATGTGAAAAAACTGTATAATTGATAAGCATTTTTTTTATTTCTACACCTAATTTACGAAATGAAAATTTGTGAAAAACTGAATAATGTGGAACCGAGCAGCATTTTTGTTAAATAAATTCCAAATGTGGAAAGAAATTTAGTGGTCCAAGTTGAGTGATCTTTTACTGAAATGGATGAATTTTCTAGGATTTTAATAATTGCTTTCTATCACAATAATAATATTATCACAATAATAAAACCATATTTTCTCAAACTCTGAAGGATTTTATTGAGGGGTTGTTTTGTACCACAACAATAAAATGATATTTTCTAGAACTTAAGAGTTTTATCAAGTTGTTGGTTGATATTACAATAATAAAACGATATTGTTTAGAATTTTTCTATAATTTTAAAGTTGTTGATTTTTACCAATATAATATTTCGTTTTATTTTCAATGATTTAATTTGTGAGTCAGTCCGTGAGTGAGGTATATCCAAAGTTCAAGGAAGTATTTTTGGACTTGCGCAAACAGTCCTCCTTGTCTTCCCATATCTTGGCACACACACCCACACGAATTCTTATGTCATAAAATTAGTGGGATCCACTCATTAGCTGCGAGGGAGATGGAATTTCGGAGAAGGTAATTAGAACAGCAGGCAAGTTTGTTCTCTCTGAGATAATATCGCCATTCCGAAGACTTTTCTGTCTCGCTCAGCCGTTTCATACAACCCTAGAGTGAGAGAGACTGAGTGTTACGTGATGAGAATATTCCAGACCTCGTCTCGTAGACAGGCACCTGGTTTCCGGAGTGTGCAAGAGGAACTCACTCGCTCACATTGTCAGTTGGGGGTTTTGGCACTAGAAACGGACCAGCCAGTGGAACGGGACAATACGTCACAGCGATTAATGAGATATTTCCTTCAGGGTAATTTGTTTTAAATACCCACTTCTCTAGAGCAAAGATTCTTTTATTCTCTGCGGGGTAATTTTTCTGCTTTCCTGAAGCCGATTTGTCAGTATTTTCTGCCTTCCTCGACAAAATCCTTTCATTCCTATATTTCATACTAGCTGAGTGGCCGGCGTTGCTTGTGTACTTATTTATATAAACTCGAAAAAGTATTTAATTGAATACTTAAATATATTCCTTGAGTATTTCAGGATATAATTGTCACTCAGTCTTCATACATTACGAAATATTACATTGATGAAATTGTTAGCTAGACTCACAACTAATATAGCGCGAAAATTAACTTACATTTTCCGCAAGGATAGTAAAGTAATTCGTATTCTTCTTTATTACCATTCGATGGAGTATTGCTGTATAAAATTATACTTTTTATTAAAAGAATATATTTCTGCTTTATTTCATTCCTAATAAAGGAAATATTTCCTTTGTTCGTTGCGTAGTATCGTCTCTCTCTCGCGTGACGTCATTGTCTCTTGGCGCGCAGTAATTTAATATTCAATGATCACGGTTTTTAATTATAATTCTTTCCACATGTATGCTAGGCGTTTCTCACCCTCACAGTACAGTTTCTCGTATTTTGAAGAATATGTGTACCAATTTTTGTTGCATTCTGTCCACGGATAAAATTTGTATAAAGAACAACGTAAATACATACATACATACATACATCCTTTTTTATTATATAGATAGATTATCTCAATTTCGTATATTCTTTCCATACTCCGTCTATATTTCGTTCTATCGCGTCGTTTTTTACATGCTTCTTTATCAACTCTTCATTTCGCGTTTGCTGCCATCGCAAATTGTTCATCCGGATCGGTTTGTTTCAGCAACGCCCGGGGTGTTGGAACTTTCACTCACTCACTCACAAAACACCTGGCTCGTTCTCCTTAGCAATATGGCACGGTCGACAGATTGCGGTGACTCGGCTCACAGAATTAAATACGAAGCAACTACACGAGCATTCTTTCACCGTCATGTACTTTGTCACGGGACAGACTGACACGGTTACTCCAAACCTTTTAATCGTGTTGTCGACCAATTTTATTTATCAATATATTTTCTTAAACTTTTGTTCACCTGATCATGTCTCAAATTACGTATGAAACGCAGTTGTATTAATTCTGACCGTTTGTCTATGATATATATTTATTTACTGTATTGAAGGTTTATGATGTCATCGATGTTTTCTCTCAGTGCAACACTGTATCAGTCTACAATTGATTTAATTGCTTACATTTGGTCCTATTACCGTTCCCTGTGGAACACCATAAGAACCATCCTCGAGACACTGAATAAATGTGGTTTTCTTTACTTCAGCTCTGTATTTAATAATTTTATTTCTTTAAAAATTTGGGGGGCGGTATCTGTACTCCATTTATAATTTATTTTAAAATTTACTGTGTCGATTCCTTACGTCATCATTACCCTTGTGAATTTATATAATCAATTCACTTCTTTCGGATGCAATAATTTTTATTTGTTTTTTCCTGTGATTATTACAGGTTTTTGGCGATTTCTACCATTGTCAGTTTCCGTATTCCAGTTTTTCTTCATTTTATTTTTTCGTTTCCTTCTTCCACGTCATTCAGTCTAATATGCGTTTTCTTGAATCGATGCTTGCCTGTCGCTTGATTAACTGTGATTCTTTCTTTCAGTGCCTTATACGTTGTTTTATTACTGGTGGTGGTGGTGGTGATGTGGTATGTGTGTGTGTGGGGGTGGGGGGGGGGTGGGGGGGGGTTTCTTAAACCTTCCGTTATCGTCATATACTTAATTTATTTTTCTCTGTGTCACCTGAAAATAATCCAAATCTCTTATTAATACAATCCGGTTCACTTTAAATATCGTATATATTCATGACGCTAAGTTTCGCAATTGAATACAAGATTCTTCTAGTTTTTTATTTTCTTTTACATTCCGTTCTGATGACAAATCTTTAAATTCTTCTGCTTCCGCAAATTTAGATCTGTCTTCTAACAAAGACAACGGTTAAACGCCCTTTGCATTAGTATTATAAGTTGTTAATTTAAGAATTGTAACGGCCCTGTTACAGATCCTTGTGGAACACCAAAAATTTATATTTTCTTGAATTTTACTAAATAAAAATTTCTTTTTTCACTTAATGGTCAGAACTTTATTTACAAACCTCTAGCCTCTTGAAATGTTTTACGTTATGCTTTAAAATTAGAATTTTCTGTTTTCTTCAATATTAAAACCTTTGTCTTCAATCTTAATTGGTCATTTTTTCCTTGAAAATTGACTTATTTAAATTCCGTTTGATAACTTTTTTGGACGAGAATAGTCTTTATCCTGCATAAATAGGAATTATAAATTATTAACATTTGTCTTTTAGCTGAATTTTACGTTTTTAATCAAGATAGTCAATGGTTATATCTTCTACTTTCACTGAACGATGTCCACGTTTTTCCCTCCTTTTATTTTTCATTTTTAAACCCTTGAAGTTGAACGCTTGTACTTTTCTACGGCTGCTTAATCTCTCTGTTTCTCTACCCCGCCCACCCTTACCCTAATTCCCTTCCTCTTTGACTATAAATAATTACTTTCTCCAACTTTGATCTTCAATTACTCGGGTTAATTTTTTCTTCTGCCTCTCTCTCGTAAAACTGAAAGAGGAAGCGCGCAAAGTCTGCTGATGTCTCACCCTCCTTTAATTCTTTACCCTCTTTTCTTGTTCCTCTCACCAGTTGTTTCCTCTCCACCCCACCTCGTCACTTAGACCTCCAGTGGCTCTTCCTATCAGTGCATAACAATCAGCAGACCTTTTATTACCACGCCAATGTTTTCCACTGTTGCCAGATCACCCTTATCATCCCCCTTCACTACCCTCTTAATAAATAGACAGAATAATTTTTTATCGCCCTCTGTTAGCGACTGTGGATCTAAATATTTTTTTTGTTTCTGCCCTTTATTCGAGCAGTTTTTTCAACCCTCTCAGACCCTTGCTCATCTGGAACGAAGACTGAACGATCTCGGAGCAGAAAAGTGAGAAACGATCAATTAGTTATTTCAGAAATAAATATATATATATTCGTTCATCTCATTACGTATACGGTCAAAGGAAGAAATTAGTCGGGGGTGGGTCTGGGGAACGGTTTTTTTACTGATTAAAAAGTCTTAATTAATTTTTTTACTTTCTCTCTGCATGCTACAGTTTTTCCCCATCCTTTCCAGCTGTCGGCTTGATAAACGATCTTTATTAATTCTTTAGCTTCAAGTTCTTTTGAGATTCTTGTAGGAATATTGAAAGAAGGGGGTTGGGTGAGTGAGTCAGTGAGCGCTACAAAGAAATCCTTAAGATTTACAGCGTCTTCAGTTTTAGAAAAGATTTTTTTCTTAATTCTTCTTCTGGAAAGCATCAGCAGCTGCTCCCGGATCTCCTTTCTTTTTTTAAAAAAATCTTTGTTCTTGAGCTTGTTTCGTCTAGATCGCAATTAATGGGGCAGGCTATGAAGAATATATTCTTTTCAAAGGTTGACAAGGGGGTGAGGAGAGGTCCGTAGCCGACTTCCTTCTATACCGTTCCATATTATTTGCCTATAAAGTCAAGTAGTACGGTTCCTCCACAACGGATGACGTGATCTATTACGTCAGAGAGATTGTTGCCTTCATGCGCTCGTTTGAGGAACCAAAAATTTCTTTTCCGTTTACGACTGTTCAAGACCGACGACGGTGACGTCTTTGAGACAGTCGAAGACAGCCTGAATAAAACAAAATGGCTTCTTCGCTCACACAGCCGATATCATTCAAACGAAACCCTTTCATTGTACATCATTGCATAAAGGCTTTTTTTTCTAAATGACGTCGTTTAACCCGCGTAACGCCACGGACAAACTCAATTTGAAATAAGAATAAAAATAATGTATGTCGCCGTAGCCCAACGACGATGGATTTTGTTTACTATATAAATAAAATGTGACCAACAGAAAGTAATAATTGATCAACCAATTGAAATGAAAGACAGAAAAGCTGGTGTCATCAGTTTTTGTAAGGTAAAGTAACGGTACAGACTTGGCAGAGACACAAACAGAACACTGTAGAACAGACCAACTTTGTGCCTCAACCTCAAGACTTGACAAGAAATTTGAATCTAGTTTCCAATAAGAGCTACAAGTAAGTGACGTCATCATCTTAGTAGATCACATCAGGTCTATATTATGGCAGTGACGTAGATTTTCCCTGAGTTGGGTGTTGAGGGCGCAGGCTTAGTAACTTGCACTGCAAACGTCTGAAAATCCAACATTTTATTTTGTTTGTTTGTTTGACATCTGAATTATAATGGGACGTAAGCTGATGAAGTTACAAGGCAAGAGTAGTTATCCGCGTAACAGGACGAAACCAGACGGGGAAATTAATTTTTCACATCTGACCGTCACGTCATTTAATCGTTCTGACGTCACGACGTATAATAATTATGTGAAGTGAAACACGGGATACCGGACACTTTTGGTGTCTGGAGACGTCATCGTCAGATGAGAGAAAGAAATGGTCTCAGAACAAGTTTTTTTCCTCCATGCAGCCATTCGCCATTCGGGAAATTTCCTAGAAGTCAACGCAAGGTCAAGAAAAACATATTTTAACCCTCTGTTAGGCTTCAAATTGTAGAAACAGAGTAGCGATATATAAAGGACCATTTTGTATCAATGGAGAAAAGAATTGGACGTAATCGGGTGGAAGGAAATTTTTGAATTTGAGTATAGTTTCATCAACGAAAAGCATCAAAAACTGGATTGGGGAAAAAACTTCTAGCAGTCTGGAACATTTTTACGGTGATCTTGATACGATAGGAAAAACTACGGAAGCAACAACGTGGGAACCGTGAGATAGAAATCGAGCTTCAAATATATATTTTTTATTATTTTCATTATTTTCATTTTATGATGCTCTCAATGACGGAAGGTTTTTAGGGAATTGGTTTTCATTGCATCAGTCACGATGGAGGAACTTTTACGAAGTATTAACCGCAGCTAGACGTGGACGTGCCCCCCTATCCCCCCCCCCCGTATATTTCTGACTGTTTCACTTTCTCACCCACCAACGTGAGGATGTGGAAGATCCGCATTACTCCACTGCTCCTATTAGATTCTTACTCGTTTGGAAGTTGGTCAACACAACCGGTGAAGAAAGGCTGGGAAATTTTCTCTCTCTTCAGATTGTTTCAATTTTACAGACTCGGATATTGGGCGAGTTTAAAATATAAACCCCGTAAAGACGCGGGGAACCTTTGAGGCAAGTCCTCTTAATCACGGACTCGTCTCTTTGCGGCGTCTGGTTATTCATGTCTCTACCCTTTTTTTTGTGTGTAAGAGGAACTGTAATCTGGACACTTCCCGCCTTTATCTTCAGTCACAGTCTTTCTCATCTTCATGTTCACACTTCGAAGACTCTGATCTCTCTGGAGACAGTGTTTAGGGGGATTTTCTTGAGACATCCAGGCCTTTTACTCCAGAGCGGGGTTCGTTAATTTACCGATAGTCTCTCAATTACGCTCGAACCTTCCCCATTCCCTCTCAACCCCTACGCCACCCCCTTCCCTGTACTCCAACCCCACCTCAAACAAAACGGCGAAACTAAATAAATCCAAAACTGCGATCTATATTGAGGATGATCAAATGGTAAATGAGAATTTCAGGTGACAAGCAAAGGAATTACAAGAAAGCAGTAGAGCGCAGCTACAACAACCTCCAACCCCCACTCTTTTTTTAAATGATCCCTGGCAAATCAAAATTCGTCCGGTTTCGTCTTGCAAATTCTATCTCCGACAAACCCACCCTACGTTCTCTCAGTATTACTGATCTCATCAGGACATCCAAAGGATTAAGGTGCGGGGGGGATTGGAGAGAAACGAGGGTTGTGATTAACTCAGGAAAAGGGGATGATTAAGTCTTCGAGACGCCGACGACGCTTGAGTTTGTTTGAAAGACAATGGAACCGTCCTGATGGAGACGGGGATGGGGATGGAGAAAAGGGATATTGAGATTCGTTTCTGTCCAGACTGATGAAGGTTTCGCAGCAAAGTGAGAGTATTATGAGAAAACAATCTCAGACACAAAGAGAGAGAGAGAGAGAGAGAGAGAGAGAGAGAGAGAGAGAGAGAGAGAGAGGAAATTGTATCATCCAATAACGCTAGGTCGTGACGCAGTGGGCGGTGTTGCACAACGGTCAACGCTTGACCCAACTTTCTGAACTCTTCACATTCTAATGAAAAAGTAGCTGGAACTTTTTTTCCAAATCATTTATTACCCTGAAAAGGAATAAATTTTGTACTGGAAAACTAAAATAATTTTATTACAAGATATTAAAAAGTAACAGCACCGTGTACATTTTTATGAAACAAAAATCTTTCAGAAACTCTTTATTATAATAAGTAAATTTGTAAAAATATTTTTCTCATTTTCATCAATTTTTATTGTTGTAAATTACAATAATTAAAAGTTCTTTCCAGACAATTAAAAATATTTTATGTCTTTTTTGTGTTTGGTTCGTAAAATTTTGTTACCTCTGTTATTGAAGACCGAAACTTGCATATATTTTTGAAAGTGCAAAACAAATTTTAAAACTTCATTTAATATATTCGTAGTTCCATATAACATTTATCAACCAGCCTATTTGTCAGAGAAAATGATAAGTTTTAAAACTTAATATTTTACAGACACAACGTTTCATCCCCTAATTGGGACCCTCTTCAGGTGTACAATTTCAATTAAATTCAGCGGACGCAACACGTGTGTACCAACAGGCACGTTAGAAATTTGTGTGAATCTAAATTTTTATATAATAAGTTATAACTGAGCTTATTTGAAATTGTACACTTGAAGTGATCGCAAATTAGGTAATGAAATGTTGATGTTTGACATATATAAATAATTTTAAATTTGATATTAATAGGGCTGATGTTTTTTTCACCTCAATGTAATATTTAACTGTTGCCTGTTTTCTTCATTCTAATTTCTTAAGCTTGTGCAACATTTTCAATTAAATAAAACACTCGTTAATTCGTCTCGTCTCCCTGACGTATTATTATCCCTTTTTATAGTCATCAAAGTAATATATTAATGTTATTGTGCAATCTCTGATTTTTAAAATGATCTTTGAGTGTGAATGTGTTTGTTATAATAAAGTATTCAGTGTAAATGGAGTAATGTTGAAAAAACATTACAATTTTTTTCATCGGCAGTTGTATGTATTTTATATCAATAATTAATAAACATTATTACATTTTCAGTGAATACTTTATTTTAATCAACAGACAACACCGATATCAATTTCAGAGATCATCTTACGATATTTCACAATTATTTTAATATATTACAATCTACTTGCGCAAAGCCTCGATGAGTATTTCTCTGTGAGTCGGTCCAAAAAGTTTTCGTGTCCCGCGATAATATCGAAATATATATTAAATCAGGGGGTGGGGCGGTTTGGAGGTTGTTGTGCAGGGGAACAGCAGCGGAAAGGGGTTCGTCTAGAGCTTAATTCCAAATCAGACCTTCTTTCTTTTATGTAATAACTTGTTCCAACTGCACCTTCACCCCCTAAAACCCCTCCGCCCCCACTTCCCTACATTCTACTCTGGTCTTCTTTTTTAAGACGTCTCGGAAAAAACTTTTCTACCCATCCCCAACCTCCAATACTCCCACCCTTCTCACGTTCGATTCACTCACCCCCTGAATCTTACAGAAACTTTCTTAAAGAGTTCAGCGTTCCCCACACCTTCCATGCTACTTAATCCTGACGTCACACTGATTTCGTCTTGTTCTTCCAAATATATATTTCTTTGTTCCGTCCATAACTTTCCCGGATGATTTCTTTCAAGCTGTCGACGTTCGTTAGTAAAAAATTACGCGTCGACGTTTAGCGCACATTCAACCCTATTAATCCCTTTCGGTGCAAGTGACGTTAGGGAAATTTTTAAAAAGCAAATAAGGAATAGTTTTGTGTTTACCAAATTCCGTATAATTCCTATGAATTATATTTTAAAACTATCTGATAACCTGGCGTTGCTCGAGTTGTCATAATTAAACTTAGCGACTGCTCCAATCTCGGCTGTATTTGAGTTATTTTTGTAACGCCCCTCCACGCCTACCCCTAAGAGTGCTGCCCTCTTATGCCGAAATGGGTGGAAATTATACACAGAAAACATCGGTAGAAATATTATTAATCTCGTTGAACCCGGAAAATATTTAATTCATCTTGTTGTCCCCGAACAAATATTTACCCGACTTAAATATCGGCGGTTTGAGAATGTTTGAAAAATTTCACCCACCTCCTGGGGGTGGTATACGTGTCTCACCACCACAGTGTTTGTTTCCGATTCGAAAGGAACTCGTGTATGAAATTTTCTCAAATTTTCTACACGGGTATGCGGAACATACACAGGTAATTTTATTTATTAGATGGAAAAAGAAGATAAAGTAGTAGAAAAATATCCTTGTCACTACAGCGGTTTACCTTTTGACGTATCCGCCGGTTGAGGACAAGATCCAGACTTGTTTGTGTATTACTCCGCTGCCAGTATTTGGGAAAATTTTCTCTCGGTGCGCCGCAAGACTTTAAAATATTACGTTTGATATGACGTCATCTGACGTCATTTGAGTTTCAAGTTCCTTTTGACAAGGAGGGAAACCTCGAATCTGTCTTTTAGCTTTGGGGGTTGTTGAAGGGAAGAAATCCCGCTTGTCGTCACGCGGCAACCCCCCCCCTCCCCCTGGAAGTTCGTGGCGACGACGCCAAGTGTTGTGATTGGCGTGGATGAAGGGGTGACGAAGTAATCCAATTACCCTGTTGGAGGGTGGTTGGGGGCGAATCCGCCGCGCGGCGTTTAAAGCGGCGGCGAAGCGCTCCGCTAATTACGTAAGCGCGGGAACGTACGTCATCAATTATCAAGCTCAACCCCCCCCCCCCACCATTCCGCACCCCCTTCATACCGCGCTACGAGTAAATCCTTCTATGGTTCTCCAACCCCTTCACCGAGGTGGTACTGGTTGAGAATTCCTCCGAAGAGCTCGTCGTCTAGGTTTATGGTCCAGTGGGTTAACGCTGCAGTCGTTCGTCACCGAAATCAACCTTCAGCAATATATATAATTTTACTGATTAGTCTCTCTCGAAGTTGAGTAAATCACATACAGTTCACTTTGTTTTTTAAGCGACGGAGAACGCAGCCAATTAAATTTCCCCAGTCTTCCTTGTCTTCTTAATTGTGATTGTTGGCCTTCCAGTCTTCGTCGTTAATTGTTACGGACGATCAACGTTTGTTGTTCCTGGCCTCCTGGTTTCGTAACTAACAATGGTACGTTGTAATTGATGTTGAACTACCACAATGAAGGTTGCCGCGTGTGTTGTAATGGCAAACCAGTTTATCTCAGCGAATGAAATTTCTTGCGCAATATCCCTCAACAACAGCGCTGTAAAAGACAGAACGACAACGATAATCGTAATAATCCGTAACGACGGAGAAGCCCCCCCTGCATTTTGAAGGGAAGGTTGTTGTTCTTTTTGCATGTTACGACACGGCGTCGGGGTGAAGATGGGACGAGGAGAATGGAATTGAGAAGGCGATAAGCTCGACGCTGTAATTAGAAACACAATGCGCGGTTTTAATTTGCAACACTTATCCCTGGTTAATACGAGACACTACTATTAGTCTCATGGCTTCCAATTAGCCTCGCAGGAACGGCTCGTAAATTATTTTATGGCGGCGTCTATGCTCGCGAAACAGTAACAACAACTGCAACTGCGGTGATTTAACGTGGATCCAAAATGTAGTAAAAAAGGCCATAAACTTTCAATACCTTCATATAATATACAAGTTAATTAACAAATACTAGGTACGTTTCGACAGATACAACGTTGGGAGCGTGACCAAAATTATTGGAAAAGAAAAAAATTGTACGTTTTTCGAGCAATTTCACTTTGTGTTATTTTAGTTTCATGCTTTATGAATTTCGTAATTGATTTACTCTGTGATGAATTTGTTCGTAGAAGACAAACGGTAAGACTAAATTCGATTTAGAACGAAATTTGTCGTTATTACACAATTTGGAGCATAAAACACTCATTAAATTAATTTAATATTAATTTTTAATATTTGTATAAAAATAACGCCGGTATACTCAGAAAAGATGTGTGACTTGCTGGAAATTATGGCCATGAAATTTGGCACCCAGATGACGGAGTGTCGAGAAGAAACCTTGCCTTCAGACAAAGGCGGCGGATTATGGAAGAACCAAGCCCCGGGCGTACTGACCTGACCAAAATCCCCGAAGGTCAACCCTTCCAAACGGCGACAGTAAACCCGCGAAAGTGTACAATTGTCGTAGATTGACTGAAATCAAACACGAGAAGAGGTTTCCACCCTCTTCGGGGAACAAAGAGAGTCGAGCTGGACGGTGGACAAGCGAGGAAACAGACAGTTCGTATCTATAACCAGGAGAACGAGAAAGTCTGGGAAGGGAGAAAGTGGAGGAGTAAAAATAGTTCGCGTGTACAACTTTGAGAAGGAAAAAAGTCCCGACCGACGGAAGAAGAATCTGTCTAGAGATGCTAAGAATTGTTAGCCGTCGAAGAAGTGTAATGGAGGAAGCTGCCACAAATTCCTGTTAAGCTTTTCCTGTTTGCCTGGTAAGCCGACTATTTTTTTATTTTTATTATTATTAAAGTTAAAGTTTAGTCCGGAGACTTTACAGTTGTGATAATAATAATAATAACAGTGTTTACAATTGTAAAAATTAACAAATAACAAGGAATTTACAATTTATAAATATTTCACATGTAAACTTGTGGTCTTGGATGTGACCCTTGTCATTCCAAGTTAGAGACGAGAGAAGCAGATTAACTTGTTTACCGCATATTAACATTTAACCGGCATGATGTTAGCGATCAATCTGGTCATTGGGGAAACTACATGTTTGAAGCGTTAAGGATGTTATGGGGCAGATGGGAAGAGCGGATATTATAGGGAGTATGGTAGTGCCAGTTGGTAGGAGGGCTAGAGTTTGGTAATTCCAGAATGATTTAGGGGGAGGATGACGTCAATTGGGAGTTTACGTTTTAGTCTGCGATTTTGTGAAGGAGGGGGTGGGTTACTGTAGAATAGCTCAATGGTGGGATTTGGATGGTTGATACAGCTATTTATTAAGGACTTGGTAGATTTCTGAATTATGGCAAGGATTAGGGGAATTTCAAGGTCTTTGTGGATAACTGAGTTGCGAAGGTGCCAAGGGGAATTTGATATTAAACGGACAATTTTGTTTTGTTTGGTTTGTATTTTGTTGGAGTGGAAATAGGCAGTGCATCCCCATATGGCACATGATTACGACCATATGGGGCGGATTACGGATAGATAGAGGAGTCTTTTGGTGCTAAGGGATATGGGAGATTTTCTGTTTATAAGAGGGAAGAGTTGTTTTATTTTGTTGCTGATTCTGGAGGTAATGTGGGCTATGTGAGGTTTCCATGATAATTTGGAATCAAGGATAACGCCTAGGTATGGTGTAGTTTGTTGGATAGGTATTTTGGTGCCATTGAGAAAGAAGGAGTGGTTGAGGGAATGTTTGGTTTTAAGGGTGAAGGGAATGATTGTGGATTTGGTAGGGTTTATTTTTATTCTCCATTTTTTAGCCCAGCTTTCAATATCATTGAGGGCGATTTGTAGTTTTTTGGAGCCCGAGTCTAGAGAGGATGTTTGAAGGAGTTAGGCAAGGTCATCTGCAAAAAGTACTGTTTCAGTAGATAGGTTTTGAGGTATGTCGTGGAAATAGAGGTTGAAGAGGAAAGGGCCTAGGATGCTGCCTTGGGGGACGCCGGAGGAAATAGGGTATGAATTTGAAATGGTATTGTTAAATTTGACAGAGAAGGAGCGGTTAGTAAGATAAATAGTAAGGATTCTGAATAGAGAATCATTAAGTGGGTCTTTGATTTTGGAAAGTAGAGATTGGTGGTGTACTTTATCAAAAGCTTTTTCTGCATCTAGAAAAGCACCAATGCACGAGTTATTGGTGTCGAAGGAATTGTTGATGTAGGATGTCACTGAGTAGAATTGATGGGTGCAAGAGTGTTTGGGCCTAAAGCCGTATTGAGCAGAAGGAATGAGGTGGGTTAATTCTTTCCTAAGGAAGGGAAGAAGTAGTTTTTCGAACAGTTTGGATAGAGAGGGGAGGAGACTGATAGGTCTATAACTATTGGGACAGGATTTGGGTTTGTTTGAAGCCGACTATAAAAGATAAACAGGTATGTTTCTGTCTGCGATGTAAATAATGAGATTATTGTCGTACGCATATGCCCTCACATACGACTCCTTTTCTTTTTTGGTTTATGTTCAGTCTTATAAACTCGCCCTGTGGTTTGCTTTTTTAACGTATTAGAAATTTATTGGAGTATTGAACGTCGCTCAAGTGAATCACCTAACGTTTAAACTCAAGAGTGAATAAATTTTAATTTACCTAGATGCAATTAAAAAAACGACACTGTTGAATTTGATAAACCCTTAATTATAAATAAATAAAATCAAATTTAATTTTTTAAATAAATAATTAGCATTATATTGAAACTTAACCGTGAGAAAGGGTTTTGTTTTACCTAATATCAATGCCCCTGCCATTTTTTATGAAAAAAAGTGATATAATGTTCTGCTTTTGGTGTAATTTTTCTGACAATTATTTTAATAGACCTATTTAAACACATAACAAAAATAAAGTTATAACATTTCCAAAAATGAAATTAATGACTTATTTTTTAGAGAGTAAATTTAAAATACGTATTACAAATTTAAAAAGAGAAACAGTTTACCTTGTGTTTATTTTTATTTCTCTGTGTTTTAAACATCCTGTTTTGCATTTTACCTCATTTGTGTCTCTATTATTTTTCCTTTCTACCCCTTTATACGTATTTTTCATATTGAAACCTTTCCTTCTCATTAAAAATATTTTCATAGTTATTAACAGACCAAAATTAAGTTATATATTAAATGAATTTCGGCTTTTACTGGTTTCTGAGTTTGTGTGATTCATTGCTCCACCTTTTCTGATTTTGAAATCACCTGATGAAAGTAAGAAAGGTGGTTGCAGTGGCATCATTGTGTGTTACTTAATTTTTCGGCTGTTAATTGGCTACTTCCTTTACCTAATTATTTTTCAAGCGTCGTAGAAAATGCTTCGTCGTTGTCTTTTATTATCTTTGTGTGTAATTGTACTATTTTTCCCTCAGTAGTTGAATAACTGGTATTAATAAATGTAAATCTAGAAAATATAATTCGTAGGTTTTTCTATCATTAAATATTCCTGATAATTTTTTATTTAATAATATACTGCAATGATCACAGAAAACATTTATTACTACAAGCCGTTTAATTACTTTTTTTTTAATATTTAATCTTGGATTTGTCAATTTTGACATGAGTTGTATTTTTTTGTCGTCTGTCGTATAGATTTGTCTTTAATAAGTCGTGATTTCTGTGACGTGTCGGCACTATTTATTAAATATCGTCAGCTGTCTTTTCTCTTTTTCATCCTCGTGATAAAAGGAAACCTGTCAGGCAACGTTACAGCTTGCAGATCTCTTAAGTGCAGCTTAATTTATTCTACCTGCATCTTTATTTCTCCTTCCCTGAGTGTCACGTCACATACCAGTCAGTGATCCCCAGCGGTGGGTCCTTTTTCTCTCACCTGCTTGCTTGTTGTCTGTCATCTGTCGTCGTCGTCGTGCTGAGAAAGCCTCAAGGTACGAACGTCAATCACCAGCAGTTGGCGGCCATTAGTCATCTAGAGAAACTCAGGCGATTTTGTAAATGAGAAGAGAATAACGTTAAAGTAACAAACGTCACATAAATGTGAGCAAAGGGACTTTTAAAAAATAAACTCATCGACGTGTCAGAGAATATATTGTAATATACACAAATGATGGGCTTTTATTTAAATGAAAGAATTAATAAACTTTACAAGCAATATTTTTATTGTGGCAATAACTCAAACAATTAGAAATTTATAACATTGAATTTCTCAGGGTCTTCACTGGGTTTGATAATAGACAAATCAATAATATCTTATCATCAACAAATCACAATTAAAAGAAAATAAATTTACTCGTCAATTAAACTAGGACGAACTTTTATTATGAACGAAATTAAAAGTAAAAAGATCGACTCTGATGAACAATTTTAATCAAAAAGAGAACGAAATCTGACGGCTATCTTTCAATTACGTTTACATAATTAATTGTTTTTTTTAAAAAAAATGTTACTCACGTCTGCCCAGCATTCTAGCATACCTTTAATTTTCGAAAAAACTATTGTGGGGCTTTACACTGCTTCTAAACTCACAGATTCTACACCAAATTTTTAAGCCAAAATTTTATATGATGTCAGGAACTCGGATGGTCCTCCTTTCGTTATCTATCGGTTGACCACTCACCTTAGGTGAATTCTGCGATTTGTCGATTGGGTAGTCTTTATTGTTCCGGACTTAAACGGAAACTTTTGCTATTTCTGGCCGGCTATGGACACAAAAAAACCTGCTTTTTCTTAGCAGGTTTCAACGATTTATGACATTTATGGATGTTTTACTTTGTCCTGCTAATTGCCAACCCTGTTGAATTCTCCTTCAAAAAAGTGTTATACCTCGATGAGGTCTTTCCGTGAACTCTCTCTCATGAAATCTCTATGCGAACTGTACTTCACCAAACCTTCCTGCGAACTGTACTCTCGTCTCGCAATTTGAGCGCGCATACGCCATTTTGACGGACCTTCCGACAAAGAAACAGAGCCGGAATTTCTATTATTATTTCAAAAGCTCCTGCCGCTACAAAGGATTTCTCAAACAATTTAGATTTTCAATTTCACAATTAATGTCTTAATTAATTGGCATTACAATATATTAATACGTAATGAGAAAGTTGTAGAGTAAAATTTTCTACCCCGGTCTTGAAGTGCACTGTTAGTTTTGCCACAGTGGCGGTGGTTCTGGGGGTTGAGAACGTTCGACTGTACACCAAAATGGCATCGCGTGTTCTCTCTCAGAACTCATCAGGGAAAATTGGTGCTTCAATCCAGGTGGAAAAAACCTCCCAATCCTTTCAGGGACGGCTTAGTTCCTCATAATAACCTCAATACCGTATCTAATACGTGTGTGTTGCGTTTTTCAGGAGGGGGCCGGGCTTATTACTTTCCCCTCGATATTCTCCTTCAACCCCGCCATCACAAATTTAGTTTCGTAATTGGAGGTAAAACAAATCCAGTCCATTCTCTGTCCAGTTGTACGGTCGTTATCCCTCTTCTTATCATGAATATGTTTCCCCACACCTTCGCGGTGTAACGTCACGCACGAAATCGTTACGCTTCTGACGCTATATCTTTCGAGGAGTAGACGGTGAAGTTCTTCAGCTTGTCGGTCAACGTGTGGTGCTTTTCTCTCCCCTTTACAACCCCCCTGATTACCACTGGTACCATAATAGCGAATACTTGCACGTGTTTTAATGGACAAATATAAGGTGGTCGTTTTTTTAACTTGAGAAATGATGTTATCTCGGGAAAAACGCAATGAAGATTTAAAAAAATCAATATTTACAAAGGGTCCAAAAATAAATGTGCCTCTGCCTACAACGTCTTTTTCGGGGGTTTGGTTGGGGGTACGATAGAAAAACGCCCCAGCTGCACTTAATACGTCTGATCCTTTTCTTCATTGACTTAAAGAAGTTAAATAAATATAACTGTTAATTTTAATCGATAGGAACACCAACCCTATTAGTCGGAACAAATTATTATCAAATTTAAAAGTTAATAATTTTACAAACACCAACGTTTTATCCGTGATTGGAACCTCCTCAGGTATACAATTTCAATTTCAATTTATTTCAGTTGTCTAGAAAAATGATTATGAAAATCAAGTCTTACGTCTGTCTAATTGTGGTCGGTATTTGTAATATTTATTTAAAAACAAGTCAGATTATTATAATTTTTAATTGTTGTGTTTACGAGGGCTAGTTGATATATTTGCCACCAGGGGAATGTAATTTAGAATTTTTATGGACGGATAAATGCAGACATGTAAATATATCTTAATTTGGTATAATGAAGGAAGCTGAATTGGAATTTGCAGGTCATCAGGGTAGGATAATTTACTGAAAGATTTACTGCTTTCTATTTAATCCGCTGATGAGATGAAACGTTTATTATGTTACATTAGCGCTGTGTGGGTTGTTTTATTTTCCTTCCGTGTTTTGTAGTGCCACTCAGGCTGAAGAAGAACTGTGTCTAGGCCAAGGATGTTGCACAGTGTTCGTCCTTGACCCCTTCGGAGGTCGCGTGACCTTGAAGTCTGGGACCTAGGTGGAGGGAAGAAGAGAAGGTGAAAGCTGCTTTCTCCGCTCTGTTCCTCCTCCTCCTCCTAGTATACAGTTAGCGTTGACTGCCTCAAGGAACACAATGTTGCGCTCCTCGAGTTCTTACCATCACTCACAAAGGAACGGTTTAATTGAATTAATGGTAACAAAATGGTTTTGTTTGACCGTCGAATGTAGTGCGTGACGTAGCAGACAAGGGTAGTACCGGACTTGAGAGGGGTGTCAGCATATGAATGCCGCGTTTACTTACAGAACTGAAAACAGCGTCGTGAGGATGTTTGCGCGAATGTTTTACTGCAATGAAGCCCTGAGACGAAGATGGAACAGTAAAAACAATGGACTGAATGAAGTCAGCTGCTCTGGCAACGTCATGGATTATCTTCAGAAAGGAGAATCAATCAAGAGCGAGTATAATGCTGACTTATTGCAACGTTTCAGGGTTGTTGTTTCATCACGGCGACCATTATTGCTTCCCCACCCCACTATTCGCCATATTTATCTCCCTCGGATTATTTTTCTCTTTCCAAACTTGGGAAAAAACAAAGTCTCTGGTGGTAAAAGACGACGAAGAAGTCTGCGGTTGATGGAACTCGATGATTCAAAGGGTATCTTAACTATTCTACGTCGCTGGAGCCTAAAAAAGACTTACGGTCTAAAAAATAAAGGTATCTTGCCAGACAGAAATTTTCTATATTTTCAGGTCGGGGTAGTTTTAAGACTATCCTAGTAGATTAGACCGTCTCAGTGCCTTCGCAAACGGAAGTAAAAATAGGGTTATGTATTTTAATTTAAATGAAAAAAACCTCATCAACATAAAATTAAAACTATACCTAACTGACGTTAAATTTAAATTAGTTGTTATTTTACCAGCAGCCAGAATATTTATTTATAAATTTTAATTTTAGATAGGGGATCACCCTCATGTAGCTTGTTGCCCTATATATATATATATATATATATATATATATATAAATGCACCGTAACGTTTCTTACCCTTTTGATTCTAGACATCTTTAGGCTTTAACCTTAGTTACTTTAGTTATTTTTTTATTAATAATCCGTTGTGTACACATTTCATCTTTTTTTTTCTATAAATATTTCCTGCAATGGCGTCTATTTTGAATGGTTGTGCGGTTTTGTAACATGTATTATTGTATTTTCACATCCTGGCCAGCAATATTCACCTTTTCTCGACCGAAAAGTACTGCGGGGGAAGTTACTTTTGTTACACCGTGTTTCCTTTCCGATGTAAAAATCACTTCTTGTACTATATTCACTGTGAGGACGTTTGGCAACCTCAATCACCCTGTTTCACTGCAACTATCGTCAAAATAGCAAACTTCATTAGACTCTGACTTAACAATATTTGTTGTGACGTCATCACGAGATTTTTTTCCCCAACCATCAATATTGTATGAATTCTATTCCATTCAGATGCGTGATTACACACAATAACAACTTTATACCAGAAAAGGGGCTTGTAGGGCAAACACAAGAATAACGGTAAGCGGGAAACTAACGCGGGGATGCTGATCGGAATAACTGGAAGGTATGTGAAAGGTACACAGGGTGTATGAAACAGTATATTTAGTTTTATAAGGCTTAGTAATACGCTGGGGGATGATGATGTTAACGCCCCCCTCCCACGCGACTACTTACGGGGTAAAATTAGGGGATGAAATGTAGTTATTAGTTCATATGGCGAATAGCGATTCTGAGAGATTTTTCGTGTATGGGTTTCTTTGCGAATTTTTTTCTAAATATTAGAATATTTAAAGATGTTTGCTGATAGACAATCGCAGGGTCTTGAAATTTAAAACTTAACACGCACCAACCCAAAGTATGGATTCAATCGTTGTTATATAATATTATTTTACCAATTTTTTGCATCCCTTCACGCCTTACTGTGAAACACGAGCACTGGGAAAGTAAGGGAGGGAACTCGTAGCTAGGGTGGAAGGAGACAGAGGAAGATTTTCCACCACCTCCGCTGCAGACAATATGAATCCGTAAATATTTTAATATCCAGCACATTGAGCTGTCGCCGTATTCTGTTGCCACGCCATTTGCTGCGGGTATATTGCCCCTCTGAGAAGGGAGGAATGGAAACCACCCCTCTGACCCCTGTCCCCACACCCTCAGGAAAAATTTATAATATGTATATCCTCGCTGTGTGTCCCTGGTAAAACGTAGAAGGTGTGGCGCGGCCGTTTCTCTCTCACACCAACCCCCTCCAGCGTTGAGTTACAACTACAAAATTTGTTTTTAAAAGGTTGTCCGCAAGAAGGGAGGGGGGGGGGGGGAGAAAAAGTGGTTGTCGTTACAGTTGAGTAACAACTTGGGGCAATTTAAAATGCATGACAGAAAAAAACATGATACAATGTTGGGGTAATACAGCGACTCACATGAATTAAAGTCGAGTTTTCTACGTTTAAAAAAATTGAAATGGATTATCAAAGTGTAGGTTCTTGTCTGAAAGATTTTCAAAGGACAAAAATTCAAATTAAATTTAAGACAGTCTGGTGGAATTGATAAAATTTATTTTTCGTTATTTCAAGACGGGAGAAATGCTTTCAGACGAAGCTCAGCCTCAAAGGGTGTGATAACGATTAAAAGAACCTTCGAGACTGTTTTCTTTAATTGTAGATTCATTAAGAAAAAAAGCCTTACAGACAGTCCTCAAATTTTTAGCATTTTTTTAATTAACTACAATTTTTATTTAAATAAGAGGAATCTGATTTGATTCACAATTAAATTAAAAAAATAAAAAAATAGATGAGTGTGTATAAAATTTTTCTTAATCTAGCTGTGAAACTGTATTAATGGAACAGAATGGAAAAGAAAAACTCGCACCAGACATGATAGCTCGGATGGTAAACTGCTCTCGGTCCCAATGCGGATGTCCCCTTGTTCCATTCATGGGTGCGGTCGAATGTTTTTAGTGCTGAGTTAATTTTTTTAACTTCAAAATTTTATGGTTGTTAATATTTTAAATGCGTAAATTCTCTATATTTCATCATAAATTATTTTTACAAGGTCTTACTATTATAGTGGGAGGGCTCAAACGCAAGAACAAATTTTTAACCATCGACATTCGTAAATAGAACCATTTTTAATTGGAATAGCGCAGGAGTGCTTAAAGGGTAGATTATAGACCCATGAAAGGGAGTTTATCATAAAAACAACAATATTTAGTGAAGCGAAGTAGAAAATATTATGATGTATCATTAGGATATGGATTTTGAATTCTAGTTTAATATCTAAAGCAGTGCTGTGTGAAGAAAACTGTAGGACATCACTCATGGTCTTAATCATATTTAATCTTTATTAGTAACAAGTTTCATAGGTGTGATTAAACGATTTTTTCTTTGTTTATTTTACGTTAATATTGGTATAGAATTTGAGTACGTTGACTGTGTGTATTTTAAAGTTTGATATCCGCAGGATCAGCCCAGTGTAATGAAATAAATCTATCTATCTAATTAACAGGGTCCCTCATTACTTAATAATAATTTGTTTCCACCGCCGTGTACAAACGAAAGAATAATTAAAAACGCTGAATTTTTTGTAGAGATAAAATAACAGAATGCCTCAGTTTCTGAATTCGTAGGGAATATTATTAGCGGTTTGTAAATTCCAGTTGCCCCTTGTGTGCAGGCAACACATTGGCAGCAGTCCTCGAGAAAATAGCGTAGTTTGCAGGCGTTCATTTCTTTCCTGTTGGAAAACGACACAGGTCACAATATAATAATTTGTGTAAAGTTTCCTGTGTTAATGGCATAATTAATGTGGTTATTACTCATAATTTTTTAAAAAATTAAATTTTATGATTTTGTATACAAATTTGATTTTATAACAGACGATCAACTTTTTTTTTACCTTCAGAAATAGTACTCGGGTTTCACATGGCTACCAACTGAGTTTATCCTCGACGTTTCGACGACCGCAAGCTCTGTCGTCATCTTCGTGGTGAAGTGAAACATCGCTGTTTAATCCCTGCTGGTACTCATGTAAAATGCTAGGACACTTTCTGCAGAAATTACACCGGGAAAGATAATTGATTTTTATACCTTAATTATAGATCACCATTTTTAACAGTATTAGTTTAATGCTGTTGTCCCCTTGTGTGTATGCAGCACATTCGCAGAGCTTACGTAGCGGGTAGTATAGTTCGCCGGCGAGTTTTCGTAACGCACTACAGGTGACAATATGGCGTGAATGTTTCAAGTTTCCCCGATTAATGCTCTAATTATTGTGATTGTTACGCATTTTTTCTCGTCTTATTACTACAGATTTTGTCATTTGTAAACAGGGAAAAAATCTGGGTCGATCCCCTGACTGACTTCGGATCTATTACAATCATCATTACTTCTCGAAGAGAACTTCACGTCTCACCCTGATGGTTTGCTTTCTTTCAAGTCATTTCTCAGCGGTCACTTCCTTTCCGCAACCCCGCACACACATCTTCTCCGCAAGCACCCCCCCCCCCCCTAAACCTCGTGAACTCACTCCATTCGTCTGTCTTTTGAGGAGTCGTCGCTTGAATGGTCGCAATCGCCTTTTTCCACCCGTCAGAGATTTTTTCCCCCACCCCCCCTTGGATCCCCCTCATCCCACTTTTCCTTTCCTTTCCTCCCCATCGGGTCCGAGATTGTCCGTTTCTTGTTTCTCTCTTATCCACTCCCCTCCGTCTGTTTTCCATCTTGACTTTATTACGGCAGAAACTTTGAAAAGTTGATTACACAAGAAGCCGCCTCGGTACTTTAGAAATGGAGGGGCTAATGTTTTATTTTTTAGGGGTGGGTGTTGGGGGAGGAGTTGAGATCCTTGATGTGATTTATTTCATTTTATTATTATTATATTTCCTCTTTCTTATTTGAATTTCACTAGAACGAGGGGCAGCAGAGCCTGACATTTGATCCCTTCACGTGAACGAGATTTATTGAGCTTAGTATTATGTTGAACTGTCCAACTGTTTGCCTTGACTACAATATTATTATTATCTTTTGCTACAAAACAATGGTTGATCAGTTAATAATTGATGGTGATTAATAATTATAACCCGCAAAGCTCCAATTCACGTACAAAATTGAAAATAAATACTGCAATATAATTACGATTGTCTCCGTTTTGGTTGAAAGGTGATTAATAAATTGATAACGAATTGGTTTTCTCAAACAGACGCATTCTGGAATGGTTCTTATATTTTCACTCCAATCATCCAATTGTTTATTTTTTAAAAAACTGTACGTGATAAAGTGTATAATTTAGTTCACAAAACACTTCGTCCTTTAGCCCCCATAATTTTTATCCAGTAGACATTTTAATGAAATATCTCAATACACAAGATTATGTAAAACCTCGTAACAACTTACCAGCATCATTATTCCATTCAAAAGAATATGTATGTTAAATTTATCGAATTTTTAAAACTCAGCAACAGTGCTTTAGCTGGTGATACGTTAAACATTTAATTCACAATTGCTCATCAGTTAACGTTATGATGTCTCCCCTCTAGTCTTTTTTTAGGGTAAAAGACTACATGAGGGTAATCCACATAGTGGCAACTCCCCTTCAATAGCATAGGAAGGGATTTGAAAGGGGGGATACGAAAGGGTAGAGGAAGGTAGCCAAAGGTTAACTAGGGCCCCCGGGCTATATTTTAAGGATCCTACCCGGCTTCGCCTAAAGAAATGCAGGGAAAACCATAGAAAAACCTGCATCAGGGGGGTCGGGCATTGGGTACTACATCGTTGTCCCAGTTTATTTTTTTTAGTGGCACGACGTGACTGAGAGTTTTTTTATTATTAAGACTTTTCTTAATTTTGCTTCTAAACTGGTTAATTATATACTTTTTATCGTAACTCCAGATAAAATTATTTTTTCTAATGTATAAATCTGGACAAATTTGTTTGAAATATATTTTAATGAAATAAAAATTTGGATGATATTAATAAAATTAAAAAAAAATTGGCACGACGTATCGTTTCTTATTTTTAGTATATTTTCAGGTGCATATATCTAAAAATATAGAGATAACAAGGTTTCGTAAATAATAATTTGGCTGGTTTAATCATTTTTCTTAGAAGTTTTTTTCTCTTAAATACGTATGTTATATTTTGTTATTATAATTGGTTATTGCTATATTATCAACCGAAAGCCCTTGTTTCAAAATTAATTAAAAATCTGTATATAAAATAATTTTTAGAGACTGTCTGTTTTTGAGCCTTATTAATAATTTAAACTATACAGACGTAGATTTTTTAGAAATAAGTTTTTAAGAGATTACGACTGCGTTTACACTTCCCAAAGCTACGTGTTGAAGGGGATGGAAATTTTGATGAGGTTTCTGTCGCAACCTGGCGGATTCTTGAAAATAAAATATAATTGGAGAAGGGAGCCAAGACCGAACGTGGTCTTCGAGTCTCTAGAAGGGGTGCTTTTTTTGGTACGAGGAAGGACTAGAGACTAAACGAGACGAGACGAAGCTACTTACGGGAATTAATGAAGCGGACAGGGGAGGAAGGTCTCTTCTCTCTCACTAGACCATCCCCTTTAAAATAAAACCCCCTTGCATCCCCACCCCCGTGTCTCACGGTCTGTGTCGCTCTCCTTGAGGCTCGTAGTCGATACAGGGCAATGGAGCGTGAACAACTCTTACAAGGGGGGGGGAGGTTTTGGGGGTAGGGAAATGGCTGAAGCTTCTGGTCCCATTAGCGTTGCATGGAGAAAAAGAAGACGAGTCCTGAAAGCTGCCATTTGCTATATTATCTGAGCAATTCCTTATTTGTGGTGGGAGATTTTGTGTAAAATCCTTGCGAGAGACATCATGTAAGAGGAGTAAAGAACAAAATAAAGTCGGACGTAGGACAGTTTAAATATTTTTTTCAGCCTTCAGTAAACTTTCGAATGAAAATTGATATTTTCAGGCCTCTACTAATGGAGGAAGAAGAAATCATTAACTTGCATGACGAAATACAAGAATAAAATGCACACAACCACGATCAAAGAGATAGAAAGATAAAACAAAACCTCACAAAAAGTAATAAATATCCACTAAGTCAGTAATTTTTTAATAAATTTAAAAAGAAATTAATTCAATTAAAAACATAGGAGCACGATATTTCATTACCATCAGATGTGCATTAATTATTCACAAAAAAGATATATGGGGCCACTAATAATTAATTTAAGAATGAAGTGGAAATAATATTAATAATTTTTACATTCATTGCCGACACTCATCTTTTTTTCCCTTTTTTAATTTAATTGTGAATCACATATGATGCCTCTTATTTAAATAAAAAATGTAGTTAATTAAAAAAATTCTAAAAATTTGAGGACTGTCTGTAAGGCTTTTTTTCTTAATTAATCTAAAATTAAAGAAAACAGTCTCGAAGGTTCGCTTAATCGTTTTCACACCCTATGAGGCTGGATATTAATAAAAAAGTTGTGTAAAAAATTATAAATTTACAAGAAATTGCGAAAATGGATCATTTATAACAATTAGCAGAATAAACTTTCCAAAAGTAGAAAAAAGTAATAATCCACAATAAAAAAAAATTACCACCACGTTTCGAACCTCATTTTTTTAAGGGGGGGCAGACTGGGAAACGAGCATGTTCTTTGAAATTAACCAAAACCTAATTTGTACAATGTTAATTTAATGGACGATGTCGGCATTGAATGTAAAAATTATTAAAAATATCTCCAATTCATTCTTAAATTAATTATTAGTGGCTCCATATATATATTTTTGTGAATAATTAATGCACATCTGATGGTAATGAAATATCGTGCTCCTATGTTTCTAATTGTATTAATTTCTTTGTAAATTTATTAAAAAATAACTTACTTATGATATTACCTGGTGTAGTATTAACAGATTTCACAGGTTCATAATTGGTAAATATATACATATATATATATATTCATATATATATATATATATATATATATATTGTAACGCCAATTAATTAGGACATTAATTGTTTCAACATAAAAATCTAAATTGTTTGAAGGGAATGCTGCGTCCCCACAGCAATTTCCTCTCCCGCTATCAGAAGGGCGTTTGACAAGTACCCAATGCCCGACCTACCTGATGCAGGTTTTTCTAGGGTTTTCCCTGCATTTCATTAGGCGAATGCCGGGTAGGATCCTTAAAATATAGTCCGGGGGCTCTAGTAACCCTTGGCTACCTTCCTCCACTCTTCCGCATCCCCCCTTTCAAATCCTTTCCAATGCTATTAAAGGGGAGTTGCCCAAAGTGGATTACCCTCATGTAGACTGTTTCCCTAAAAAGAAATTAAGAATAGCCTACACGACGGAGGGAAAATTGATAAAGAGTCAATTTGTAGTTTTGAATGAATGAAAATTGGAAGAGAGTTGATGAAATATAATATGTGATAATATAGGAAAATACATCCTTTGGCAAAGGGGAAAAAATAAACATATAATTCAAAAATAATAAAATATCAAAGGAAGGATAGTATATGATTTGTGAATGAGAAAAAAGACTGTGCGGCTAAAAAACACACAACAGAAAAAATATAGTATGAATGACACATTATAAGAAAAATTGTGTATACAAAAAGTACAGAGAAAGTATGTGATATAAAGCGGAGAAAACATTTAAAATAGGAAATTTGTGCCGAGGGAAAGATCTAAATAAGAAAAAGATTAATAAATGTAGTCAAAAAATACTTAAAATGATGTGCTAAACTTAAAGTTTTTAAATATTTAGAAGAATGAAAGAAGTAAAATAATATAATTTAGGGTTATCAATTTAAAACCGTGTCATTGTTATTTATTTTGAACTGAATAGCATAGAAAATAAAATTATATTAATGGAGGTACGGATTTAAATGTAAGAATAGAAAATGAAGAAGAATACGGGAAAATAATGTTTGCTTATAGAAAATTCTTTTGAAAATCGTAAAGATATTTAGAAAACTGCTTACGGAGGATTTTTCAGTGACAGTAAAGACAATAAGAAGAATTAGTAAGGGTGAGAAAACCTAAAGAGAGCAAAAACTAAGTACGCCTTGGAAATTAATTGATATTGGACGGAAACTATGCAAAACTTCCCCAAAATGTTTATATTCCTCCATTTCAACCCCCTACTCACCATTCCTAAAATAAATAAATGTCTTTGGTCTGAATCAGTGCATTCGGAGGCATTAATTGGCCTCTCTGCTATATTGCTACTACGTCACTCTGTGGGGGTGAGATTTACGAGGGTCTCACAGACTCTCTCCTCCATTAAGGGGAGACTCTGGCTGGCACACACAGGAAGAGAGAGGGGGGTTGGGAGAAAGGGAGTTTGATAAATATCGTCCCCTCAACATGGGAAAGAAACAGACACTTACGCACGGGTTGGGTGAAGGTTCCCTTAAATCACTCCAGGCCACAGAGAAGGGTAATAGATTTTCAACCCTCTGACGCTCTTTAAGTGAAAACGAGGGTGTGTGTGTTAATTTACTTGAAATGAAAGCTCACAATAGACCCTTAAATAGAAGTTTCAACAACATTCAATTATGTTGAAATGTTTGAATGTTTCTGGGAGGTTTCGTAAGAGTGCACTAATATTTCACATATCTGATTTAACTAATTCTATTTATCTTTCAAATTTTCTCATTTCTCTCAAGTGCCAAATGCTTTACTTATCTCAGATTTTACCATTAATATTTTAAATATTCAATATTCGACCACCTGCGCTCAGCCCCGGCTTTATTTTAAATACTAGCTGGGTGCCCGGCGTTGCCCGAGATGTCATTTATCTATAATCCCCAATATGTGTCCAATTTCGGTTGCTTTTGCGCTATTTTTATGTAACGCTCCTCGAACCCTATCCCTAAATGTGCACCCTCCGATGCCGAAGGAGGTTGAACTCATTGACATAATATATCGGCCGTTTATACATGTTAGAAGATGACCACCCCCACAAATGTGCGATAATCAAACAGTATTTATTCCACGCAAAAATCGACCGATTACATTGTTTGGAAATTTCTACCCCCGCCCACCACCTCCCAAACCCGTCCAAATTAGACTCGGCGACATTCATAGTTTCTAAATTGATTCGAATCTGGGTTGTTTTAGCGTTATTTTTATTTAACGTAATTCCACCCCAACCGCTAACTTTGCTTCCCTCACATGGGTTGAAATTGTACACAAACAACATAGGTAAAAATACTATCAAAGTCATGAACCCCGGGAAATAATTATTTAACGCAAATATCGACCGTTTAAAATGATTGAAAATTTCCTCCCGCGCCCAACTCCGCGAGGCCCCTCACACCCCCGCACACCCCCACCAAATCTCGCGCATTGCCCATGTTGCCAAGTGACTCGAATCTCGTTTTTTGGTTAGTTTTATGAAACACACCTCCATCTCTACGCGTACTTCCCTACCATGCCGTAAGGTGTTGAAATTATACTCAATCAAAATCGGTAGAAATACTATCAATGACATTGCCTGCGTAAAATATTTATTTCACGCAAATATCGGCCATTATACATTTCTGAAAATTTATACCCCCGCCCAGAACTTACCACCCCCAGTCACTTTCCCAATGGTTGTCATAAATAAACTCAGTGACATCCATAACTTGAATTTGACTCCAATCTGGGATTTATTTTCTTGTAACGCCCCTCATACCCCCACCCCTAAGTGTGATCTTTCACGTCCTTCAGAGGTTTAAATTAAAAACAGAATTGGTAGAAATATTATCAGTACATTGCCCTCGATAGATATTCATTCCTTTCAAAACTGGACCGTTAAACATGTTTTAAAATTAACACCCCCGCCAACCCTTCCTTGGGGAGAGTTAAATGATTAGTTGAGTGTAATAATTAAACTCATTGACATCCATGACCGTGAGTTCGACTCCAATTTCGATTGTTTTTGCATCATTATATTGTAATTACACTCCACCCCCACCCTTAAGGGAAGCTCCATTCCCAATCCCAAAAGGGGTTGAAATTATACGCGGAGAAAATGTAGATAAATTTTATTAATCAAATTGATCCAGAAATATATTTAATAACGACCGGTCAACATTTTTTTTAAAAATTCACCCAACTCCTCCCACCTCAGCCCACCCCTCACGCGTTGTCCAGATTGTCATAAATAAATTCACCCAACTCCTCCCACCTCAGCCCACCCCTCACGCGTTGTCCAGAGTGTCATAAATAAATTCAGCGACATCCTTCGATTTGACTCGTTTTTTTCTTGTCGGTGCCCTCTACCCCCATGCATCGCCCTCATGTCGAAAGAGGGGTTCAATTTTTACCTACACACTTTAAATCTAATTAACCCTGAAAATATTATTCACTTCTAATATCGGTCGTGATTTCATGTTTCAATATTTCCGCTCCCGTCAAACACAACTACTCGGGAGTTAAATGACAAATTATATGTCATAATTAAACTCAGTGACATTCATAACCCTGTATTTGACTCTAATATCGTTATTTATTTTTAACACCCGTTGACCCCCACCCCTAATGTGAGCTCCCTCTCAATCCCGAAAGGGATTCAAATTAAACTCAGAGAACGTGTAGTGATATTTTAATAATCTCATTGTTCCAGAAATATATGTAATCGTTGCAAAATTCAGCCGCTTAAGTTCCTTTAAAATTTGTATTCTCCACTCACCTCCACCCAAACCCTCCCACCCTAGTCCAGCCCAACTCTGCGCGTTGCTCAATTTGTCATAAATTAACTCAGCGACATTAATTACGTTCGATTCATTCGAATGTTGGTTGTTTTCGAGTTATTTTCTTGTAACACACGTCTCCCCCCCTCCCCTAAGCGTTCTTCACCCTCATGTCGCAAGAGGTTGAAATTGTAATACATAAAATGGGTATAAATACTATAAATTAATTAACCTTGAAAAAAAATATTTTCCGTTAATATAGACCTTTTAACATGTTTGAAAATTTTCAACCCCATCCTCTCCCACCCCTGGGGATTAAGTGAGCAATTGAATATCATAATTACATTTTGTGACACCCAGAAACCTGGGTCTGACTGTAATATTGGTTTTACTCGCGTTATTTATTTATAATGCCCGTCCACCCTCACCCCTAAGAGTGCTCCTTTTCCATGATGTAAGGGGTTGAAACCATACTCAAATAACATCGATTAAATTACTATCTATCTCTTTGATCCCAAAAATTTTTATCTGCCTAAACATCTGCTGTTTTAGCATATTTTAATGATTTCAGCTCCTCTCCTAAGTGTGCTTCCCTCTAATGCCGAAAAAGGTTAAATTTTACAAACAACATCGGTAGATATATTATAAATGTCATTGACCTCGACAATTAATTATTTAATGCAAATATCGACCGTTTAACATGTTAGAAAAATTACACCCCCGTCCACCCCAACCCTTCGGGGTTAAAAGGCCAATTGAATGTCATAATCGAACACGACGACATCCATTACCTTTGGTTTGACTCCAATCTCGGTTGTATTCACGTTATTTTCTTGTAATACCCCTCCACCCCTAACCCTACGGTGCTCCTTTCCCATTCCGTAAGAGGTTGAAATTTTACTGACATACATTGGTACAAACATTATTAATCACTTTTTCCCCGGAAATATTTATCCTACTCAAATATCAGCCGTGCTAGCATGTTTAAATATATCCATCCCATCTACTCCTAATTGAGACACTAAACAACAACTTGAATATCATAATTAAACTCACTGACAACAATAACCCTGGATTTGAGTCCAATCTCGATTGTGTTTGCACTATTTTCATATAAATCTAATCCACCCCACCCTTAAGGGTGCTCCTTCCAAACCACGAAAAAGGTTAATATTAAATATATGGAACATTTAGAGACATTTTATAAATATCACTGAACCAGAAAAATATTTATTCGACGCAAATATCGTCTGCTTATTATGTTTTAAAATTTCAACCCCCGTCCACCATTGCTCCTGGCGGTTAAAACACCAATAGATTGTCTTAATTAAACTCAGTGCCATCCATAATCATTGATTTGACTCTAATCTCGGTTGTATTCGCGTTATTTTCTTGTAACGCCCGTCCACCCTTACCCTTAAGGGCGCATCCCTCCCAAGCCCGAAATGGGTTGAAATTAAACTCGGAGAACATGTAGGGAAATTTTATGAATATCATTGGTCCAGAAATATATTTATTTGATACAAAATTCGGCTATTTTAAAAGTTCTACCCTCCGCCCAACCCTTCTTACCCAATCCTACAACTGCGCGTTGCCCAGATTGTCATAAATTAACTCAGCGACATCCATTACCTTTGAGTTGACTCGAATCTCGGTATTTTTAGGGTTATTTACTTGGAAACCCCCTCCACCGCCACTCCTTAATGTGCTCAACCCTCGTGCCACAATGGATTAAAATTAATAAAAATCACATGAGTAGAAATACTATAAATCTAATTAACCCTGAAAAATATTTATGCAACGCAAATATCGGACATTTTAGCATGTTTGAAGATTTCCACCACCGTCCAATCATTCTCCTAGGGGTGGTAGGCGTGTTACACCCGCACAATATTTGTTTCCCTGACGCAAAGAACACGTGTACGAAATTTGGTGAAAATGCTTCGAGGGTGTAGATTTGTAAGCGGAACATGCCCACATGTATACACACATAAATACCCGCATAAGCCAATTTTATATAATAGAAGCTAGTTTTAAATAGTGTATATATATATATACACTATTTAAAACAATTATTAAATTTGTAGATATATAATTTTTCCATCTGAAAATAAACTATTTGGTGGTTTTAGCAATCTGCAGTTGGCAGCATTGTTTAAAATTAGTGCAAAACATTACGAAATACGCTTTCTTTAATAGAAAAATATTAGTTTTTAACATTTAAGTATTGTTCTTACCATAATTATATGTATCTTCCCGTGCGTATTGCAAGATATAATGAAAATAAACTATTTGGTTGTTTTAGCTGTCTGCAGTTGGTAGCATTGTTTAAAATTAATACAAAACGTTACGAAATACGCTGTCTTCAATAGAAAAATATCAATTTTGAACATTTATGTATCGGTTTTATCATAATTCTATGTATCTTCCAGTGCGTATTGCAAGATATAATTTGGCAACATATTGGTCCCTGATCCCGTTATATATTCCACGTCAAAAGTCAAGTTATTTAAAAGAAATTTAATGCCATGGATTGTATAACCTTTGATAATGAATTTTATTTATCACTCGATGTGGTATTGGTAGATTTAATTATACTTATTATTCAATCAAAATATTTTTGCTCAGCTTCATTTCTCAGAAATTGAACATCTAGAACGTCGATCTCAAAAATGGAAAACAAATACTGCTATCCTAACCAAAAATTTTTGTGTCGCGACACAAATTGCACGCAATAATTTGTTTACATTTATACAAATTTATAGAAATACGTTGCGTAAAGTATAATTAATTGTACTTTTAATTCAATTAAAATGTTCCTATTTCTGAATACCTTTGATTGAGAGTGCATGAATTGAATAACGACCATAAAAACTTTCGGAGTTCCGTACGTCATTTTGAATACCTTTATAGTTACAAACACATAATTCAGCAGACGTACCTTAGACAAATCTTATTATCTTCTGAAATATTATACAGGATACAGTAGTACGTTATATTATGAAACTTTAAAATCTCGGCCGACACATATTTGAATGTATTATAAGGCGCCATATTGGCTTTTTTAAGTACGGCGGCGTAATTAACTTTTCCAAATTAACTTTGAGCAAAGATGGTAAAGTATTTCGTATTGTTTTTTATCTATTCGATGGAGTATTACTGGAAAAAGTTATACTTTTTATTCAATCAAAATATTTCTGCTTTATTTCATTACGAAATACAGAACTATATTTTTTATGATGCGTCAATGTTTTTCCAATGACGTCACCGTCTCTTGGCGCGCAGTAATTTAACACTAATTCGTAACTTATTTCAACTATAATTATTTCCACGTTTATTCTAGGCGTTTCTCACCCCCACAGTGCTGATTCTCGGTTTTGGCAGAATATATATACCAATTTTTGTTGAATTCTGTCCACGCAATAAAATTTGTATTAAGAACATACAAATATACAAACTCTCTGCTTTATTTATTAGACTAGCTGGGTGCCCGGCGTTGCCCGAGATGTCATTTATCTATAACCATCCATAAGACTCCAATTTTGGTTACTTTTGCGCTATTTTTATGTAAAGCTCCTGGAACCCTATCCCTAAATGTGCTCACCTCCCATGCCGAAGGCGGATGAAGTCATTGACTAAATATATCGGCCGTTTTTACATGTTAGAAGATGACCACCCCCACAAATATGCGATAATGAAAAACAATGTATTCCACGAAAAATCGGCCGATTACATTGTCTGAAAATTTATTCCCCCGCCCAACACCTCCCAAACCCGTCGCGTTTCCCAGGTTGTCACAATTAGATTCAGCGACATTCATAGTCTCTGAATTGATTCGAATCTCGATTGTTTTTGCGGGATTTTATTTAACGTACCTCCACCCCACCCCTAAGCTTGCTCCCCTCACAGGGGTTAAATTATACACAAACAACATCGGTATAAATACTTTCAAAGTAATTAACCCCAGGAAATAATTATCGACCGTTTAACATGTTTGAAATTTTTCACCCCCGACCACTCCCGCTTCGGGGACTTAAACGGTCAAGTTTAATGTCATAATTAAAATCAGTGACAATCCCGATAGTTTCTGGTTTCTTTTTATGTAATGCTACTTCACGCCCACCCTTAAGGGTGCACCCTTATGAGTCCGAAAGGGGTTGAAATTATTCACAGAGAACATGTAGGGAAATTTTATTAATCTAATTCATCCCGAAATATATTTAATCGACGCAAAAAACAGCCGGTCAACTCATCCCAACCCAGCCGATACCCGCGCGTTGTCCAGATTGTCATAAATAAATTCAGGGACATCCATTACCTTCGATTTGACTCGAATCTCGGTTGTTTTCCCGTTATTTTAAAGGAAATTAATTAAACTCAGTGACAATCCCGACAGTTTCTGGTTTCTTTTTATGTAATGCTACTTCACGCCCATCCTTAAATGTACACCCTTATGAGTCCGAAAGGGGTTGAAATTATACACAGAGAACATGTAGGGAAATTTTATTAATGTAATTCATCCCGAAATATATTTAATCGACGCAAAACACAGCCGGTCAACTCATCCCAACCCAGCCGATACCCGCGCGTTGTCCAGATTGTCATAAATAAATTCAGGGACATCCATTACCTTCGATTTGACTCGAATCTCGGTTGTTTTCCCGTTGTTTTCAAGGAAATCCCCTCCAGCCCACCCCTATCATGCCTACAAACAACATCGGGAGAAATACTATCAACGTCAATGGTCCCGGCATTTATTTATTCCACGCTAATATCGATGATTTAATATGTTAGAAAATTTCCATCCCATCCACTCCCGCCTCTCGGGGCTAAATGGGAAATTTGATGCTATAATTGAACTGGACAACATCCATAACCTTGGATTTTACTCCAATCTCGGTTGTATTCGCGTTATTTTATTGCAGCTTTCCTCCACCCAATACCTAAAAATGCTCTACTGATAATCCCGACCCGCTTCTGGGGATGGTAGACGCGTCTCACCCCAACAGTCGGTAGAAACACTATCAATATCTGTGACCCCTAAAAATATTTATCCGACTGAAATATCGACTGTTTTAGCATGTTTAAATATTTCAACCCCCGTCCGCCCCCGATTCTGGAGGTGGTAGACGCGTCTCACCCCGACAGTGTTTGTTTCCTGGTCGCAAAGAACACGTGTACGAAATTTGGTGAAATTTGATCCACCGGTATAGATTTGTATTCTCCACCCCAAACGCTAGGGGTGCTCTTTCCCCAGGGTGTAGAGGTTGAAAATTATATTCAGATATCATCAGTGGAAACACTATAAATATCTTTGACCCCTAAACATATTTGTCCGACTGAAATATCGACTGTTTTAGCATGTTTAAATATTTCCACCCCCGTCCACCCCCGTCCACCCCCGCTTCTGGGGGTGGTAGACGCGTCTCACCCCGACAGTGTTTGTTTCCTGGTCGCAAAGAACACGTGTACGAAATTTGGTGAAATTTTCTCCAGCGGTGTAGATTTGTATAACGAACATACAAATATACAAACATACAAATATACAAACATACAAATATACAAACATACAAACATACATACATACATACACTCATTTTTATTTATAAAATTAAACGTCGTTATTAATGGAAACAACATCGGTTAAAATAGTATGAACAACACCACCCCTTAATCTGCTACTTTCCCGTGGTGGAAAGGGTTGAATTTTTACTCATATCACATCGGTAGACACACTATAAATCTAGTTTACCCATAAACACATAACATTTTGGCAGTTTTAGAATAATAGACAATTCTCACCCCCAGCCCTAACCAAGCTCACCAGTAATGTCTCAAGGGATTTATCTTTATAACAACATCTGTTGAAATACTATTCACGTATTTCTCCTCCAAGAACGCGCAAGAACTGACTATTTATCTTCCCTTCCAACACCCACCTTTTCGGGTTAAATCGGCAATTAAAAATATTTATCCGAAGTAAACTCACTGACATCCATAACCTTCGATTTGACTCCAAACTCGGTTGTATTCGCGTTATTTTTCTGTAAAGCAACTCCACCCCAAACCCTAAGGGTGCCCTTTTCCCAGGGCGTAGGAGATGAATATTATATTCAGATAACATCGGTAGAAACACAATCAATATCTTTGACCCCGAAAATATTTATCCAAATCTAATACCTGCAGTTTCAGCATGTTTAAGTATTTCAACCCCCGTCCACCCCCGTTTCTAGGGTTGGTAGACGCGTCTCACCCCGACAGTGTTGTTTTCCTGGTCGCAAAGAACCCGTGTACGAAATGTGGTGAAATTTGCTCTACCGGTGTAGATTTGTATAACTAACATACAAATATAAAAAAAAAAAACATAAGATATAAAAGCTTTTTAAAAGAGTATAAAAAGCAATGGTTCTGAAACACTTTTATTTTTGACTAAACGTCGTTATTAATGGAAACAACATCGATTAAAATAGTATGAACAACACCACCCCTAAATCTGCTACTTTCCCGTGGTGGAAAGGGTTGAATTTTTACTCATATCACATCGGTAGAAACACTATCAATCTAGTTTACCCATAAACACATAATATTTTGGCAGTTTTAGAATAATAGACAATTCTCACCCCCAGCCCTAAGCAAGCTCACCACTAATGTCTAAAGGGATTTATATTTTCAACCCACCCCTAAATCTGCTACTTTCCCGTGGTGGAAAGGGTTGAATTTTTACTCATATCACATCGGTAGAAACACTATCAATCTAGTTTACCCATAAACACATAATATTTTGGCAGTTTTAGAATAATAGACAATTCTCACCCCCAGCCCTAAGCAAGCTC